>JAPEVW010000369.1:0-95000 GCA_027921565.1 Artemia sinica
GTATTTTTTTAAAACAATAAAAAACTTTAGCGTAAAGAGCGAGGCGTTGAGGAGGGTAACAGTCTCTTTCATATACAGAATAATTTTTCTGTTCGTGTAAGTTTTAATGTCGCTCCTTACTTTCAGTTTAAAAAACTTGTTTTTGTTTTATTTATCAAGAAGAAAGATCACAGATTCGTGTTTATTTATTTTGTTATTTTTTTATTCCCCATGTGATCGTATCAATCCGTAATCCTAGAATATCGTAAATGGCTCGTTTGAAATGGACATTAAAAGTTCTAGTGCCCTTTTGAAGTGACCAAAAAATTGTATGGCAACTTTGCCCCCTCCCATGCTCATTTTTTCCCCGAAGTTTACCCAATTTAAAATCTGAGATAGCCATTTTGTTTCAACAAGTCGACATCTAATAATATGTCTTTTAAGATGACTGAATCCCCACTGTTCCCAGGGAAGGCTGCACTTTATGAACTATGCCCCATTGTTATAGATATCTGTTTTGGTTATTAATTGAGTTTACAGCCATTTTCATGAAGGATTTTTTTCTGGTTGGGGGGGGGTGCAGTAGGAGGGGTTAACTCGTGAAAATCTTTCCGTGGAAGATGTTTCCTGGGGTAGGGACATTTCTCTGAAGGGGGCGCCGGGATTTTCCAGCTTATTTAAAAACGCGCAGTAAAATTATTTAAAAAACAATTTTTTTCAAAACTGAAAGTAAGAGGCAACATAAGAACTTAAAACGAACAGAATTATTACTATATGCGTGGGATCATCCCCAAGTCGATACCTCGCCTTTACTTATACGCTACAGTTTTTTATAGTGCTTTCAAAAGAGCTATCTATTCTAATTAAACAGCCTTTGTGTTTCAGCGATTTTGTGGATTTAACAAATATTTAACTTTATCGAAGAGGCGTGTTATTGACTAAGGGGAGAACCCCCTAGAAACGTAATAACATATGCGTTAATAAAAAAAAACAAAAAAAAACAGTGATTACGACTCAATATAAATCGACCTTTTTAAAACGGAGTTTTGATGTCTCGATTAAATGTCTCAAAGAATGGGCTTATATGCTAATTCTAAATAATAAATTTTATTAAGTTTAGTATTACTCATAAAGGCTACGAGCCTGAAAAATGCCTGATTTTTGAAAGAGGGGGGGAAACTCCCCTACAAGTGAAATAATTTTTAATGAAACGCACACAGTCAATTTAGCGTATCCAGAAGCCCTGTTACATATGTTTCAGCTCATATCGCAAAATCTGACAACTTTGTATTTTTTGCCAGAAGAAATATCGAGGCGTGTTTTATGTTTTTTTCAGGGGTAATCGTACCGACCCATTGGCCCTATAAAATCAGAGAGAGCTCATTCGAAGTTCCATACTTTCAGTTAATTAAAACCTGTTTTTTTTTATTTATTTTTTGAACGTTTTTTGATTAATGCAGGGTTTTGATTTTGGATTCACCGCACATGATATTAAACAAAATTTGTATCTTAATTTTGCTTTTTTTTATTAAATGGATTTTTCAAAAAAAAACTTGTTTAATTTTTTGTGTTACGAACGCTTTTGATTATAATAAATGTACGTAACTTACGAATTAACTTACGTATGTCCGAACATTCTTATATGTCATTGTGATTTTTAATATACGTATATTAGGAGGGGGCTTCCCTACCCTTATTCAATAACCTTGCTCTTTAAGTGTCTAAAGTTCTGTAAATTTTGTGTTCGCAATTCTTTAAAAATGTTTACTTAATCAACAAAGGGCCTGTTAATATTACATTAATTAGCTCTTAATAAAAATTGAAAAAGCTAACTTATGACACGTACTAAAAATTCTTTGGCTTGAAAGATGCGAAAAGTATTGACTAGTTGAGTGGTTAATCATATCTCATATACGTAATGCAGTTTCTGTGTTTGCGTCTTTGGGTTTTGCATGGTGCTATCCTTACTTTCATTAGGTTGACAACACACATTTTGCGTTTTTTTTTTTATTTACTATATAAATTTCTGATCTTATTCTTTCTTTAATAAGTAATTCGCTGTGAAATTGCGGCACCCCATACCAGGGACCACTCCTTTCTACCAGCCATGCTCCTTCCCAATGAAAACTCTCCTTCATTGGAAAGATCCTCCCATATAACCCACGCTCAAAAAACACAATGCTTTATGTTTAATAGGAAGCAAGGTTGTTGAAAAGGTGTTATATTTGTATTTAAGAAAGGTTTTAAACTTGCTTCTCTTATTTTAGATGAAAACCCTTTTCCTATTTGTTTAATTACAATTTCATGAAACTGTAGTAAAGTTTATATGAAAACAGGTACTTTTGGGTAGCGGCAGAAAAAAAGAAAAGAATCAAAGTAGGTTCTATGTGTATACTATATTATATCTATATACATAGACAGATAAACAAAGTCGGTACAAAGAAACTAATTTTTTAAACTTTTTATATTCCATTCAGAACGCCGGACAGTCCCTATCCTCACATCCTTAACATTTCTAAAGGCCCTAACAAAGGGTCAGATTAACGAGCACCCCTGGAAACAAAAAAAAACAACAAACAAAAAAGCCAATATAAAATAACAAAAAATACGACACTGCATCTTGTGATTGTTTCTTTGGTTCCTGGTAAAACTATAGAGTCAAAATTCCCAGCATTTATTCGAAGAGCAGATAATGACAGATTGAAACATCTACAGTTATTTCAATCTGTAACGAGTGGTTGGTGGAGCTTGTGTTTTCCTCCAATTTACAACAATTATATCATATGACTTCAACAAAATGGTCTCTCCCCACTTTTTCAATGAACAAAGTTTTTCTCTGACCCCAGTAGCTTTTGATGGGTTAAAGTATTAAAATTTAAGTTAAACTAAATATATATTGGAATCGAGACATAATAAGTATTCCAATTCTTTCGATAATTATCTATTGGTCTCAATATATAAAATTCTTTACAGTTTATTGTGTTTCCGAAGTTCGCAGCACACCAAACCCAAAATTGTGAGAAAAGTTGCCTAATTTTTTGAAAAAAGGGGGGACCCCCCCCAACCCATCACAAAAAAAAAAGCAAGAGATCTTACACTGCAAATAATCATATTTATCTCACAGATACATCATATCTATAACCCCATTGATAACCCCACTGCCGTGGCAGGCATTTCACAGCTCCAGTTTAAAAATTTTGAATCACTATGTTTTATATTCTCCAGTTGTAAAAGAAGTACTGGCACAACGAAGGGCAGGACGGTATTCAATCAAGGTTTGATTCGCTTTATTTTTGTAATAATATTAAGCTTGTTCTGTTGCGATCTGTGTTTCACGTATCAGCTATAATGAGGGAGGGGAAATGAGTTCATTGTTTAGGTTTGGGTAGGTACGTGTGTTTCATACTTAACGTTCAAAAATTAATTTAAAAACAAAAGTTTTTTTTAATTGAAAGTAAGAAACAAAAAATAGACGAAATAAAAACTTAGACAACGCAACAGAAATTTTTCCTAATATGACAGTGGGGGCTGTCCCCTCCTCAGCGTCTTCGCTCTTTGCGCTAAAAATTCTTATTGTTTAAAATTATAAGAGTTGTAAGAAACGAGTCAATCAAGACTTTTTATGCCGTAATTTGGATGATAGACGAGAGGACGTTAGTAAAGGGATGGACAGCCTCCCTTTTCATATACTCGAGATTGTAATTTCCTCTGTTCGTTTTAAGTTTTCAATGTCGCTCCGTTACTTTCAATTAAATAAGGACTATGTATTTATATATTTTTTTTTATTTTTTGAAACGTAAGATTTTATACATTGGATATATTTTTGAACGCGGTTTGTGGGGAAATTAAATATGCAGGTTTGATTTTGGCTGCACTCTATATATTGTGGAAATACTATACAATTTTAACGCCCTTACCTCCCCCCCATGGAAAATCTCCCCCGTTGATAAACAATAAGACTTTTCAGTGTAATTTGGGAGAGTTTTAATTTGTTTTTATTTTTTTTTTAATTTCACGTAGGGGTGAAAGGAATTTTGATACTTTGTGTCTTAATACTCACTCCCTCAAGTATTACAGCTTGTGTGTGTAATATTCGAGAACGTGCACCAGTTTTTTCGTTGAGTTTCTTCGTTAACTTTTAGAAATTAATTTGGCTATATATTTGGCATAATTAGAAAGAGGGTGAGGGGAGTTAAAGTATAGCGGGGTCTGCATGCATAAATGTGTTTTGGTTTCAGTTATCCTGCCATATTAGATAGATAAGATATAGAAGCGATCTTTAAAACCAAATAGTACGGCCATGAACATAATATAAATACATAAATAGTTTGCTCAATTTACAGTCTTAGACATAGCCATTTTGTTCAACATAGTCGAAAATCCTACTAAACGAGTTTTTTATACACACACTTATACACATATACGTGCAGATCACAATATTATGCAAAGTATGTTCTGGACTCACTGGAATTAGCATAGGGGTTTTGACCGTGCCGTAATTTCTTAAAAATCCTGGGAAGGGGGGAGGGGAGTGGTGGGGGTATAAAAGTCTGGAGCCAAGTCATTCCAAATTAAGTAAAATGACTGTGAATAAATATTTTTTTTTGGGGGGGGGATTCAACGGAAACGAAAAATAAACAAACAATGTCAAATTGGTTATGTACTCACCTTAATGATTTCTGGAGAATACTTCTGGTAGTACGTCTGTTGCTATGAAAGTAAAAAGTATTAACAATTAAACCCCAACAATGAGCAGAATTTCATTTCGTATAGAGAAAGGAACTATCCCTGCCTCATCCACAACCTATGCCTTCATGGTCCGCAACAAGCTTCAGAGGGTGCTCATTAGATCGGAAATTGAGAGTTTCAAGATACTTATTTTTTTATAAGTCGAGAAGTGTTTTGTAGACCTAATGACAGCTGCGGCAGGGGGGGGGGGTATTTTTCTGATGGAAAGAACCTTCCAACAGGTTGACGGTTCGAAAATAATCTCACAGTATTGATGGTTAAAGTTTAGAGAGTGTTGACTGTACAAAATGTTTTAATATTTTCGGCCACATAAAGACAGTTATGTTAACACCTGGCCACCGACAAGAAGGATGCAGGGGGCATGGCCCGCCTGGAAGTTTTGGGACTATCAAAGTACTTTATATAAAGTTAACTCAGAGGAAAGAAGAGCAGCATAGGTGCAAAAAACCATGGAAAAATATTTTGTTGCCCCCATATTTTGTGCTGTCCGATCAATATGATTAGTGATCCCTAATAAGGAAAATATAAGTTCTAATTTTGTGACTGATTACACCCAACCAGTTTTCCACACAAACCATTTTTTCTTATCTGATATGGTTAATTAACCCCGGAATTTACCGCGGGACACATTACCTTAACATCTCGACGCGAAAAATTGAATCGGTAAAGAGAAAGCACGACATATAATAGAAATTTCGTATATGTAATTCTAGCAAATTCACGACCCAGTTTTTTAAAATTTCCTTTACTGAAATATTTTCACCCTCGCTGAAAGCTTTTCGCTCTCCTTTGAAAATTCTCCTCGGTACAGCAAATTCGTCGCTCCCTGCCCAGCCGAAAAAATCATGCAACACTTCCAATGAACAAATAAAACAAAAGACGATTTTTAATAGCTTAACACAATGCTTACCTCCAGGGGCTGTATGGGGTCCATTTCTATCTTCAAACAGAACAGTTATTGGGCGCGGCTTTTCTACAAAATATTTTATGTAAAGAAACACTAGCTATCTCCAAATTTATGTTGACCTATGCCTTGGCATTGAAATGCACTCTCTTGGTCTGATATCCGCTCCAACCAACACGGTTAAGGGGGTGCAAAACCCAAACCGTTTCTCAGGGGGGTTGAGGGTGGGGCCCAGTAGGAATTTCCCGGGTGAGAATTAAATACAAAATATCGAGGGGGGACAAAAATACTTCTTGTCCCCCTCATTTGTGATACTGTGTGTGCAACAAAAATTTACTGTACCAATAGGATGTTTGGCAACTGCCCCTTTCTCCCCTTCCCAAACCACTCATAAAGTCTAAGTGTATGTTTGTCCTTTCTCGTTTAATTAGAAGAACTACATATGTATTCTCGAACAGCGTGTCTTTTTGTCTTTCAAGACTTCACATCAACGACAAAACACGTGTATAAAACATCACATATAATAGGTCGTATAACTGGTACAAGGAACTATTGAAAATAATGAACATAATTCTCAGGAACTTCTCAGCGGTTTTAGCTGTTTGATATTACACTGTAAATTTTCTTATCTACACAAAAAAACCTGTTTTTATTTTACTGTAATTTTATATGTATTCACATGAACACAATCTACCATCATTAAAGTTAAGCCACTTTATAAGAAAGGTGATAAAAGTGATTGTGGTAATTAATGAGGCATTAGTCCTTGGTCACGTGTCAGGTAGGCAAATTGCTTAGTAATACATGCATACGATTTAGACTGAGAAGATGCAGTAGACCCAAAGTTTTAAGAGAGCAGAGCAGTGACGTATATAAAATATAGTGAAAAAGGTAAGAGAATCTGTTGTTACGCAAATTTTTCACATCTTTTAGGTTTAATAAATTGGAGAGTGCACCCTAAGTTTTCAACCCACATTTAGGTCCTCGATTCACGTCTCATAGAATTTATGCCAGCAATGCGCGTTCGTGAATTCCTGTTGATAGAGAGCTTTAGTAAGGTTTTATTCTTTGGTATGGGTATACCAGCTCCACAATTACATTATTACAAAGTGATTAGTGCTATGGGGGGAGTACGAGAATAACACTGCGTGCGGTTAAGGTACGGAAGGATGAGGTTTAACAGCTGGTGTTTTGTATTACAATCAAGGAGTTAAGCAGGCTGTGTGTCTAGTCCCCCTTTAATATGGAGTTATTTTGATGGACTTTGTTTTTAGAGGAGCACAGTAAAGGCAATATGGTCGAATAACCTACGGAATCAAATGGGGAGGAAAACACAGTCCTCCTGGGACTTGGATTAATGCTGATGATTTAAAAGCATCCTGATGATAGTGTGAGCGCAAATGAAATGAAGTTTTAGTGTTTTGCGACAGTTCGCAAGGTGCTAGTATTGGTGTTGAAAATTAATGTTAGGAAAGACTAAGTCACTAAGGCTTAGGAATTAAGTTGAACGATATGTAAAAGGTGATTGTTGGTAAATGAAGGCTTGATTCAGAACCAACGTGGTTCAGTTTCACTTCATCTTGGTAGTTATTTATTATAGTAAAAAGATGGTTGGGAGCGCAGTGAAGATGTTTTAAACATAGAATAGTCCAAGGCTCAGGGTGTTTTTTCACAGTTCAAAAAAAGTCTGGAAAGGAATAGGAAAAGATACAGTCTAACAAACCAAAATTAGAATCTTAGAAGCATAACAGTGATGAACAGTGGTCTAATATTGGCTCGGAACGCATGGACGCTCCGAAAAGCGGATGGAAGATTTTGCTAGATGTTTTCCAGAGACATTGCTTAGATTGTTTCATGGGTACACCGGCTGACCTGAACCGTAGTTGTCAAACAATATGCTATATGAAACAATGTAGTTTCAATACCGCTAATTCTATGTCCTATAATGAAAGAAAGGTTGAGGTGGTTTGGGGCTTATTGTTGTGCGGATAGAAGGATGATACAGCCGTGCCGAAAGTATTTGTATCTTTTTCGGCCAAACCATAATAGGGACTAGATAACGGAAAAGACAATGTCCGTATCCACTCGTCTGGGGTGGGAGACCGTCATAAAGAACAAGGCGAATTTTAAAGGGTGAATGGGATACATTCTGTGGGCAGGTGTAAAAAGGTAGTGCCCTTGAATAAGATTGGGGTGGAGGAGGATCCGTGCGTAGGCTTGTGTATGTCCTCCGGCGGGCTTAGGTGGCTGCGATTGAGTGTTTAGTAGTAGTAGTAGTAGATTGATATTAGCAGAAACCGATCAGAAAACACATTAAAAAAAAACAAAGAATGTTTTTCGACTGAAAGTAAGTGATCAACGTTATACACCCTACCAAACGAACAGAAATTATTTTCCGTATGAGGAGGTTTTCGCTCCTCCATTGATACGTTGCTACTTTACGCTAATAGTTTGACACTATTTTTAATTGTTGTCAACCAAATTTGTACTAACGTTTGTCCTCGCTGAAACACAAGGGTTACTTAATATTGTGAAAGAATGAGACAAGCCTTTTATTATATAGCTTAAGAAAAAAACCTTTGCGTGTTTGACAAGTTTATTGTCAAAGCAGACCCGGGCTATTGTTAATTTTAGTGCTTCTATCTGCTGAACAATTGTTTCTTGAAAACTACATATTATGTGCAGTAGTCTGGTTTTATTTTTATATATTGCGTCAACAAAAATTACTACAAGAGGCGGTTGGCTACTATGCCCTTTTCTCCTTTCCCAAACCATAAAAAGACCTTAAGCTTCTGTTGATGTACTTTCCGTTTATTATTGAAAACTATATGTTTCTTTTGTTTGTTCAAAACATCGACGTCAAAAAAATAAAAATCATAGCAGCGCAGAAGCGGTGCCTAAGTAAAGACAACGATGTTTGGCGACATATGTATTTTTTTACAAAAAAAAAAAGGAATGAAGAGTGGATCTAGTAAGAGTCAGTGATAAGAGGGCAGCTTACCATCTCTCACCCTAACCCGACACGTCGTATTGTCCTAAAGTGCGTCTACTAGAAATTTTGAGATACCCCTTCTATTCAAAATAGTCTCATATCATATAACAAAGGCTTTTAGGGCTGAAACAGACCCCAGAGATTAGGGCAAAGGGTACATAGATTTAATGGTCCGAGGTAGGTATTTAAGGTTCTTATGGAAGGGATGGCTGTTTTAACTTCAGAAGGAGGCTCAATCCTTTCTCCCCTGAAAAAATACTATGTACAATTATAAAACGAAAAAACATTGATCACAAAAACTTGTTTTGCAACAAAAATAGCGTTTATCCAAAACAAATAAAGAAGAACTACCATTAAACCAAAACATGAAAACAAGACAATATAATAGAAATAATCTACCAAGCATACAAACTACCTATATCAGTATCAATAATAAATGAAAACCCAAAACAAACAAAAATATAAAACAAGTCAACAGCTCATAACGAGCAGAAAATAAACCGTAAGTAGGGTTTCTAAACTCTATGCTTTCATAAAAGTTAGAATGTCAGTCTTGTTAACTTACTACTGAAATTTATACTTGTAACTTTTAATGTAATTTGTACCTTCAACGTTATAACATAAAACAGAACAGAAATTTATTTTTCGGTATGAGAGGTGTCGATTTCCTCCTTGATAGCGTTGCTCTTTACGCTAAAGTTTGACTACTTTAATTTGTTTGTCCCAAATTTTTCTTAACGTTTTTGTTCTCCTGACAACACAAGGGTGTACTTAAGATTAGAATAATGAGATAAGCTTTTATATAGGCATACAGAGAAAAAAACCTTTGTACGGTGTTTGACGAAGTTTAAATATGTCTAAAGCAGACAGAACCGCTATTGGTTGTAGTGACTTCTACTGGCAACAATTGTTCTTGGAAAAAATATTCACATATATGTGATATAGTCCTCGGTTGTATTTTTATATTGTCAACAAAAATTTGACTACTAAGCAGTGAGTTTGGATTACTTGTGCATCACTTTCTCCTTGTCTCCAGACCATAATATAGACTTAAGCTCTGTTAATGTTTAACTATTCCGCTCGTTTATATTGAAAACTATATGTATCGTATTAGTATTTTCAAAACATAACGACGACAAAAAAAATAAAATCATAGGCAGCGCAGCGCAGCGTGTGCCTAAGTAATCCAAGAACCGATGTTGGCACGTGATGTTACTTTTTATTCAGCATCAGAGGGATCTAGTAAAGAGTCAAGTGATAAGAGGGAGGCAGCGTACCAATCTCCACCCTAAACCCACACGTCGTATCTTATTGTCCCCTAAAGTGTCGTCTGCACTAGAAATTTTTTGAGATACCACACTATAACTATTCAAAATACGATACTCATAATCAATATAACAAGGCTTTTAGGTTGAAACAGACCCCAGAGAGATTATGGGCAAAGGGTCATATAGTTTAATGCCAGGGGGTTATTTAAAAGGTTCTTATGGAGGGATGGCTGTTTAACTTCAGAAGAGCTCAATCTTTCTCCCTGAAAAAACTATGTCATATAAAACGAAAAAAATTAATCCACAGACAAAAGACTTTTGGCACAAAAAAATAAGTTTCCAAAAAAAATAATAGACTCCATTAAACCAAAAATGAAAAAAGAATAGAATAAAAATAATCTACCAAGCATACAACTACCATATATCATATCATAAATAAATGAATACCCAAAACAAACAAAAATTAAAACAAGTCAAAACTCTAACGAGAACGGGCAGAAATTAACCTAAGTAGGGTTCTAAACTCTATGCTTTCTAAAGTAGAATGTAATTTTACTTTACTGAAATTTTTTTTAATGTTTTCACTTTTATAATTTTTCAAGAAATAAAAAAAATATTAAAATTTTAAGGAATAATAATCAGCATATGTGTATGCACACTTTTCCAATAACAAATAAAACAAAGGACATTTTTTATAACTTAAAAACTTACATACCCAGGGGCTGTAGGGGGTCATTTTATCTCAAAAGACAGTTATTGGTGCCTTTCAACTATTTTGAAGAAAATAGCTATCTCCAATTTTGTTGACTATTTTGGCATTGAACAATGCACTCTCTTGGTCCTGATATCCCTCAAACCAACACGGTAAGGGGGTGCAACCCAAGCCGTTTTCAGGGGGGCTCAGAGGAATTTCCCGGGTGGAATTTATTATCGAGGGGGGACAAAAATACTTTTGTCCCCTAAATTTTATATGGTCAACAAAATTACTACCAATAGGAGTTTGGCTACTGCCCCTTATCTCCCTTCCAAACCACTAAAGAAGTCTAAGGTGTATGTTATGTCCTTCTTCCGTTTTTAATTGAAAACTATATGTATCTCGAACAGCGTGCTTTTTGTTTTTCAAAACATCAACGGACAAAAAGTGTAAAATCAATATAATAGTCCGTATAACTGTAAGGAACTATTGAAAATAATGACCATTAGATTCCGAGGAAGCTCAGCGGTTAAGTGTTTTATTTCACTGTAATTTTTATTACGAAAAAACTGTTTTATTTTTACTGTACTTTTTTAATGTATTATTGAAAAATTTACCAGCATTATTTTTAGAAAAACCGAATCAGAAAACAAATTTAAAAAATAAGAATGTTTTTCAACTGAAAGTAAGGATCAACGTTATAACATAAACGATAACTAACTACAATGCACATTTTTTCAGTAAATTCATATGAATTTTTTTTTAGGCAAAGTTCCAAGACCATTGAAAGAGAAGCAGTTATCGTTCCCTTTTTTTAGGGGGATTTGACATCCACTGCTCTCTAGTAATGCTTTACTCATTTAAGTTTGGATCCCCTTTCACAGACATCGTGATGTAGTTTTTTAAGACAATGAAATACGTGTCTTTTTAGTTTCACTCGTAATTTCTATTCGGATGATGGATCAAAACAAGAGAAAAGAGGCTCTCGTGGCACAGATCCATCACATATACAAAGAAAAAAATGAAATTCTCAAGCTTGAAAGAAGAAATAAGAGGTATTTGAAAGAATGTGAGCTCAAAACAATGTAAGTACAATGTGCAAAATCCACACAGATGAAGATGACAACAGGGAGTAAAATGAATAAGTGATGGTTACCAAACACACTTTAAAGCAAAGGTGTCAGAAAAGATTGATACCGAAGGGAACTTTGAAAAAATGATAAGCTGGACATGGAGTTCAAGGAGTGCATGGAGTGCATGGGACACTAAAGAGTGCAAGGACATGAAAAGGTTGACTACCAAGAGAATATGGTGGAATGTTTTCGACTGGAAGTAGAAAATGAGTTCCAGATTAATGACGCCATATGTATAAAACATAAAAGAAACCCAGAAACAAAAAGATAACGTTAACAAAAAACGGTATACATAGCCAATGAATTATGTGAAGACAAATACCAGGGCTCTTACGAAACACAGATTTATAGTACACAGCCTGAGAAAAATAAATCGTCTTTTAATAAGGCCTTCTCTGAATGTTTGTTTTTTGTCCAAAAAAGTACAAGATTTTGTCAAAATGATCGACCAAGTGTAATTCAAAACATACATGGTCGCCTCACTTCCTAATCCAGTGATTGATACCGAAGGGAACCTTTGAAAAATGATAAGCTGGACATGGAGTTCAAGGAGTGGCATGGAAATTAACGAGTGCATGGACATTAAAGAGTGCATGGGACACTAAAGAGTGCAAGGACATGGAAAGGTTGACTACCAAGAGAATATGGTGGAATGTTTTTACGACTGGAAGTAGAAAAATGAGTTCCAGATTATTGACGCCTATGATGAAAACAATAAAAAGAAACCCAGAACAAAAAAGTACACGTTAACAAAAACGGTTATACATAGTCCAATGAAAATTATTGTGAAGAGCAATTACCAGGGCTCTTACGAAACACAGATTTATAGACACAGCCTGAGAAAAATAAATCGGCTTTTAATAAGCCTTCTCTGAATGTTTGTTTTTGTCCAAAAAAGTACAGATTTTCAAAATGATCGACCAAGTGTAATTCAAACCAATACACATCGCGCCTCACTTCCTAATCCAGTGGACCCACATATTTACGAAACCAAGAAAGCGGCACTTAGATCTACTGAGGCTGCCATAATCTTAAGGACCGCTCACGAAACTGGTATATCAAAGTTTAGACTCTGCAAGAACAAAGTTCCAGCCTATCCTACTGCAGATAGTAATTTTTTTTAGTATATTCAGATAGTTTTGACATACTTACAAGACTACAAGGCCGATGGTTTTTACCGTTATAGCAGAAGTAGATGGGGGACACTCAGTATCTGTACCCTCTGTTCATCCAAACTTTCAGAAAGAGAGTTAATCAACGGATGATTGAAAAGCAAGATGGTTGATTTGAAGAGATATATCTTTTCGATATGAGCAATGTGCATTTCAACTGGTCCCCTTGAGCACTGCCTATATACGGTGATTCATTATGTTGGTACTTGTGACAGAAAATCCAATTGTGACCCCCATGGAAACCATAAAAAGAAAGAAGGAATAAAAGCTATCCCTTTTGTTCCTTCTGAGAATCTGTATTAATAAGAGCCAAAAATGTAGCAAAAACACACAACAATGACGCCCCCGAGAACATTTCCATAACGAGTTTAGCAAGACAGTGAATGAGCTGGCAGACAAATGTTCCAAGAAGTCAGCGGCAGGTAAAGGATGCCTTTTCTGTTGGGGCCAGAAAAAGCATGATATCCAAGAGACACATGTAATATTGATTCGATATCTTATGACGGAAACCTGATTTTGTTGTGACAGAAAAAATTTTTTGGGCAAGGAGAAGCAGCCGTCACCTGTATATCAGAATTTGCCATCTTAGAGGTTGATTACTTTGTAAACACGGTATCCCAGATAGTGTTCTATTATGATACCAAATATAACATTGGAAATTACTGGGTTTCAGCTCTGACATTCCGACATCCTGACTTCGACCATAAGGGGACAACACCCTCTGATTCCAATGCATTTTTACTTCACACAAATAGATCAGCGGCTGATTCGCACGAAGAGCTGTTTATAGTTCTAATGAAGAAAGGCACCAAGCATCAATTCACCGCAAAATTCTTTTGTGAGTGATAGAGAAAAGGTGTATAGAGGTTTGCGAGAAAAAAAATATTTCCTCATATTCAGGCTGCTCATTGCTGGCTACACTATCGGATCAATGCAAAACATGCACTTCAGAAAATGGGGGCATCTAAAGAAGACATCAAGGGTAGTTCAAGAAGATATTCTTTCAGTTGCTAAGATCAAAAGTGAAGATGAGTATTACCAAATAAGAACTGACAGGCTCGTGAAATGGTCCATCCCTGCATTTACCTACTTTCGAGATAATCTGGAATCTGACATGTTGAAGTATGATTGTGCCTTCATCGTTTCCCAGATTCCTGATTTTAATCCAGTCTCCGGAGATCACCAACAATACCGCAGAGTCATTCATGCTGTGATGAAAAGAGAGTTATACACAACAAAAGCGAGATATACCAATGGACAGATGTATCTTGGGCCTTCTTTGTCTAGACGATGAATATTATACACACGTGTCTCGAGGATATAAGGGAATAGGAGATTATATAGACTCCTTGAGAAGGCACATAAGGAAAACGTAGTTCATATCAAGCAGGAAGAAGATTCCACTTGAATCGAGGAATGAAATGTTTTCTGCGTATGGTCCAAGAAGTAGATGCGTCAGATTCCTTTTGCGAAATAATACGACAAGAGAAGACCGCCCCTCAGCAAAGTGGTTTAGTTGACATAGCAGAAACTCTATGGAGAAAGGGACATGTTTACATTTTGCAACGAAAAGCAAGTGTATCTTGTTTCAAATCTGACTAGAAAGAAGGTTGAATGTTGTGACACCACGAACAGAAACAATCACTGTTAGGAAATAAATTGTGACAAAGGGTGCTAAGAGGAATAGTTTGGTTGAAGTTTATGATTGTTTTCTTGTAATTTTTGGAATCTCTGCATGTCCTTGGCAAACTACATACAGCATAGTTTTAAGATCTCGAGGACATGCACTAGTCACAGAAAAATCAGTTATACAGCCTGAAAACCACTCAAGAACGTGAAGGGGGAGATCTAAAAGGCACGTGAGGCCTGGATAAAAAAGCTCATTAACCATTCAGGACTGTTACAATATTAACCTGACAGCAGATTCTCTAGCAGCCAAGGAATTGTCGTCTACTGCTGATAGTGTGATCAGAATGAGGGGAGTTTTTCACCGTCAATTAATGAAACTGCGAAAGCTGACTTGAAAAACAAGCAGGGAGCAGAATACATTCGAAACGGTTTCAGAAATGAAAAAAAAGAAATTATTGAAGTAGCTTCACACTTAAAAAGAGTTCCAAACCCCAATCGAAAAGCTCTGATGGGAATCATAATTTCAAAAGTTGCAAAGCAAGCGGAAGATGTAACAGTTTAGTGAAGTCTGTTCGAAAAAGGCTGCATAGCCCCACTCAACTGGTGAAACCCCAAAAAAGGGTTAGGAGACCGAATCTTCGTGTTGAAGCTAAACCAGTCTATAATTCCTTACAGCCCTTTGTCATGGTTACGCGTTTAAAGGGCCCATAAGGTAGATTTGTATGACGAAGCAAAGCAAGTTGATCCAGCATTTACAAAAGGCTTTTTGGAATAGTGGTCAAATCTAACCGATTCTGCTATCGTAGAAAACGCAGAGAACTAGATTGGTGGAGAGCTACTGGTTTTCCCTTGAGGGACACAGACGTGTTTTCAATTTTTCTTTCAAGCCTTGAATCACTGCTGACGCCTGATACTTGGCTCACAACTGGAATTGTTTCATACCTCGTGAATCTTGTAACTTCTAGCTGTGGCGTCAGCAAGAACTATCGATAGCTCCTCTACTTTCAACTTGACAAGTATTGATGCTTTGAATACTTACCCAGATACGCCTAGAGAGAGTTTTAGTGATGTTTCGAATGATTGCAGTGTTTTTGTTTGTTCCATTGTGTGTGTCAATATGTGTGATATAACGAATACGAAGTCCAAGAATCATTTTCATTTTGGGAATATGTGATTTCTCCAAGAAAACTTTCTATCTTCTTGATAGCCAGAAGCCGTTAAACCACGCTCACGGGAGGCTAGTTCTTTCCAACCTAAAAAATCTGATGAAGGGAGTGGATAAACGCTACATAGAACTTGAACTTGACTCGTGCAGAATAGCTCCACAAGTATGATTCTTCAAGCTGTGGGCTTCTTGTTGTCAAATATGCCCAAGACTATACAATGAAATAACCTATTTGGGAAGCGCAATGTCAATTGATCTTCCATCACCTTCTAAGTACAAGATGTCAAAAGGAGATCTACGCTATCGAAGAAATTCATAGATTTATATAACGAGGATACTGAAATGTTAAATAAGAAAACTATTGAACTAATGAATAAACATAGAATCAAATTTGCTGTCCAGGTACTTGAATCTCTTTTAATGCCAGGACAGAAGAGCCACTTGTTATAAATGTCGAAAACAGCATGCCAGACGAAACATGCAGCTCATATGGTAAGAACTGTTAAGCAGTTTGCATGTAGTGAATGCGAAGCAAGATCCTGTAGGTACTTCTGTAGGGCTCTGCTGTGTCTAAATAGAAAAAACATACACAAACACGCAGTCAGACACACCAACACACAGAGAGAGGCACAAACACAGTCAGGACACCACAAAACAAAAAACTTTGAAAATACGCTTGGGATCACCAAAAACGCTTAAAAAGACAAGCTAAACCACGAAACATCAAGACTAAACATCCTAAATCATATGTTATAAACGAAAACTTCTAAAACACACTTAGAATTAGCAACACAGCTAACACAGACAAGCTAAACCGCCAAAAATCACAACTAGATATCCTAAATCATGTGTTCTAACAAAAACTTCCAGAAAACGCTTGGAAAAACCAATAAAGCTAATACAGACATGCTAACCCCACGAACAGAAGAACTAAATAACTTCTTCCAAAATATACTCTTTTGAAACACAAAGAGGGCTAACACTGACAAGCTAAACCAGAGAGAGCACAACCTAAAACATCCTAAATCTTAAAGTTTCAAACGAAAAACTTCCAAATACTCATGGAAACACCAGCAGCGCTAAAACAGACAAGGTAAACCTCGAAACATTGAAACTAAACATCCTAAAATCAAAACGTTTCAAACAAAAAAAACTTAAAACACTTGGAATCACCAACAAAGCTAACACAGACAAGCTAAACCACGAAGCAGTGAAACTAAACATCCTAAATCTAACGTTTTCAAACGAAAAACTTTCAAAACACACACTTGGAAAACACCAAAAAAAGCTAACGCTGACGAGCCAAACCAAGAAACAGCAAATTAAGCAACTTCTTCCAAAATTCTCTTTGAAACACCACACAAAGGTGATACGGGCAAGCTATACCGCGAAATAGCACAACTAAACATCCTAAATCATACTTTAAACAAACGAAAAATTTACCAAAATACACTTGGAAGCATCATTTTTTACAAGAAAAATGTCTGAAGATACTTAGGAATAATAGTTTGCTCCAGAGGGTAACTTGTGCCAGCCATTGAGTGCCATGGTGGAGTGAAACTGCCTTGGACTATCACGTTCTAGCAATGAAATAGCATGTTCCCACTGTTCAACATAAAAAATATATATATACTGTGATATCCAAACGCCAGAAAACGCTCAAGTGATGATGACGGGTACCAGAGATGTTGCCACTAGAAAGGTACATTGTGCCCTGCTGGCGTATTTTATATCACAAATCATCAAAAGAAAACGCTATTGGGAATTTTCTTTAAGTTTAAACGATGTAGTGTATAATTCTTTAAGTTAAGTCTAGTTACATGGATTCTTTGGTGAAAAATGTCTGAAAATGCCTTAGGAATGCTAGTTTGTGCCAGAAAGGTGTCGTTTTGCCAACCATTGAGTGACACGGTGGCGTGATTTGCCTTGGACTATCACGTTCTACCAAGGAAATGGTATGTTCCCACTGTTCAAATAATAATACATATTGGGATTTCTAGTGGTTAAGCCACGACTGCCACCAGATATTGGCGCAAAAATGGTGCTACATCACTTACTAGAGGGGAAGTCTCTCTGGCGACAAATATTGTAATGGAATGCTCGCGCTTACCACTACTGTTCCGTAAATATAGAGTATGTTAGTACCTTTTGTACGGTATACCATGCTCCAGGGTTTATGGTAACGTGATTGAATGGTCAAACGGTTAAACTCTATACCAAGAATGCACACCACACTGGTCACCACTACTAAATCTCTAACTATCTCATCAGAGGGTAAAACGGACCCCCTGTCTATGTAGTAAATGACGGTATGTCTCGCAACTCTTTTCCTACTGCAAATAATATAATCTCAGCCCTTCTTTAGGGCTGGCGGACTCCACCTAGGCTAAAAAGTCCAAGATTATGAATCAACTTACTTCAAATGTATCAAGCCAACTTACTACTTCGAATGAATCAGCTTTATGCCTTTCTTTCACCCCTCGACAATACGGACCAAACTGTTATCTGAAAGTAACTTTAGCTATGATGGGTCACCCGTAACTGCGCAATTAAAACCTTGTGGTTGTAACAAACTACGCAGTTAAAGAAATGAAAAATGGCGGCAGCCATATTAAGAGATAATTTATCATTTCCACAGATGGGAAAGAGATAATAAAGAACTCAAAGAAAAGAAAACAAGGAAAGACATTTATCTGAAGAAAAAACCCAGGACCAAAGGTTCCAACATCGAGGTATTGAAACGTCAGAAAACACTTAAGTGATAGTGACGGGTTTAAAATAACCCTTTCTCACATATATAATATTGATTTCAGTGCCCTATGAATAATGTGTTTTAATAATGTTTTTAAATTATTTATAATAAAAACTTGAATGTACAATAAAAAGTATTTTTTGGTCTTTTAGATTCCTTGTTCAAGGATGAATTTTTATATATATTCACTAATGCTATTTTAGCGATAATCCAAGTTCATACTTTTTAAGAAGAGCAGCCGGGGCCCTGCTAAAGAACAAACTGGATTCATATATCCCCAGCCCTATCCTTCACAACTTGAAGTAATATCAGAAGTGTAGTGCCAAGGAGTAGTAATCTAGGTCCCAATGAAGCATTAGAAAAAGGGACTAGAAAAGAGGTACGAATTGCCCAAGATGGGATCACCTCTGCCTCTAAGCCAGTGCTTTGCCTCTTGTCATAACACCAACACGTCACTCCTCCCATCCATTATGAACCCTGCACTCCTAAGCAAAAAAAAAACGTGCCCATTTTATAATGCAGTAATAAACCCGATTTGCACAACCAGCACTCCAGACTAGCCTTGAACACCGGTCTGAAACTCCTATCATCAGAGCTCATCAAACAAGCCACGAGAGAATTGTAAAACCCATCAAAAAGATGAATTTATGAGTGATTTAGACCAAACTTCGACCACCTCTCTATAGACAGCTTAATCGAGAAGAAGCAATATGTACTATTACCTTCTTAGCCCGAATGTGCTTTCCCTTGCAAGTGTTAATGCTACCTCATGTGCTTTGCTTTGTGCTTATTGTGTGTTTTATTATAGGTGCTTGGGTCATAATAAAAGATTGAAATCAAACTGCTAAAGCTACTAAATTTGTTTTCATATAATTGATTCCAACTTCACCATGAGTTGAAGTAATATCTATTTTTCTCTCCTCCTCCTCACTCTCCTCCCTCTCTTCTCGATTTTTTTTTTGCATGGTTATTAAGAGCTTTTTAGTTTGTATTTCTAGGGTGCTTTTCTAATCGACAGTTTGTATTTATTGGCTATTTATTTTTCAGTTTGTCTTTATTCGTTGTAGACTATACTGTATTATGAAATTATTCGCTGATTTATGAAACTATTCAAATATTCTGGGAAGTGAGCGAGGTGAGATGAATATTGCAAAACATGCAGGGAACATACAAACTGCATTAGGAAAAAACTAAATTTTTTACTCTAGAAAATATATTTTATTCGCATATTATAGTATTTTTATTCCAGAAATCAGATGATTTTAGAATTATTATCATATATTTTTTTCAAACTGAAAGGGAACTGAAATAAGAAGACTGTAAAAAATGAAACAGAATCAAAGAATAGAACTTATGTTAAGTTGCAATAATGATTCATTACTAATTAGTATTTCTTATCCACGAATAGAACATTTGATTTTAGTAGAGTTTTGAAGATTAGCTTTAGAATATTGCCTAATTTTGTTATCTTCCACTTTTTTTCAACTGTGGTTCAGCACGGTTGATTCAATGTTCTCAAGCATTATAATTTTTCTAATTCTTCATTTGTCTTCTTTTTTTACCCAAAGCTGTCATGAGCTGAAAATTAACAACAGTAACGACCAAAAAAGAAACCGACAAAACAAATTTCGTTTTTTTTATATCTAATTCAAAAGGAATGCCTAAGCTGAAATTCAAAGGGTCATTATTTTTCTTTTTATTGCTTACAGTTTGATTACAGTTTTATCGCTTACAGCTTCATTGGTAGTTGTGGTGGTGGGCCTTCCACTTGTACTTTTGATTTTATTTAAATGTATAACTATGTAATGCGTATTTTTTTTAAATAATACGTATATACTTCACAAAATAAAAACAAAAATCAAAAGTACTATCAGTGTCGCCTCAACGTGGCGGGGAAGTGACAACAGGGTGATGTTAGATATGAATTTTATACCAAGAAAATAATAATCAAAGTAAGGGTTAATTTAAAATATAATCATTCTCGAACAAAAACTTCTTTTTTTCTATACTATTGCCAAATGGGTTTTTTCACTAGTTAACAACTTTGTACTTTTATTTATATCTGACACCACTCTGGCTAAGCACACTGAATCTCTTTATTATTGAATCGTCTGCCTAGTTTGTCCAAAGTACTTTAAAGGTAATATACAGTAGCAAAAAGTTCTATACTCCATTGAAGATTATTTAGTTGTCGGTAAAAATGAAATGCTCGATTATTTAGTTGTCGGTAAATTTTAGCCCATTTTCTCATATCACCCCAACAAAACCCAGGTAGCACTAGTGGGCCAAGGAAGGGTCTTTCCTGCTCTGTGCAAAAATTGTTTGCACGCATCACATACTTTTTCAAACACAATAATAATACCCAAGAACAGAGCAATAAGATACCTCTTGGTCAGGTTGCAACCGACCCAAGCGCCATAAATATTCTCTAGGATGCAGTTCTCCACTGACAGTTTGCAAAAAAACCACAAATGAAATGCTGGATTATTTAGTTGTCGGTAAATTTTAGCCCCATTTTCTCATATCACCCCAACAAAACCCAGGTAGCACTAGTGGGCCAAGAAAGGGTCTTTCCTGCTCTGTGCAAAAATTGTTTGCACGCATCACATACTTTTTCAAACACAATAATAATACCCAAGAACAGAGCAATAAGATACCTCTTGGTCAGGTTGCAACCGACCCAAGCGCCATAAATATTCTCTAGGACGCAGTTCTCCACTGACAGTTTGCAAAAAACCACAAATGAAATGCTGGATTATTTAGTTGTCGGTAAATTTTAGCCCATTTTCTCATATCACCCAACAAAACCCAGGTAGCACTAGTGGGCCAAGAAAGGGTCTTTCCTGCTCTGTGCAAAAATTGTTTTGCACGCATCACATACTTTTTCAAACAAAATAATAATACCCAAGAACAGAGCAATAAGATACCTCTTGGTCAGGTTGCAACCGACCCAAGCGCCATAAATATTTTCTAGGACGCAGTTCTCACTGACAGTTTGCAAAAACCACAAATGAAAATGCTGGATTATTTAGTTGTCGGTAAATTTTAGCCCATTTTCTCATATCACCCCAACAAAACCCAGGTAGCACTAGTGGGCCAAGGAAGGGTCTTTCCTGCTCTGTGCAAAAATTGTTTGCATGCATCACATACTTTTTCAAACACAATAATAATACCCAAGAACAGAGCAATAGATACCTCTTGGTCAGGTTGCAACCGACCCAAGTGCCATAAATATTCTCTAGGATGCAGTTTCTCCACTGACAGTTTGCAAAAAACCACAAATGAAATGCTGGATTATTTAGTTGTTGGTAAATTTTAGCCCATTTTCTCATATCACCCCAACAAAAACCCAGGTAGCACTAGTGGGCCAAGAAAGGGTCTTTCCTGCTCTGTGCAAAAATTGTTTGCACGCATCACATACTTTTTTCAAACACAATATAATACCCAAGAACAGAGCAATAAGATACCTCTTGGTCAGGTTGCAACCGACCCAAGCGCCATAAATATTCTCTAGGACGCAGTTCTCCACTGACAGTTTGCAAAAAACCACAAATGAAATGCTGGATTATTTAGTTGTCGGTAAATTTTAGCCCATTTTCTCATATCACCCCAACAAAACCCAGGTAGCACTAGTGGGCCAAGAAAGGGTCTTTCCTGCTCTGTGCAAAAATTGTTTGCACGCATCACATACTTTTTCAAACAAAATAATAATACCCAAGAACAGAGCAATAAGATACCTCTTGGTCAGGTTTTGCAACCGACCCAAGCGCCATAAATATTTTCTAGGACGCAGTTCCTCACTGACAGTTTGCAAAAAACCACAAATGAAATGCTGAATTATTTAGTTGTCGGTAAATTTTAGCCCATTTTCTCATATCACCCCAACAAAACCCAGGTAGCACTAGTGGGCCAAGGAAGGGTCTTTCCTGCTCTGTGCAAAAATTGTTTGCACGCATCACATACTTTTTCAAACACAATAATAATACCCAAGAACAGAGCAATAAGATACCTCTTGGTCAGGTTGCAACCGACCCAAGCGCCATAAATATTCTCTAGGATGCAGTTCTCCACTGACAGTTTGCAAAAAACCACAAATGAAATGCTGGATTATTTAGTTGTCGGTAAATTTTAGCCCATTTTCTTCATATCACCCCAACAAAACCCAGGTAGAGCACTAGTGGGCCAAGAAAGGGTCTTTCCTGCTCTGTGCAAAAATTGTTTGCACGCATCACATACTTTTTCAAACACAATAATAATACCCAAGAACAGAGCAATAAGATACCTCTTGGTCAGGTTGCAACCCGACCCAAGCGCCATAAAATATTCTCTAGGACGCAGTTCTCCACTGACAGTTTTGCAAAAAACCACAAATGAAATGCTGGATTATTTAGTTGTCGGTAAATTTTAGCCCATTTTCTCATATCACCCCAACAAAACCCAGGTAGCACTAGTGGGCCAAGAAAGGGTCTTTCCTGCTCTGTGCAAAAATTGTTTGCACGCATCACATACTTTTTCAAACACAATAATAATACCCAAGAACAGAGCAATAAGATACCTCTTGGTCAGGTTGCAACCGACCCAAGCGCCATAAATATTCTCTAGGACGCAGTTCTCCACTGACAGTTTGCAAAAAACCACAAATGAAATGCTGGATTATTTAGTTGTCGGTAAATTTTAGCCCATTTTCTCATATCACCCCAACAAAACCCAGGTAGCACTAGTGGGCCAAGAAAGGGTCTTTCCTGCTCTGTGCAAAAATTGTTTGCACGCATCACATACTTTTTCAAACAAAATAAAATACCCAAGAACAGAGCAATAAGATACCTCTTGGTCAGGTTGCAACCGACCCAAGCGCCATAAATATTTTCTAGGACGCAGTTCTCACTGACAGTTTGCAAAAAACCACAAATGAAATGCTGGATTATTTAGTTGTCGGTAAATTTTAGCCCATTTTCTCATATCACCCCAACAAAACCCAGGTAGCACTAGTGGTAGCTCGATTATTAGGTAGCGCGTAATGCCCAATAGCATTATTTTATCGTATCAAAAAATTATAAGGAAACTGACCTTATTCATTTTCATGAACTTGCTGCTGTTCGAGAAAGGGAAGAGCAACTAGCTGCTTTGCATTGAAAGATGTCAAATTTGAAGCAAAATTCGAAACAAAATTTGGCTTGTCAGGAGTGTCAAAATGTTGATGTTTGGCCAAGAAATGGCCTTTCAAATGAAGTTTCAAAAGTATTCTACTTTCGTTTCGATAAGGGCAAGTCCACCTTTTTTATACTTTAAAACAGCTTTGTCACGAAGTTGATTATATTGCGCGCCCAATTTTTGTTTGGCATCGATGGTATATGAACCGTCTTCTGAGCTTATACGATCACTGTTTCCATTTGGTCACCCTTGGGGAAGAAATTAAAGAAACAAAGTAACATGCATTCGAGATCTTTCTGTGGTAAAAATGTAAAATTCCGTATTATGGTGTATAGGGACTTGAAACTTATAAAGTAGGGTTATCAAATATGCTGAATATGATGGTGTAATTTTCCTCGCAAGTTCCCTTTGCAGTGAGTGATTTTTGAATAATATTATTTTTTTTTTTGTTGCTTCACGGAAGAGTTTTGTATATAGTTTTTGTAAGTTTTATAATTAGTTAGGTCAATAACGCTACTGGTTTTGCAAGCTAACTTATATAGGTTATTTTTTACAATATGAAGAGATTATCAGGCTATTTTACATCCAGGGGTGTATATAGGTAGTTTTTCGGTTTGATTTACAGACTGGAAAGGTTGAACTGATAAGATCACTCAGTCCCTGTGTAAAACCATTTGTGGCTGAATTAACATCCTGACAATCCAAAACCTTTGACCAGTCAAATTATTTCAGACGATCCGTGAACCGGTTCATATTCACAATATTATATATCCTATTAGACGTAGGGATATTAGTTCTAGGGTGTTTAATAGTTGGTTGGAAGGGTAGGGAGAGATAGATTAGAAAGTGGTCTGACAGGTCATAGAATATTATTTTGGAGGACAGGTAGTTTCCCAAGGAAGTGGCTACAAAAATGTTATCAATTACAGTAGTGGTAGACCTCATAGGATCAACTCTAGTAGGAAAAAGGATTGTCGGAAGAAGACCACTTGAGGTAAATGTTTCAAAGAAGGTATCACAATCATTATTACTGCTAAAATTTAGTAAATTACAATTGAAGTCCCCAAAAACTATTGCCTTCTTTTGTGGTAAATTAATAAAAACTAGAAAAGTCATCAAAAAGATTACAAAAAGAAAGGTGTCGGAAATGAGGGTGGTTTATAAAACAATGAAAAAATAAAAGAATTGTCGTCAACACTTATATCAACAATTATTGAATAAATGCATCTATTATTTATAGGTTGCGAGAATAAGGATTCACAGTGTAATAGCCTGGTGATGTAAAGAGAAATGCCAAAAGAGGACTTGGTTAATTTTCTTTCAATATGAATAGCTTGAAAGCCAGGGAGGGAAAATTCATTAGTATCATCAATTTCTGAAAGCCACGTCTCCGTTATTCCAATTACGTCGAAAGGGCAGTAACCATTAATTAAAATTAAATCTTTAAAAATTAGTCCACTTATCTCTTATGCTTTTGATGTTAAAGCAGATTATATTAAGTTTTTGTCTCTTCCATTAGCTTTTGGTTTTACATTTTTTACAAAATCTAGTGTCGAGATATTGACAGTTAAAACGGCTTAAGGGGCTATCAGGGCTAGCTAAGGGGTTGTTGCGCAAATTATTTTGGTCATCGTAATAGTTAAAACAACATTATTGCACAGTGATAATTTTGTGAGAAACGTAAAATCTTGCATAGTATACATTTAAATATCCATTGTGGTCGAAGTTTCATCATTTGCTTGATTTGAATACTGAAATTCTTCTTCAGCCGACGAATTATCATTGGTGGTAATTTTGGACTGGGATGGAAAGTTTGCCGTTTTTTCTTAGATTTCTTGCCTTTGACTAGGGCAATGGCGTCGATTTGATTAGCAGTTGAGTCAACAGGCTTAACTAGCTTTGATGTGGAATCTATGTCCTTTTTGATTGAAGATAGTTGAGTTATAGCTGTTTGCAAGATGTCATCACCTAGGAGTTTGGTGATAGCTTTCTTCTTGAGAATATTTTTGGTTTCTCCTGGTTCATTACTAACCTCAATTAAGTGACTGACTGTGAGATAAGTTGCAAATCTTTGCCATTCTTGGCAAAGACCTAGGATTGGCTGGAAGAATTAATTTACCACCCCGTACCCATGTCGCAGTCACCCGTCTAGCGGAGGGGGCTGGGAGAAAGAGTCTTTTTTAAAATCAGTTCTTATACAGCGTGAAGTGAATACAGTAAGACCTTTTTTTATACTATGTACTCTTTTAACTTTTCAGCCTAGGTTGAGTCTAAAGAGATAGTTAGAAATCTTATCGGTAAACCTTGGCTTTTAAAAGTGGCCCTGGACCATCCGATCACGCTAGTATGAACGGAACCGTTGGAGTAACCACGGAAATCCCACTATTTTGGCCGACGAGGGATCTCCCCTCCAGTAAGTGGCGTAGCAACCCCTTTGCGCCACTTTTGCCTTTAAAAGTGGTGAACCCCTTATGTTAATCCTCCAATACCAGGGGACAACTTTTTCCTAAGTCCTAAATATAGAAAATCCTTCACAGCTCAATGAGTTGATGTCATCTTAACTTTCTACTATCAATTCTAAGGGAAAAAACCATGTACATCTTATTTTTGTTTGTTTTCAGGCTTAGTCCTATCTTTGTTCGTTTTTTTACCATGTCAGGATTATATTTTAATAAGTAATAGATTCTAAGGAGCTTCCTTTAAGCATTATTTATCCAGTTCTTTTCTTCATAATTAACTACAGCAATGAAACAATAGATCCCGCGATGCTTTCAAAAGCGTGTGTCCACTTAATGAACTTTTTGGAATAAGCAGATTCAATTAATGTTGCCACATTAAGAGTTATTTATTAACATTTAAAAATGCGTATGTTTTATCTTCTATAAAATTTGACTATAATAAATACATATCAACTTTATAATATTGCTGTTTCTTCGCTCCAATTTCTTTACTGTTTAAGTTCCACTGTTTTATTACTCTTTAAGCTTCAATTTCTTTGTAAATGAATGAATTATAACGTACCAAGAGGTAGTTGTAATGCTAGTAATACTATTCCTTTATCTGTGCCATAAAACATAGTAAATAAAGCGAGACACTCAACCCAATTTGATTAGATTTAAATAATGTTGATGAATGCATCTACGGGCATAGGCAAAATGCCTTTTTTTAGATTCACGAATTTTTCTATTGATTATATAGCAATTCAATAAGAGCCATCTATTTTGTCAACTGTTATCGTCTTCCAAAGAGTCAAAAAGCAATATAGTATATGTTTTTTGTAGTAGGTCAACAGTAAGTGGCTTATTGACGTCAAACAATACAGCCTAAATGTATTGTAAGGTATATTCAATTATGGTTAACATTTGCAGCAATTATAATTTTGAAGTCGCACCGTCCCCAAAACAAAGTTAATATTAACTTTGGGACTCTTATAAATACGAGTTTTTCTTTGCCAAATATATCTGATAGGTCAAGAACTCATTCAGATTCAATACTAGCTGTAAGGATACTTACTTATTCAAGTTAATGCTCTCTAAATTGTTCACATAATTGCCCTAGTTCTAAAAGTTGGTTGTCAAACAAGTACAATACATGGCCATATTCAAAGATTCAATTCTAGTTTGTGCTTATTTTTTCTATGAACTGTCCATTCTTTTTGTGTAAATTAAATTAAAAAAAAAGTTTTTTCAATTGAAAATTAGGACCAGGATTAAAACTAAAATAGAACAGGAATTATTCCATGAATAAGGGGGGTGAAACTTTGCTCTTTACCTTGCTCCTCGATACCTCGCTATTTATGATAGTTGTTTTTGGTCCTTTTAAAAGAGCTTTTTATCCTAATTACATACGCTTTGGGTTCCTAGCCGAGTGGATTGGTGCGCTATATTTAGGATCCCTTGTCCGAAAGGGTGAGGGTTCGAATCCTAGTCTATCCAATTATTTGGTTTGGGACGGGGTTTAGTGTGGCGTGATTCAGTAAGCTCAGTCAGAGTTGACCAAGCTCCAAATGGGTACCTGGAGAAATCTGGGGAAGGTAAACAGGAAAGGTGTGCGAAAGCCTAGGGTGGCTGGCTTTCATCCCCCCTTGCACTTTCTGGCTGAAAGGCCTTGAGACGGAGATCAGCACCGCCGGGATGGACCTTAAGGATCTAGTGCAGCATCCTTTATCTTAATTTACGTTACCCTTTGGGTTTCAGGAGTCACTCTTAAAAAGTTGGGACAAATAGTCAAACTCACTTATATATGAAATAATTTCCCGTTGTTTTCAGTTTAGGGCTGCTCCTTACTTTTTTTTATTAAGTTTCTGATCATTTTTCAAATAATGCCGTTAAATCTGGTTTTCTCTTCATGAAAAATTCACTTCATTCACGGGAAACTTGTTCTTGAAAAGTTGTCTCATGTAAACTACCACCCCCCCCCCCCGTAAAATTCTCTCCAGACAATTATATCCTCTCTGAAAATCCCCCCTTAAATATTTTTGGACGATTCCCCTTGAAAAATTGTCCTAATAATGCTTTCATTTGAAAGACTTAATTTACTTAAAAATACTTTGTTTGGTGAAGCTTTAAGCAGGGATTCTAACCTTGAGAATGTTATAACAACCCAAAGCGAACCGTAGAAACAATTATAATACATCCAAGAAAGCTGCCTAAGACCCAAGGAACCGCCCAAGGAAACCACTGATTAGACCTAAGATGGAACCGGGGAGGAAAAAAAAGCTTTAAGTTTGATGTCCTTCGTACTTTAAGATTAGATCAGATACAGCCCTTTGGTTCAGACATAGTCATCCACACTTTTATAATGTTAAACATTAAGGAATACATTTTTTTGGCATGAAAATGTGAAACAGAGGCAATGAGATTAAACACAATTTTACAACAGAGAGAAGCGGCTACAAAACGGTTATTGAGTTACTCTAACTTTCCCTGTCAATGGCACAAGACCTCAGTGTACTTTTGCGTTATCCCCCTCAATGAAATCCGTATAATATTATGGAAACATATGACGCAGTATTAAAACATTTTTGATTTAGGAACTTCGATAGAATGATAGAAATAAATAGCGATAAGAAAAAAATGTTTTATTTTGCTCATTAGTTAGAGTATTTAATTTTTTTATGACATTATATCATCTCAGAATGCGACAGTTCTTGCTGCTTCTCCTAGATTTTACTTTCTTAAATTTCAAATTAGTTTATTTTTACGTTAAAAAGAAATAAAATGATAATCTGGATTATGAGAATTTCTGTCTATACGCCGCCCTTATGCCAAAATACATCTTAGTAGAAAAAAAAAAAAACAAAAAACAGAACCCTTTTAGATCTATGGGTTACTTCAGAAACATTCTGCAAAATAAAATGTATATTTTGGGGAGAGAGGGTTTTGGTTTCCATTAAAGCTCCCGTCTTTGCCTAAGTAAAAGTATATGAAAACATCAGTAGTTAATTTTTTGGAGATAGTTATAGATTCGTTGCTTGGGCTAAAGAGCAATAGAAAATTTGAGAATAATTATGATTACAAATGTTCTGGTAATTGATTCTCCTTCAAAACGAACCACAAATTTTATTGTTTAAAACATACGAATAACAAAAAGTCCTATTGGAAAAAAAACAAACTACCATAATTAGGTTAGAGGTTTGTAACCATGACCCTTTTCATTTACAAGACAATCCCTGTTCATTTATGTTTTGATGACCGTTGTTTATTTCATTCAAAAATCCACTCCGTTATATTGCATTCAGACTTTTACCTTATGCTATATTTAGTTTCTTATACTATTGAAGCGATTAATTAATTAATAACAATATTTTCAGGACATAGGGATTCAGAAAGATCCTAGAAGAATACTGGAAAGAATGAATGAAGAACGAAATAATGCATAATAATGGATGAAGGTTTTGAATGATTGTAGTGAAATTTTATAAGTTGCACATTTTTTTAATAATGTCCTTTGCTTAGCAAGGACTTTAAAGAAGCTGTGGCGTTTTTTTTGGCCTTTTTATTTTGTGTAAATCTCTATTTTAGTTTGACTTATTAGGTTAAAGATGAACTTTCAAAACGGACAATCAAATTAGGTAATTATAGGTTCAAAATAAATATATTTTTCATCTTAATAAAAGTAAATTCGTTCAATGGAATAGGTTGGTTTCATGCTTTGTAAAAGATGCCATCTATAAGGGTTATTTTTCAAATATAAATACTTTTTTGGAACACATTCAGATTAGGAATCATAGGTTGAAACAGAGCAATTTAGTCCATATTTTTGCGTTTTAATTCTTGTCACATTGTGGGAATTAAAAAGAAAATATATTTTTGTATATCCCCAGTATTTAATAAAATTTACATCTGACAAAAAATTTGTTGCATTCACTAGAAATAGCCTTTTTATAAGGTAATGACGTTGGATGCCAAATTAAATGTTCGAAAATAGGTGTTCCAAAAAAAAAAAACAGAATATTTTTTTTTTGTCACGTACTTAATTTCTCTTAATATTATTCCTTTAAATTAAAAATACATAGTTGTGACTTATTAGGCAAAGCAGACACAAATTTTATCGTAATATTACTACTCCAATCGATATTTTCCGACTTACAAATATTCTCCGCACAATTTTTCTATATTTTTGTATTAAATAAATAAATTATTTATGAAGAAAATGAACAAGCAAGGACATGCTCTTTGGATGAAATTAACTTTAGAAACTAGTTGATAACAGCAACAATTAGCTATAAATCAGCTAAAACAGTATAATGATTCGAACCTACTGTTTTTATGTTATAAAATACCAAATTGCTAAAGATAGCTTTAAAACAGCTGTGGCAAAGGATAAGTGAGGTTTTAGCTTCACAATTAAAATTTATAAATGACTCGTTTTTATTTTTATAAATGATTTTTCCATTTTATTAACTCTCAGAATAACAGAGCAAAACTTCTTTAACGAAGCTAGTGCAAGAACTTCAACAATTGAAAACCATCTAAGATATTAAATGCCAAAAATGTGTTGAGAAGATTATAGTTGTAACGTTGAGAATTTGAGAATAATTATGATTACAAATGTTCTGATAATTGATTCTCCTCCAAACAAACCACGAATTTTATTGTTTAAAACCGATACGAATAACGAAAAGTCATTCAAAAATCCACTTCGTTATATTCTATTCAGACTTTTACCTTATATTATATTTAGGTTTTTTTTTACTTTATTGTAAAAAAAAAATGACAAATATTTTGGTTTTAAAAGCTTATTACTTCCACTTAAAAAACTCAGTTTTCCCTTTTATATAATTTAATTATTTGAAAAAAACTACGTTTTCTAAAGAGTTAAAGAGGGCTGAGTTACAAGGTTGAACCTTAAAACGTACAGGGATTAGGAGGCACAGTTGGGGGGCTGCCGCCTCCCAAACCCTCCGCTTTCGCAGCCTTTAAATAAAAAAAAAAGTTTTTTAAACTGAAAATAAGGAGCGACATTAAATCTTAAAACGAAAAGAAATTATTCCGTATATGAAAGGGGCTGTGCCCTCCTCAACGCCTCGCTCTTTACGCTAAGGTTTGACGTTCTCACAACTCTTTTTTTTAAACAATAAAAACTTTAGCGTAAAGAGCGAGGCGTTGAGGAGGGCACAGCCCCTTTCATATACGGAATAATTTCTGTTCGTCAACAAATGAAACAAATGTCTTTTCAACAAATGAAAAGACAACTTTTTTCAACTGAAAGTAAAGAGCAAGGTTTAAACTTAAAATGATCAGAAGTTTTGCCGTTACAGTCGCATTCTCAATCCTCGCTCTTTACTCTAATTAAATTAAAAAAAACAAGTTTTTTAAACTGAAAGTAAGGAGCGACATTAAAACTTAAAACGAACAGAAATTATTCCGTATATGAAAGGGGCTGTGCCCTCCTCAACGCCTCACTCTTCACGCTAAAGTTTGACTTTCTCACAACTCTTTTTTTTAAACAATAAAAACTTTAGCGTAAAGAGCGAGGCGTTGAGGAGGGGACAACCCCTTTCATATACGGAATAATTTCTGTTCGTTTTAAGTTTTAATGTCGCTCCTTACTTTCAGTTTAAAAAACTTGTTTTTTTTATTTAATTTCTGATCGTTTTTTAGTTAATGCAGCTTTTATTTTGGCTCGCCGGCATTGAATAAGTAAGCAAAATTTGCATAAAAAATTTACTTTTCTTTTGCTAAATGGCTCTCTAAATTTGGTTCTGACGTAATTTACAAATTAATTTACGTAACGAACTTCTATATTCGTATATTTTTCTTCTGGCAAAAAATACACAGTTGCAGATTTTTGCAGATATGAGCTTGAAACCTATGTTATAGGGTTTTCTGATACGCTGAATCTGACGGTGTGATTTTCATTAAATTTTTTTCACTTTTAGGGGATGTTTCCCCCCCCTCTTTAAAAAATCAGGTAAATTTTCTCAGGCTCGTAGCCTTTGATGAGTAATACTAAACTTAATAAAATTCATATATTTAGACTCAGCATTATAAGCCCATTCTTTTGATACATTTATTGACATCAAAGTTCCGTTTTTAAAAGTTTCGATTACTATTAAGGCGTATCGCTTGTTTTTTTTTATTGTTTTTTTTTTTATTACGTATATGATGGGGTTCTCCCCTTAGTCAATACCACGCTCTTTACGTTAAAAGTTAAAAATTTTTTAATTCACAAACCCCTGAATCACAAAGGCCGTTTATTAGAATAGATAGCCCCTCCTCCCAGCCCCCCCCCCACCAGAAAAAAATTCTTCCTGAAAATGTCTGTATACTTCCCAATAACCAATACAATATGTAAGCAATGGGCAAAGTTCATAACTTGCAGCCCTTCCCCTGGGAACTGTGGGGGATTAAGTCATCGTAAAAGACATATTTATTAGATTTTCGACTATGCTGGACAAAATGGCTATCTCAAAATTTTAATTGGGTGACTTTGAGAAAAAAATGAGCGTGGGAGGGGGCCTAGCTGCCCTCCCATTTTTTTTTGGTCACTTAAAAAGGGGACTAGAACTTTTAATTTCCATTCCAATGAGCCCTCTTACGATATTCTAGGACCACTGGGTCAATACGATTACCCCTGGGAAAAAAAAAACAAATAAACACGCACCCGTGATCTTTCTTCTGGCAAAAAATGCAAAATTCCACATTTTTGTAGATAGGAGCTTGAAACCTCTACAGTAGGGTTTTCTGATACGCTAAATATGATGGTGTGAATTTCATTAAGGTTCAATTACTTTTAGGGGTCTTTCCCCGTTTTTCGAAAACCAGCCAAATTTTCTCAGGCGCGTAACTTTTGATGAGTAATATTAAACTTGATGAAACTTATATATTTGAAATCAGAATTAAAATCTGATTCTTTTGATGTATCTATTGGTACCAAATTCCGTTTTTTAGAGTTTCGGTTACCATTGAGCCGGGTCGCTCCTTACTTACAGTTCTTTACCACGAACTGTTTGAAAAGCAAGTTATGTAAAAATACTTCAAATTCAACAGCCTTGTGTTCTATGACTCATTCCTAAAGGAACGAGTCATAGAACGATAACAAAAAACTGACTAGCTTAAAGAGCAAGGGTTGAGAAAGGAGCCGCTCCACTCATATTTAAAATGGCTCTTGTTTCTCTTAAGCTTAAAACTTGGTTTTATAAATGGAATTTCTGATTGTTTTTTCAAATTTTGACAAGAAATCCTTTCCTGCTTTCTGTGTAAAATTTGGCTCAGAAATTTCCCTGAATCTTACCATGAAAAATTATTCCCCCTGAAGGGCTTTATACCACTCAAGGACCCCCTTCCCACCAAAAAATACCACTTCCCATTATAATTTTTTTCCTATTCTGCAATGAGAAATACTATATGTGAACGGTGGGCAAACTGCGTAACTTGTAGTTCCCTTCTTCTTGGACTATAACGGATCATTTCCTCCCCAAAGATAAATTATTGGACCTTTCTACTGTTTAAAACAAATTAATAATGCCAAATTTTGATATGTCATTATATAGGTAAAAAGAGGCGTGGAACAATTGCTAGCTACCCTCCAATCTTTGGTTATTCTCAAAGGTCAGTAATATTTGTGATTCACGATCAAATAAGCCCTCTTCTAATCTTCTAGGTTTGGTTTGCTACAATTGGGCATGGGGAACGAAACATATAAAACCGTATCTCTTCAAGGAAAAAGTACAAAATTCAAGATTTTAGATAGAAAATAGGAGTTAAAACTTCTACACTTAGGCTCTCTAATCAGAAAATAATAACATGAAAAATAAAGTCAAAACAGGTGAGAAAACAAGGATTTTGTCAGCCAGTGGCAAACCATGATGACGAAGAAACAAGCAAATATTTCTACAAGGACCTCCCTCAAGCTGTCCTCAGTGCTAAACAAAAAAGAAAGAAGAAAGAAAACAACGAAAATTTAACCTTTCGAAGTTTACCCGACAACGACAAAACAGACACTCAAAGTTCTATGGATTTGACAGTGGAAGAAGACACAACCATGTATTTTATAAAATAATCTCTTATTTAAAATAAAGTATTTATCGATTCAACGTTTCTTGTAATTTTTTTCTATATGAATGAATACTAGATAGGAATGACACAAAAGGCTAAGTAGAAACAGAGTTGAAGGTATAGAGTGAAAGGATATAAGGATAAAACAATAGCTCCAGAGGGAGCTATTTAGAGGGTTAGAATCACCCTTTTCCAGTGAACATGGCCATTTAAATCCGTTTTAACAAGAGTCCCACTTGATATGAAACCAGTGATAAACAAAATTTCTTATTTGAACGAAAACCATCAAAAATTTTTAACTAAATGTTTTATACAATCTCCTTCCAAAAAATATAATTTATACATAAAGGAAACAAATATATTTACAAATAAAATGTCTACTTTTATTTTTGTACATTCTACACCTTAGAAGTAGGTATTTATAAATCCTAAGTTGAAAAGACATCCATTTTTTAAAAAGGGGTTTATCTCTCACTGCCATCTTTATTTCAAAGTACTTACTCTACCACTGAATTCCAGCAAACCCTTAATTATTCAATGCAAATGAACTTTTGCCATTGGTTTCATATTAGCTTATAGAACAAAAACCAGTTTTTTGACATGATGCCTATACGTGCCACATTTCGATAGAGTCGTTTTTGGTTTAGAATTGGCATGTCATCACCTTCGTATTAGCTTAAGAAACAAAACAAGTCTTGTGACGTCAGCTCTTAAACATGCCCCTTTTCGACAAGAATTCATTTTTGTTTCTATGGGGCATGGCCGCATAAAACCTGTTTCAAACATGCCACAAAGCGGCTGATCCTGTTTTCGACCGACCCAAAAAATAACGATTCCACCTAATGACGCTTTACGACTCTTGCTTTACTCTTCAACACAACCACATCCCTCATTTCTTAATATCAGTATCTAAGGGATTCCCCTCTTCCTCCCCGAAAGTACAGCTACCCTAACCTTACAAAATAATAATGAATACATATAAAACAAAAAATAAACCGATATAATGATGATAATAATTAAAAAAAAAAACTTCAATTATTAGTTAACTCTACTTTTTGAAATTCAATAAGATTTTTTAAAAAGTTTTTTCTAGAAGACCCAAGGGAGCTCCTACATCTCAGCTTTTGAGGAAGCACGTTCCACACATTCGCGCACGCTGCATCCGGTGTAAAAACCGGGCTTACTGTAGGTGTTCATTTCACCAAAAGGTTTGAGGCAGATCTCGTGTTCCTAGGATGTTTTTCTGATACCAACTGTAATAGACTGTCGAATGCTGATGGAAGTAATCTGAAAAAAAAAATTTCAAAACGATAATTGAGCATTATAAATGATAAAGTAATTCATGGGAAGAAAATCGCCTTTTCAGGTGGGATGTAAATGTTGACTGCCAAATTGACGCACAATACTGCAGATGAAGCTTGATAAGTCAATTTTGAAGTAGACAAAGGGTTTTTTAAGGGAATCTGTGTTTCAGTTCCCCTGATAATCCCAAGATTACGGGTGAGCTTCAGCTCCACGGCGTGAATGTGATGTACGAAGGATAAGTTTTCGTCAAAAAGTATATCTGGGTACCTGGCATAGCCAGTTTTTGGTCGTCTGATTGTTTCTCGAGAAATCATTATTCCCGATACTTCTGGACGAAGACTTCTAATCCTTGAGAAGAAGAAAACGCAATATTTGTCAACATTTATTACAAATCTATTGGAATCCATCTAAATGTAAATTTCTGCTAAGATGACCTCAAGTTTACTCTGGAGTGCTGACATATCGGTGTCGTGGGAGCCCATTGTAAGTGTCATCCGCAAATTCCACAAGTTCATCCGATTTATTATCGTTGCTCGAAATTTCTTGGTCGCAATATAATTTGCAGCACCGTGAAGTCCTGGAGTTAGGGTTCAGAACGCGATTAGGTCATTTACATGAACCAGGAATAACAGTGGGCCTAAAATTGAGCCTTGCGGGACACCAAAGTTGACAACAGTGTCATTCAGTGGTTCTTCTCTTATATAAACACGTCAGCTACTAAGGTTTGACCGGAACCATCGTATAGCATCTCCTCTCACTCCAATGTGCACTAGTTTACCTAATAGAATCCCATGATCCATACTGTCAAACGCTATTTTTATGTCAAGCAAAATAGCAGCTGGCACAAGTCCCAGGTCAAGTGCTTTATTATTTAATAGGCTTAGTGATGCCAGAGCATCTTCCGTCGAATGTCTGGGTCTGAATCCAAATTTCCGTTGGTTAAGAAATCCCTTAGCTTCCAGAAAAGAGTCAAGTTGGTACTTCATAGGTTTTTCAAACATTTTGGACGAGTCCCAAAGAATAGAGATGGGTTGAAAGTTGGACGGGTCGTCCGGAGGGCCACTTTTGTGGAGGAGAGCTATTCTTGCCTTCTTGAGGAGTGATGGAAATACGCCCGTCTCTAAGGAGAGGTTTACCAAATGTGTTAAGGGCTATAGTAAGGACGGCAATAATGCTTTCAAGACTTTAGTATGGATGCGGTCGAAACCAGATGCAGATACTTCCCTCAAACCTTTGAAAATCATCGAAACGTCCGTCAAAGTTACAGGAATGGGTTCCATCGACTTGACACACGCTGGGCCCAAAAAGTCCTTGTAGGACATTCTGGGGGTTAGCACTGTGTTAGCCGTATTTTCTCCAATTTTGGCGAAAAAGGTACAAAGAGCTTTTGCAATTTGTGCTAGTCCATTTAAGGTTTCCACATCAACCGTAATTCTGGATGGTTTCAGGCCGTTTGTTATTCGGTCGTAACACTGAATTAACTGTTTCCTCCACTTTCCTTCCATATTTCCCACTTTCGGCTAGCCTTTGATTGAAGTAATCCCTTTTAGCTTTTCTGAGAGCTGACCTTGGGCATTTCTTATAAATTCCATAGGTTCGAAGGCTAGCTACACTTGGTAGATTACGATGTTCCACCCAAAGATTATTCTTTTATTGATACACCTCAGTAAACCTTCTGTAGTCCACGGGCAAATTGGTGCGTTTTTTCTTCCACGTTTCTTTATCGTGCTAGTCCAATTTGTGCTAGTCCATTCAAGGTTTCCACATCAACCGTAATTCTGGATGGTTTCAGGCCGTTGGTTATTCGGTCGTAACACTGAATTAACTGTTTTCCCCACTTTCCTTCCATCCTTCCCACTTTCGGCTAGCCTTTGATTAAAGTAATCCCTTTTAGCTTTTCTGAGAGCTGACCTTGGGCATTTCTTATAAATTCCATAGGTTCGAAGGCTAGCTACACTTGGCAGATTACGATATTCCACCCAAAGATTATTCTTTTATTGATACACCTCAGTAAACCTTCTGTAGTCCACGGGCAAATTGGTGCGTTTTTTCTTCTACGTTTCTTTATTTTTTCTTTAAAACAACATGCCTCATATGGTGTTGTAAATGTGCTGTAAAAAATTTCAAATCCTTCATTCAGATCTCCCTTCTCCATAACGCTATCCCAGGTCGTTTTTTTCCAATTTCTCGTTAAGTAGCCGTAAGTTTTGTTTGCTCGGATCTACAACCGGAATATCATCTCTAGTTTTTGAAAATGACCTTGTTGCCTTTGATGTTTCGAAAACGGTACATAAGGGGAAGTGGTCCCACATGTCACTGATGATTACTAGAGCCGAGAGTGGAGGTTTAGTAGAGAAAATATCGTCTATTAGTGAGTAAGTACTCTCAGTTACTCTCGTTGGGATAGTTGTCGACGGGTAAAGATTAGATCCAGACATAAGAGTGAGAAGTTCATTAGCGGTATTAGTTAGGGGATAGGCTAGATTGATGTTGAAATCACCCATGATGACCACATCATGATTCTGTTTTACAAGCATTTGGGGTGTTTCCAATAAATATTTCATAAACGAGGAAACAGAACCTGACAGTAATCAGTAAATTTCTCCAGCGATTAACTTTTGTTGGGAATGATGTGACATATCACGAAAAAATGACTCAAAAATTTCTTCTATATTTCAAGTCAGTTGGCAATTAATACAGACTGAGTATTCGCTCTTTGTGTAGATAGCCAATCCTCCTCGTGCTGACTCTTCTCTATGTACGAAATTAGATTTATACCCATGGATATTTACCAGGATGTCAGTCTGCCTCGACAGGAATGTTTCACACAGTCCAAAAACGTCAGGTTGTATTTGTCGACACATGGTCATTACGTCTGTCAGTGACGAACATAATCCTTGGCGGTTGAGCTGAACTATACTGAGCTGATATTCGGGGCATCTCTGGGGCATACTCATTAAATGAATATATTTACTTTGAGGAAAATCATTTTCACTAAAGAAAGAACAATCATTTTTATTGCTAATTACTCTATCAAAAATTGCGTCCAAATTTAAAACGACTTTTCTAACTGTTCTACCTTTTTTGATTTACTGGCAAGGTAGTGGGTCTCGGGGACGAAAAAAGGAACTGAAAACTTACCAAAAGCTCTCTGGGGAATGTAGTCACATCTTGCAGTAAAGCGAAGAGCTGTGTGAAATGCACACACCCGAATGAACTTCATCGAAACTGCAACAAAAAACTGATGTAAGCAACCATGGACTACCACAAGAAACCCAGAAAAATCGAAAATGAAACATTTCTGAAAAACAATTCACTCATTTCGGTAAGTGGCAAAAAAAAAAACTAATTCGCCAATGACAATCTTGTCCGTTTCTGCTGCTGTAGCCCCAGTGACAAATAAATGATAATAAAAAAAACCCTTCACTATTTTTATAATATTTTTCCTTCATCTCTTCGACTTCAGCAGGCGGAATTATCAACAACAATAAAGAAATTCAAGAAAAACAAATCACACTAATAACGTTTCAAGCATCAAAGTCGGTATCATCAGGTTCAGCGGGTACTGCCAACTTTTGCTGGTCAAAGCAGTCGTCTTGAAATTTAGTCCATTGTGAATTTCGCAACTTTTTGACCTCTAACCATAGTTATAGTCCTCGCTGGACAACACGAGTTTCTGCATCCTTTTCTTCTGCCGATTTAGAGCTTTTCAGCTTGTACCCGAGCACTATTTAATTCTTTTCTTTGCTTACCGAGCTCAGCTGGCAAGTGTGTCGACACACTGAAACCATTTTTCTGCTTTCCACATTCTTTCATAATAGCTGAGCGTTCATTGTCTGAGAGGCTAATAAAGATAGGCAAGATAGCTTTAGGCAAGATAGCTTTCTGCTTATTTGAATTACTTTGAAGGCTCAGCCCAGTTCCAGATTGGGAGGGAGCCGTCTTTTTAGAAATACGGTACAATGTAGCCATACTCAGCTAATCAGCATCTGCAATTCAAAGCTTAGACTGAAAAAAATGGCACTACAGTTTCTCAAAGATTTCTGCTCCTTGCGGAGCTTCAACACCGTGAAGCTCCGTAAAGCTGATTTTACATATCGAGAATGTGAACTGACTGAACATAATTGATGAACACAATGATCACGCGGTAACAAACTGTGAGCAGGGGGTAATCCGTGTTAACTCTAGTCATAACTCTAAAAATAAACAGTTGTGCTTACACTACGAGCATAAAAATTATTGGTCTTATATGATTATTCCTGATCTGTAGTGCTCATAGGCGTAGGCAGCATATTGTCTAGGGGAGGGCAGTCGATAGTATGATGGAGGGGGAGATTAATTTATGTCAGCATGGGCGTACTAAGCTTCTTGCCTAGGGGGGAGCAGCCACTTCTTTGATGAAGGGCGGGGGGGGGGGCTGAAGTTATATTGGCAGTTCACAAAACCTTACATTGCCAGCAAGTTTTATCATGCTTATGAAATCCTTATTAATAAGTAGTCACCAAAAATTATAAATCATCAATATGCTTCAGCATTAATCTTCTTGGATTACAGCTAAATCTTTCCAAGACATTATGGATGATTGCTTCTTGTCTGAATTGAATAAATTTGTTTGAATAAATTTCTGTTTATTTCCAGTTTTTTCAACCATCTACCTTTTATCAACTGCTTTTCCAACCATCTGCTTTTTCAGCCATATCTAATGTAAATTTGAAGGTCTAGGGGGGGGGGGGCATCTGCTCCCCCGCCTCCTCCTCCCTACGCCCATGCTCATATAGTTTAAAGCTACAAACCAAAAATTAAAAGCCTGAAATTGTCTTTCCAATTTTAGAAAAAGAGGGAGAAAGCAAGCCCTAAAAGTAGACTCATTTATATGAAATTACTCAGTGAAATCTAGCTTATCAAGGAGCCCTGCCATAGGGCTTCAAGTTCCTGTTCAAGCCACCATAAACTGATGTTTTCTGTTATTTTGTGTTGCTACACAATAATTTTGACCCAAAAAGGATATGATTTTTGTCTTATTTCAATGATTTAATGCGTTTTTTTATGATGCTTTGTGATTGTACATAAATAATTAAGATATATATTCCAAAATACTGTCAGTCACAAGCCCAGATAGACCAAACTAACATCTCAGGGTGAAAAAAACAAGCAACTAAAGCTAGCTGAATAGAAAATTGATTTAGAATCAAAGACAATAAATGGCTTCAAAAAAATCATATAAAAGTGACTAAACAACATATTAAGGCAAAAATAGCACCAAATAAATAGCTATTTGGTGCTGAATATTAGGTTGCAACAAGATTGATCAAAAATTAGAGAAAATTTAACATGTCAAAAATATTATAATCAATAAAAGTAGTAAAATTAATAAAAAATTTGGAAAGGTAAATAAAAACCCCAAAGGAGAGAAAAAGGATATAACTGGTAAGGATAATAAGAAGTAAGGAACTATTGAAATGTCTTATTACCGTTTTAGTCATGTGTGGAATAAAAGAAGCAAATGGCACGATGAGTGTTAGTTTTTTTTTTAAAAATGGATGGTATATGTCTTTTGGGGAAAATATTTTTTATGTGAGGGTCTAAAATTGCATATTTTGGAAAACAAAGGAGTAACATAAAACTCCTACACTTAAGCGTTTCTAGACCAAAATGACTAATCAGGATTTGAGGCTCTCTCCTCCTGTGTTCCAGCAAACTGGGACAAAAAATAAAGGGTTGATGGTTGAAAAAAAATGCAAGATAAAAAATAGCAAAAATGACCTTATGTGATAGCTACAGTGAAAGTTTTCGATGGATTTGTTAGATACGGTATTATTTCAGGCTACTCTAATGCTAAAAAAGAAATAACATAAGCAAATGAAACTTATTCATCTTAAATTCTTTGTTTAAAGTTTGGTACAAACGCAAAATATTGAGAATTTCAAATAATGTTAGATAAATTATTCATTGAAAGATCTTGTAGATCTTTCTTTAAAAGATCAAGATCTTTCAATTATTCATTACACTAGTCAATTAGCTTAGGCTACTTTATTATTTCTAAGATAAAATACTTTTTTTTAAAATTTGAAAAAATAATTTTTTTTCAAATTAGTTCTATTCACACAAGTTCAGTTTTGACCTTTTTTATCTTTCCTAGGTTTAAAATAATTGGAAAACCACCAGAAGGGATGACAGAACTATTTCAAACAAATTTTTTATTTAGGGTTTGGCACGTGTGCAAATATTGAGAATATCAAATTTTACTTAGTATTGCCTTTTGAAATATTTTTCACCCTGGCAAAAATTTAAATTTTCAAGTTAATGTAGTTATTAGTTGAGAAGGAATAAATTAAAGGAACCAATTACGGTAGATATTGAGCCGTTCATATTATTGACCACAAATAAAGTGAACATGCCACTAGATGCTATTTTTACGCTCTTTCAGCATATAATAATCACTTTTCTCACAAATTCAGTCTTAAGCCTTTTTTGAACCCTTGAAAATGATAATTCCTTTCTATGGTTTTTGGTATAAAAAAGGGTTAAAGCATTGGTTTCAATTCAAACCTACTATCATAGGCAGTGCAATTACGCTGCCTAAGTAAAGAATTATGTTGGCAAAATGCATTATTCATTCTTTTTTTTTGGGAGGGGGGGGGGAATAGACAAGTGAACTTCGTATCGAAGGATTTGTCGTAAAAACTTTAAAAAAAGGCTCATTTGATTGGAAATTGGAGTGGCTAGTGCCCTTTTTAATAGTCGAAAGTGATTAGAAGGCAACTAACATCCCTTCCACGCCCACTAGTTCCCCAAACACATCCAATCAAAATTTTGAGATGGCCTTTTTGTTCAGCGTAGTCAATTTCTAGATAGAAATTATGTTTTTGAGGAGGACACTCCCCCATAGCCCTCAAGGCAAGGGTTGTAAGTTATGCCCTGGGGGCGCATATAAGATTTTGATAGAAAGTGTTGTCGTAAAAACTTGAAAAGTGGCTTATTCGATTGGAAATTCAAAGGGCTAGTGCCTTTTTAATAGTTGAAAGTGATTGGTGGGCGACTAACCCCCCTCTAATGGCCACCTCATCCCCAAACACATCCCATACAAATTTTGAGATAGCCATTTTGTTCAACGTAGTTGAAGATTCTGAAAATTACGTCTTTGAGCATGACAACCCCTCCCCCCACAGCCCTCAGGGCAAGGGTTATAAGTTATGCCCTGGGGGCATATAAGGTTTGCATAGAAAGGGTTGTCGTAGAAAATTCAAATGGGGCTCATTTGATTAGAAATTGAAATGGTTAGTGCCTTTTATAATAGTCGAAAATGATTGGAAGGCAACTAACGACCCTTCCACGCCCACCATTTATCCAAACACATTCAATCAAAATACTGAGATAGCCATTTTGTTCAACGTTGTTGAAAGTTCTGGAAATTTGGTCTTTGACCCAAACACATCCAACCACATCCACATCCAAAACACATCCAAACACATACAATCAAAATTTTGAGATATTCGTTTTGTTCAACGTAGTTAAAAGTTCTGAAAATTAGGCCTTTTAGGATGACAATCCCCTCAGAGCCCTTAGGGCAATGGAAGTAAGTTACACCCTGAGGCATATAAGGTTTTTACAGAAATTGTTGTCGTAAAAATTTCAGAAAGGGCTCATTTGAATGGAAATTGAAAGGGCTAGTGCCTTTTTTAATAGTCGAAAGCAAATGGAGAGCAACTAATCCCCTCTCAAGCCCACCATTCCCCCAAACACATTCAATTAAAATTTTGAGATAGCCATTTTGTTCAAAGTAGTTGAAAGTTCTGGAAATTACGATTTTGAGGATGACAAGCCCCCTGAATCCCCTCAGGGCAAGGGTAGTAATTTATGCCCTAGGGGTATATAAGATTTTTATAGAAAGTGTTGTCGTAGAAACTTCAAACGTTCAAATTTTTGGAATTCAAAGGGCTAGTGCCTTTTTTAATAGTCGAGAGTGATTGGTGGGCAACTAACCTTCTCTAATGGCCACCTTTTCCCCAAACCCATCTAATCAAAATTTTGAGATAGCCATTTTGTGCAACGTAGTTGAAAATTCTGAAAATTAGTTCTTTGGGAATGAAAACCCTCCCCCCCCCACATCCCTCAGGGCAAGGGTTATAAGTTATGCCCTGGGGGCATATAAGGTTTTAATAGAAAGTGTTGTCGTAGAAACTTCAAATGGGGCTCATTCGATTGGAAATTGAAATGGTTAGTGCCTTTTATAATAGTCGAAAATGATTGGAAGGCAACTAACGACCCTTCCACGCCCACCATTTACCCAAACACATCCAATCAAAATATTGAGATAGCCATTTTGTTCAACGTTGTTAAAAGTTCTGGAAATTTGGTCTTTGAGGCTACAGCCCCCTCAGAGCCCTCAGAGCAAGGGTTATAAGTTATACCCTGGGGGCATATAAGGTTGTTATTGAAAGCTTTGTCGTAGAAACTTGAAAAAGGGCGCATTCGATTGGAAATTCGATAAGATTTTTAAAGAATCATTGTCCTAGAAACTTCAAAAAGGGCTCATTCCATTGGAAATTGAAATGGCTAGTGGCCTTTTTAAAAGTCGAAAGTAATTGGAGGGCAACTAACTCCCCTCTCATACTCACAATTTTCCCAAACACATACAATGAAAATTTTGATATAGCCATTATTTTCAACGTAGTTGAAAGTTCTGGAAATTATATTTTGAGGTTGACAACCCCCACAGCCCTCAGGGCAAGGTTTGTAGGTTGGGGGCATATGAGGTTCTAATGGAAAGCGTTGTCATAAGACTTAAGAAAAAGCTTAGTCGACAGAAAATTGAAAGGGCTAGTGCCCTTTTTAATAAATGAAAGTAATTGGAGGGCAACTAACCCCCTCTCAGGCCCAGCATTTCCCCGAGCATATCCAATCAAAATTTTGAGATATTCATTTTGGTCAACGTAGTCAAACGTTCTAGAAGTTAGGTCTTTTAGGATGACAATCCCCTCAGTTTCCTCGGGGCAAGGGTTGTAAGTTGTACCCTGGGGCATATAAGGTTTCTTATAGAAAGTGTTGTCGTAAAAACTTCAAAAAAGGCTCATTTGATTGGAAATTGAAAGGGATAGTGCCCTTTTTAATAGTCGAAGGCGAATGGAGAGCAACTAACCCCCCTCTTACGCCAACTACTCCCCCAAACACATTCAATTAAAATTTTTAGATAGCCATTTTGTTCAGCGTTGTCCATCTCTAGATAGAAATTAAGTTTTGAGGAAGACACTCCCCCACAGCCCTCAGGGTAAGGGTTGTAATTTATGCCCTGCGGGAATGTAAGATTTTTATAGAAAGTGGTGTCGTAGAAACTTCAAAAGAGGCTCATTCGATCGGAAATTCAAAGGCCTAGTACCTTTTTTAATAGTCGAAAGTGATTGTTGGGCAACTAACCCTCCTTTCATGGCCACCTTTTCCCCAAACACATCATATCAAAATTTTGAGATATCCATTTTGTTCAACGTAGTTGAAGGTTCTGAAAATTAGATCTTTGAGGATGACAAATCATCCCTCCCTCCCCCACATCCCTCAGGGCAAGGGTTATAAGTTATGCCCTGGGGGAATATAAGGTTTTCATAGAAAGCGTTGTCGTAGAAACTTCAAATGGGGCTCAGTTGATTGGAAATTGAAATGGCTAGTTCCCTTTTTAAGTCGAAAATGATTAGATTGCAACTAACACCCCTTCCACGCCCACCATTTATCCCAACACATTCAATCAAAATATTGAGATAGCCATTTTCTTCAACGTTGTTGAAAGTTCTTGAAATTTGGTCTTTGAGGATGATAACCCCCTCAGAGCCCTCAGAGCAAGGGTTGTAAGTTATACCCTGGGGGCATATAAGGTTGTTATTGAAAGCTTTGTCGTAGAAACTTGAAAAAGGGCCCATTCGATTGGAAATTCGATAAGGTTTTTATTGAAATCGTCGTCCTAGAAACTTCAAAATGGGCTCATTCCATTGGAAATTGAAATGGCTAGTGGCCTTTTTAATAGTCGAAAGTAATTGGAGGTCAACTGGAGGTCAACACATACAATCAATATTTTGAGATAGCCATTTTTTCAACGTAATTGAAAATTCTGAGATATCCAAAAGATATTGGAGGAAAACTAGCTCCCCTCCCACGCCCACCATATTTTCAAAAACATCCAATAAAAATTTTGAGGTAGCCATTTTTTTAAAAAAATGGTGTCGTAGAAACTTCAAAAGAGACTCATTGGATCGGAAATTCTAAGGGCTAGTGCCTTTTTTAATAGTCGAAAGTAATTGGAGGGCAACTAACTCCCCTCTTACACTCACCATTTTCCAAACACATACAATCAAAATTTTGATATAGCCATTCGGCCCTCCAAAGGTAAAAGTACGTATCTACACTTTTCATTATTTCGATAAATCACGGCTCAAAGTTTGAGTACTTTTGAGAGCTTCAAATACGGTTTACGGTGAAACTGGACACTGGCTAATTCTGGAAATTAGTTAAATAGGTAAACAAATATGGGGATTTCATATTTTTAAGTAAAATTTTCTATTATTACTGCCCCGAAGCCTGAAACAGTAGATACGTACTTTTACCATTGGACCGTTACTCATATAAAGAGGCGCTCTCAAAAGGTAAAAGTGCGTATATGACATATACGTACTTTTACCTTTGACTCGAGACTCGAATTCGAATGAAGTCCCAAAGGTAAAAGTCTGTATAAAACATAAAACGCACTTTTACTCTGCCCAAAACCCCGTATCTATGACGTATACCGAAGGTAAAACCACGTATGAAGCATGTACAACAAGTCATTTTTTTATTCAAATAATTAGAAGTTAAAAAATAAAAAAAATAAAAAGAAATCACTGAAATACTGCAGGCAGCTAAGAAACACAGCCGTGCTTCAGCAAATCGACAGAAGCTGTTGATGAAGGCATAGTGCGCCAAAATGTACGGCGATTCTCATTCATAAAAGGTACAAGTTTTTCTAAGATGGCCTTTTTCTTTTCTGGCTTTACCCCCCTTGCGCCAAGAATCGGATCTGGCAAAGGATACTTTGCCTCTTTGATTGTACTAACCAGCTTTTTTGGCACAAAACTTAGACTCTTTTCTTCACCCTCAGGGCTAGTTTTATAGAACAGTTCTGTTTTTCCCTTCTTAAAACAGACCTCACTGAACTCATCAATGGTCACGCCCAAGTTCTTCATGACGATGCCAGGAGCTTTTAAGCTTTTCCACTGGCAAAAGTCTTCTATGTCCATTTTCACGGCTTTCGTGAATTTTCTACTTTTTTCTATGGTGTCGCACAAATCCTCAAAGTCAAGAATATCCCTTTTTCGAATTCGAGACTCAATCGATCCGTGTATGGAGTCAGCCCCCATGTGCGTATGGCCTTTCACTAGATACTTGATACGAATCGTTTCAGGTCCTCCTTCACTGTTGACTATCAGTACAAATTCACTAAAAATTGTCCAATTTTTGTTCTGGGCACAGCAATTGTCAGTATAAAAAATGAAGTGCAAGATATCCCTATTCATCTTTAAGACCTTGTGGAAGGCACTACCTATATCAGGTGCATCACGTCCTTGTCGAGATTCGTTCCAAACAACGCAAAGGTTCTGGTTTTGTTGGGTGGCCTTAACGGGGGCAAACGTCTCATTAAAACACACGAGTCTTGATAGAAAAAAGGCCTCCTTTCTGCTGTGCATGATGGGAAGCAATAACACTTTTTGTAGGTCCACGGTGAACAACATGGTAGTTGAATCTTTTTCGTATTTCTGCTTATCTTCAGAAAATGCTTTTGAAACCTGTTCAACAAGATCTATGTGCTTTCTGTACAGTTCAGTCTCTTTCTCGGTTGCCTCACCATTTGTACCAGGAGTTCTCGCAGCCCCTACTTTCTCTTTTAATAGTGTGCAAATGTCACAGCTGTCACTTTGGGGCATGCACAATGATACTTTCATACCATTAAGAATCTTCCTATATGTCTCATCACAGATTTTATTTGCTGGATATTTTTCATTAAAGTCTTCTGCCATAAATTTGTAGCTCAAATCACGAGAAAGGTACCGAACATTTGGAGCGTGAGCTCGACGATAGTGTGGAATTGCTGGCTGAAAGCTTTCAATGTGCTGCATCACAAGGCTTCGATCAACTTTGTTTGGTGGCCCTGCCACTTTATGGCCCCTTCCGTCCTTGAGCTCATTCCCAAGAGCATCCCTTTCAATTTTTGACTTGATTGTAAAAATCACTCTGTCATTCTTGCCTAATCCTAGACAACCAAGGAATGTAGACTTGCAAACTGGCAAGTTTTCAACTTTTGGGGTAAGTGTGGGGTCGTCATTCGAATTTCTGGGAAGGCTGTACCTAACTGTAGTTTTTTTTCTACACGCAGCTTCTGGGGCAATAGTCCTTCTTTTAACTGGTAGGAATGTCAGCAAAGAAGCGAGCCACATTTGTCTTGATTTATATTCTTTGCTCCAACATGTGTCATAAATTTTCCTGAATTCTACACTGGAAAACTTCAAACATGAGTTTGTACATTTGTTAGATTTACAGCCAGGTTCGTCAGGAAATGGATACTTCTTAACATCTCTTTCAAATTTATCTTTTTCTGAGCGAACTCGTTTTGGAGTAAGGTCAACAATAGACCTTCCTTCTCCTCCACCATTTTCTTCACGTCTATTTTCTCTATCTTGTCCCACAGACCTTGCTGCTACAGCGTCAATTACACACATGACATGGTCTGAGGAATCAGGTTCACAAACAGCATTGTTGCTTTCATTAGATGGTTGATTGTCCAAATTTAGCTGGTCATCTTGGGTCTCATAAGCTGCTGCATCCGAAGCCGAATCTTCCAAGGGCAGGAAAGGATCGGTAGGAAAATGGATCAGATTGTACTCTGGATGATCTGATGTAAGATCATTACTGACCGAAAGAGGAACTAAATCTGTAAAGAGCTTTCTCCTCTTCTTCAAAGTTGTCTGCCTTTCATCATCAGAAGACCCAAATGTCCCTTCAACGTCCTCCCAGTCAATATCAGACTCATCACTATCACCTCTACTTAAATCTTCTTTTTCGAATTCTTCATCAGCAAAGTGTTTTAACTGTGCCTTAGTTTTAGCTTCTCCATCAGTGGTGTCCCTTGATCGAGAATGTCCAGAAAAATTGGGTGATATGTCTGTTGTTTGATTTATCTGGATGATTTCTGGGGGGGAACAGGAACTAGCTCCTCGTTGCTCTTCACTGGAAGATGGCAAGTCGGTATTTGAAGTTGATGCCTCATTTGTACTTGCTTGACATGCCAATGTCCTGAAAAATTGGAATTCTAAGAACTTGTTATCAACCTTGATTATCTCAGATGAAAGAGGGGTTCTAGGGCTATTTTGATACATTTTTTTTTGTTTCTAAGGTAAGCAATATTTAGAGGCCCTCAATTTTTTCTCAATGTTGTAATAGTTGACCAAACTAATCCCTGATTATCTCAGATGACAGAGAAGGTTCTAGGGGTTATTTTGATGCATCCCTTGTTTTTTATTTTATTTCAAAGGTAAGTCATGTTTGTAGGCAATACTAAAAAAATGGCTTTAGGTGGTTGGTTGGTAATTTGGTATGACGCTGCTCTCCTGTACTAATTCGACAGCTACATAGCTAGCTGTGTAAACTGGTTGTAGCGGGTCTGTTGTACCTACCTGGTAGTACAGATGGGGTTTTACCAGAGGGTTTAGGCCTACTTGGAGAAAAGGTTCCAAAATAGCATGAAGCAAAATTTTCTTACCTTAAATCTCTTTCCTTTTGTATAACCAACGCTCTCTGTAAATTTAGAAAGCCTCTTGACATTCTATGCCAGTACTCTTTAATAGCTCAGAGTTGCTGGTTGTTCAGCTCTGCTCTGGTAAACAAACAATGATGATTGTGCTGAATCATGACATATACGTACTTTGACCTTTGGTTTCCTTTCTCATTTTAATGTGCCGGCCAAAGGCAAAAGTACGTACCAAGGGTGAAAGTACGTATCTACACAGATACGTACTTTTACCTTTGGATGCGCCCAGAAATTTTTCAGATACGTACTTTATCCATATGCTATTTCCGTTAATATTTGGACTAGAGCCTTCTTACATATACCATTCGATTCAGCACATTTTTTTTAGTATGGTGGTGGCATTAAGTCGAGAAGTGAAAAATTGTGCATATACGTACTTTTACCTTTGGAGGGCCGCATTATTCTCAACGTAGTTGAAAGTTCTGGAAATTATATGTTGAGGATGACAACCTCCACAGTCCTCAGGGCAGGGTTTGTAGGTTGGGGGCATATGAGGTTCTTATGGAAAGCGTTGTCATAAGACTTAAGAAAAAGCTTATTCGACTGAAAAGTCAAAGGGCTAGTGCCCTTTTTAATAAATGAAAGCAATTGGAGGGCAACTAACCCCCCTCTCAGGCCCACCATTTCCCCAAACATATCCAATCAAAATTTTGAGATATTCATGTTGTTCAACGTAGTCAAACGTTCTAGAAGTTAGGTCTTTTAGGATGACAATCCCCTCAGTTTCCTCAGGGCAAAGGTTGTAAGTTATACCCTGGGGGCATATAAGTTTTTTATAGAAAGTGGCGTCGTAAAAACTTCAAAAGAGGCTCATTCGATTGGAAATTCAAAGGGCTAGTGCCCTTTTTAATAGTCGAAAGTGATTGGTGGGCAACTAACCCCCTCTTACGCCCACCACTCCCCCAAACACATTCAATTAAAATTTTGAGATAGCCATTTTTTCAGCGTAGTCCATTTCTAGATAGAAATTAAGTTTGGAGGAGGACACTCCCCCACAGCCCTCAGGGCAACGGTTGTAAGTTATGCCCTACGGGCATATAAGATTTTTATAGAAAGTGGCGTCGTAAAAACTTCAAAAGAGGCTCATTCGATTGGAAATTCAAAGGGCTAGTGCCTTTTTTAATAGTCGAAAGTGATTGGTGGGCAACTAACCCTCCTTTCATGGCCACCTTTTCCCCAAACACATCCAATCAAAATTTTGAGATATCCATTTCGTTCAACGTAGTTGAAGGTTCTGAAAATTAGATCTTTGAGGATGACAAATCCTCCCCCCCACATCCCCCACAGCCCTCAGAGCAAGGGTTATCAGTTATGCCCTGGGGGCATATAAGCTTTTCATAGAAAGCGTTGTCGTAGAAACTTTAAAGGGGGCTCAGTTGATTGGAAATTGAAACGGCTAGTTCCCTTTTTAAGTCGAAAATGATTGGATTGCAACTAACACCCCTTTCACGCCCACCATCTATCCCAACATATTCAATCAAAATATTGAGATAGCCATTTTGTTCAATGTTGTTGAAAAATCTTGAAATTTGGTCTTTGAGGATGATAACCTCCTCAGAGCCCCTGGGGCAAGGGTTATAAGTTATGCCCTGGGGGCATATAAGGTTGTAATTGAAAGCTTTGTCGTAGAAACTTGAAAAAGGGCACATTCGATTGGAAATTCGATAAGGTTTTTTATAGAAATCGTTGTCCTAGAAACTTCGAAAAGGGCTAATTTCATTGGAAATTGAAATGGCTAGTGGCCTTTTTAATAGTCGAAAGTAATCGGAGGTCAACTAACTCCGCTCTCATTCCTATCATTTTCCCAAATAAATACAATCAATATTTTGATATAGCCATTATTTGCAACATAGTTGAAAGTTCTATAAGTTATGTGTTTGAGGATGAAAACCCCCACAGCCCTCAGGGCGAGGGTGTTAAGTTGGGCGCATATGAGGTTCTTATAGAAAGTGTTGTCATAAAACTTAAAAAACAGCTCATTCGACTGAAAATTGATAGGGCTAGTGCCCATTTTAATAGTTGAAAGTAATTGGAGGGCAACTAACCCCCCTCTCATCCCCGCCGTTTCCCCAAACACATCCAATAAAAATTTTGAGATATTCATTTTGTTCAACGTTGTTAAAAGTTCTGGAAGTTAGGTTTTTTAGGATGACAATCCCCTCAGGGCCTTCAGGGCAAGGGTTGTAAGTTTTACCCTGGGAGCATATAAGGTTTTTATAGAAAGTGTTGTCGTAAAAACTTCAAAAAAGGCTCATTTGATTGGAAATTGAAAGGGCTAGTGTGCTTTTTAATGGTCGAAAGAGAATGGAGAGAAACTAACCTCCTCTCACGCCCACCATTCCCCCAAACACATTCAATTAAAATTTTCAGATAGCTATTTTGTTCAATGTAGTTGAAAGTTCTGGAAATTATGATTTTGAGGACGATAAACCCCTCAAATTCCTCAGGGCAAGCGTTGTAAATTTTTCCCTTGGAGCATATAAGGTCTTTATATTAAGCTTTTTCGTAGAGACTTCAAAAAGGGTTTATTCGATTGGAAACTGAAAGGGCTAGTGCCCTTTTTAATAGTCAAAAGTGATTGAAGGATTACTAAGCCCCCTCTCAAGCTCAACATTTCCCCAAGCACATCCAATCTAAATTTTGAGATAGCCATTTTGTTCAACGTAGATGAAAGTTCTGGAAAATAGGTCTTTGAGGATGACACTCTCCACAGAGCCCTTAGGGTTAAGGTTGTAAGTTATGCCCTGGGGGCATATAAGGTTTTTTTTATAGAAAATGTTGTTTTAGAAACTTCAAAAGGGGTTCATTCAATTGGAAATTAAAAGGGCTAGTGCCCTTTTTAATAGGCTAGTCAAAACTGATTGGAGGGCAACTAACCTCTCTCTCACCCCAGCCATTTCCCCAAACACATCCAATGCAAATTTTGAGATAGCCATTTTTTCAACGTAATTGAAAGTTCTGGATATTATGTCTTTGAGGATAATACCCCCCCCCCTCTCAGGGAAAGGGTTGTAAGTTTTGCCCTGGGGGCATTTAAGGTTTTTATAGAGCGTTTTAATAGAAACTACGAAGGGTTAGTGCCCTTTTTATTAGCCAAAAGATATTGGAGGAAAACTAGCTCCCCTCCCACGCCCACCATATTTTCAAAAACATCCAATAGAAATTTTGAGGTAGCCATTTTTTTAACGAAGTTGAAAAGTCCTAAAATTATGTCTTTGAGGATGACACTCCCCCTTCAGCCCTCAGCGCAAGGGTTGTAAGTTATGCCCTGGGGGCAAATAAGTTTTATAGAAGGCTTTATCGTAGAAACTTCAAAAATGGCTTATTCGATTGGAAATTAAAAGCGCTAGTGCCGTATTTAATAGTCGTAAGCGTTTGGAGGGCAACTAACGCCCCCTTCAAGCCTACCATTTCCCCAAACACATCCAATCAAAATTTTTAGATAGACATTTTGTTCAACCCTGTTGAAAGTTCTGGAAATCAGGTCTTTGCCAGCGTTGTCGTAGAAACTTCGAAAAGGACTCCTTCAATTGGGAATTGACAAGGCTAGTGCACTTATTAATAGTCAAAAGTTGTCGGAGGGCGAGTGCCTCCCCCATACCCATCATTTCTCCAAACACTTCTGATCTACATTTTGATATAGCAATTTTGTTGAATATAATTGAAGGGTCCGGAAACTATGTTTTTGAGTATGACAATAACCAAGAGACCTCAGGGCTAAGGTTGTAAGTTATACCCTAGGAGCATATTAATGTCATATAGAAATTGTTGTCGTAAAAACTTCAAAAAGGGCTTTTTCGATTAGAAATTGACAGGGCTATGGCCCTTTTTAATAGTCGAAGGTAATCAGAGAGAAAATCCCCCCCCCCCCTTATTTCCCCAAACATTTCCGATCAACATTTTGATATGGCCTTTTGTTCAACTTAGTTGAAAGGTCTGGAAATTATGTCTTTGAGGCTGACAACCGCCCCCCTCATAGTCCTCATGACAAGGGTCGCAAGTTATGCCCTTGGGGCATATAACTTCTTTATAGAAAGTTTTGTTGTAGAAGCTTCTAAAAGGGCTCATTCGATTGGAAATTGAGATGACTAGTGCCTTTTTTATTAGTCAAAAGTGATCAGAGGCCAAATGTCTCCCACCACGCCTATTATTTCTCCAAACACTTCCAATTAAAATATAGCCATTTTGTTAAGCCTATCAGAAAGGTATGAAAATTATGTCTCTGCAGCGGCGGATCCAGGGGGGCCGGGGGGGAGGGGCTGCCCCCCCCCCCAAGATTTTCTGGTGCCCTCTCACCCATCGTGCAAACGACCCTTTTTTGTGAATGATTCAACTAAGGCCGACGCTAAAAAAAAAAAATCGGATACGCCGTCATTTTTTACTTTCTTTTTATCACATTATCTAAAGTTCAAATCCGACACTGCACGAATCATGATTATTGGGTTTATTTTTGGGACGTGCTAAACGAGCAAAACATTTTGTGAATGCTTACGAGAAACGCATGTCTTTGGGGAGTTGCGTGGGTGGTTAGATCCGACCGGCGGGAGGCTAGGCGCGAGCGACCCTGCCACTGCCTTCGGAGTATTTTTGCTCCGTGTGTTAGACCAGTTAGACGGAAACGCATTTAAAATGGATCGGAAAAAAAAATCAGGGCATGAATATAGAACAGAGAAGAAACAAAGAATGATGGCGGAAAGCCGTAAAGGATCGAGGGACATCTCTGATTATTTTGCCAAGAAAGATCAGATTAAAGGTAAGCTTTTAAAGATAGAACAATAAGGAAGGAGTGTCGTTTAAAGTGGGTATCAACACTTCTAATTTCTAGCTTTAGCCCATTGTCGGATAGCTTTCCTGATAAGGCTCATTCGTCAAGCTTCATCGCGTACCAGCTGCTTTTGTTGTTATATATTGCATACGGTCCCTCTTGTGCAGTGTTCTTCGTATGCAATTTGTCCGAAGCGTTTGACCTGATTTTTACCAGCCCACTCGTCTCGCCTGACGGTTATGATATTGGCTTAAAGTTAAAGCAGTATTTTTACCGACACACTGTGTCAGCTCTGAAATTATCTTTCAAATTCTTGCAGTTAAAGCTCTCTCTTTAGCCTTGTAAACTTCGGTGATAATTGTTTCGGGTTTCAGCTCTTGAAAAATATTTGTTAGCATATGTCGGGGATCGGTTCTTGGGGTTGCAAATTAAATTAGTGATGTTTAGGGTGGTATTTTATTTTAAAGTCCGGGTTTCCTAGAAATAGTTTTGGGGTATGAAAGTTCAAGATTGTTGGGGGAGTTTAAAGTTAATGTTGCTGATTCAGTTTATTTTCAAATTTAGTTCCAATTCTGCCTTCACCATGTTGAGAGTTAAATCTACTAAAGCAAGCCATTATACAAAGTGTATATACGTTTACAATAAATGTCTTGTGCAAACTTTAAAAGAGAAACTTTTTTTGTTAGATGTTGAGACGACGGCAACTTCTGATGCCCACTCTGAGTCGACGGTCGGAATGCACAAAAACGCATTCAGCCAGGAGAACGAACTGTCACCAACAACTCCGTCCACTTCACAGACGGCCTTCATAACAAACTTCGGCGAAACGACACACACTGATCAGCTGACTGAAGGATCAAGAAGCAGTACTCAAACCTTGGTGGTACATAGCCCAACACTGATTTCACAGTCCCCGCACCCGCAACAGAATCAAAGCGCTATTTTTTCGCCTGAAACTGACTTCACGCCGTCGAATGGCTTTGGTATTGCAGTAGCGCTGAAAGAGCGAAATCAGTTGTCTTCTGGCGAAATTATGTTTTTTATGAACGAAAGGTGGAAGCCGAAGAACCAATCTGATCTTCCAGTCTCGACACAAAAGAGAAAAGGTGGCGAAGTCAAGCGTCGCTTGAATACCGAACATCTTGCCCGGTATCCTTGGCTCGCAGTGAGTCGTCATCCAGACCACGAAGGCCTTTGGTGCAGTGTTTGTGTTTTGATGAGGACCAACGAAAGCGGAGGAGGATGGTCGGCTTTATCTGGAGGCGGCGGAGGGCAAAAAATGGGAAAGTTGGTCTTGAAACCGCTAAAAGACTATTCGAAACTTACCGGGAAAGATGGTGCGCTGACAAACCATGCTGAAGCACAGTTTCACAAACACTGCCAGGAAAAAGCTGCCGCGCTGCTAACAACGTTTCAGCGCGGTAGTCAAGATCAAGATGTCAGGAATGCTCTGGACTGTGAAAGGGTCAAGCAAATACAGCAGAACCGTGCACTCTTGAGAAGCGTTGTTGAAACTGTCAAGCTTTGCGGGGCACAGAATATCCCCCTTCGTGGCCACCGTGATGATGGCAAACTTGATATCCAAGACTCTGATGTCATTACAGCAGTAAACGACGGGAATTTCCGCCACCTACTTCGGTATCGGATTCAGAGTGGAGACTCGCAACTTAAAAATTTACTTGAAAATGCACCGAGCAACGCCAAATATACGAGTAAACAGATCCAGAATGAACTGATTGGAACAATTGGGGAAATGATAAAAACCGAAGTAGTGAGAAAAGCAAACAAAGCAACGGTTTGGTGTCTTCTTGCGGACGAGTCAACAGACAGGCAGACCAGGGAGCTGATGGTCATTGTTTGTCGTTATGTGTGTAAATCCGAGCAGGGATACGTGATTCGAGAAGATCATTTTGCAGTTGTCGATACCTTTCAAACCCTGTCAAGACTCGCTGGAGATGAGGAAAGTGACGACGGTAGAAGCATCGAAGAGAAGCTAGACGGCAAGAGCCTCGGGAAGCTGCTGTTGAGTGAGGTCAGGAAGTCAAAACTGGATTTGTCAAAGTGCGTTGGTCAAGGATACGACAAAGCTGCTAGCATGGCAAGCTTGACAAATGGTGCTGCTGCTGAAGTTAAACGCCAGTGTGAACTGGCAGATTACTTCCACTGTGTGAGCCATGCCACAAATCTCTCATGTTCAAAGATAGTTTCAGTTCCCATTCTGCGCAATGCCCAAGACGTTGTTCGAGACACAATTTCTCAGTTCAGCTCAAGTGCCAAGAGAACAAGACTTCTAAAAAAGCATCTTATCGCGGACAAAGCTAAAACAGAGACACTCGTCAGTCTTTGTACCACGAGATTTGTAGAGAGACACGAAGCAATCAGCAGGTTTTGGGACTCCCTTCCGTCGATCGTTTCTGCTCTGCAGGAGATGGAAGGATGGCACGATCGAGAGGCAAGTAGCAGAGCTTATGCATTACGATCCTGCATTGAAAAATCAGATACACTCGTAGGACTGGTTTGCCTGAATTCGTTTTCGTCGATCATGAAACCTTTGGCCGAGTCACTACAACAGAAGGATGGTGACCTCGTGAGAGCCTTGTCCCTCATTAGCAGCGTGAAGGCAATGCTGGAAGATATGCGATCACATGCCGAAACCAAATTCAGACTGCTTTACGAAGATCTTCTGAAAATGGCCGAAAAGATTGATGCTACCATCAAGGTAACGCAGCCACGCATAGCTTCACGTTCTACATACCGGGCAGGGGTACCCAAGATGGATCCAGAAAGTCATTATAGGATGGCGGCATTTATTCCAGCCCTGGACGCCATGCTGCTTGATTTTACGGAGCGGTTCAGCTGCCATTTTACGAATGCTGCAAAACTTTCAGCTTTGATCCCGGCTGTGGTTAATGGCAAACGCTGGGAGGACGTTCAGCCAGGGTACGAAAAGTACAAGGAGCTGCTCGTGGGTACGGAGATAGACGTTAAAACCGAGTTCGAGATTTGGAACAAGTATTGGTCTAAGGAAACCGTGCAAAAACCGAAAACAGCTATTTCAGCGCTGAACAGTTGTCAGGAAAATGTATTTCCCAACATCTTCGCATTGTTGACAATTCTCGCGACGCTTCCTGTGTCAACCTGTGAAGCAGAACGAATGTTTTCAAAGGTTGACAAGACATGTTCATCAATACGAAGCACGATGACTGAAGAGAGGTTGGAGGCTCTACTACTCATGCAGACTTACAGAGACGAACTGCCGAAAACAGACGATGCTATCGATATGTTCGCTCTCAGAAAAGCTCGCCGATTGAGTTTAGTTGTGTAGTGTGGTACTGTTTTTATTTTCTTTTGCTACGTTTTACCTTTATGAGCATATTTGGCAGTGTTTTCATATAAATAAAGAGCTATCAAATTAGTCCTGTATAATCAGTTTTTGGCGCCCTGTGTCCGGCGCGCCCCCCCCCCCCCCAAGATTTTCCTCTAGATCCGCCGGTGTGTCTCTGAGGATAAAAAATGCCCCCAAACTTCAGGGAAATGGTTGTAAATATTGCTCTGGGGACATATAGGTTTTTTCTAGAAAGTGTGGTCATATAAACTTCAAAGGGAGCTCATAGGATTGGTAATCAGACGCTCTTTTCCCTTTTTTTAAGAGTCAATGTGATCATAGGGGTAGCTACTCTCTCACCTCTACACACACGTCATGTTGTCCCGAAATACGTCTAATAGAAATTTTGAGATAGCCATTCTATTAAAAATAGTCTAAATATCATATAACAAGGCTTTTAGGGTTGATACAAACCCCAGAGGTTAGGGGCAAGGGTTGTAAGTTATGCCCATGGGGTATTAAAGGTTTTCATGTATGGGGTGGTTGCTTAACTTCAGAAGAGGCTCAAGCTTTCTCCCTGAAAAGACTATGTCAATATAAAACGAACAGAAATTAATCAAAATAACTTTTTGGACAAAATAAGTTTTTCAAAAAAAAGTAAAGAACTCCATTAAACCAAAAATGAACAAAAATAAAATCAAATAATATACCAAGCATGCAACTACCACAAATCAGTAGCAATAAATAATTGAAACCCCAAACCAACAGAAATTAAAATAAGTCAAACCGAAAACGAGCAGAAATTAATCTGAGTAGGGTTCTAAACCCTATGCTTTCTAAAAGCCAGAATATAATTTGTACTTTACTGAAAAAACAATCAAATAAATTTACTGAAAAAAATGTGCATTGTCAGTTTAATACACATATGCTGATGTATTCCTTAAAATCTTAATTAATTTTGTTTTCTTAAAGTTATAAGTGAAACCATTTAAAATAATTTTTTTTCCTGTAAAATACAAATTATATTCTGGCCTTTAGAAACCATAGGTTTATAAACTTACTCAGATTAATTTATGTTCGTTTTGAGTTTGACTTATTTTAATTTCTGTTTGTTTTGGGTGTTATTTATTTATTGATACTGATTTGTGGTAGTTGTATGCTTGGTAGATTATTTAATTCTATTTTTTTACATTTTTGGTTTAATGGAGTTCTTTACTTTTTTTGAAAAACTTATTTTGTCGAAAAAATTTTTGGATTATTTATATTATAAGATCCATTTTGTTAAAGTTGTATAATCTGAAAGCATTAATATGTCACAATTAAGTTGGATACAAAATTCAAAACAATTTATCCATTTTTCCATCTGCCATGTTTCTTCTGTCGACATTGGTATTTTTTGACATATAGGTTAAACGACAGTTTTAAGCAGCCTAACAGAATAAAAAGAAAACATGGCAGATTTGTTTTATTTTAATTTTTTTTTTATTTAACTTAATCTTGGCAAATCAATGTTTGTGAATTATACAGATTTTACAAAATTGATTTATAATGAAATAGCAAGTTTAAAACAAATGTTATAACCCATTTTTATATCCACAAAATATACAATAAAATTACTATTTTTAACGGTTCTAAAAGGGCTTTAAATCTAATATGCAAGAAAAACAATTATTATATTCAGAAAAGAGCATAAAAATGGCAGCTAGTGATATGTTTATTTTGTTTGTAGGTCAATAATATGAACTACTCAATATTTATCGTAATTAGTTCGCTTAATTTATTCCTTCTCAATTAATAACAACATTAATATTAATATTTAACTTTTTACTCCTATGTTTTCCTCTGTTATGTTATCCTTTGTTCTCTACTCCTATGTTTTAGCATTAAGATACAGAAAATACAAGGTTAGGTCATAAGGATGTTTAGAAGCCATGGCCCAGGCAATAGGCCAGAGACCGCTTCTTTATTTTAATATGGTATATGTTTAATAACTAAGGGAACGATTATTTAAACATTGAGATTCCCCTTAGTGACCATTCACATGGGACTTAGTCGTAATCGTATTTACGACTACAACTACAAAATAGCCAAAACTTCCCGTTCACACGGGTCTCAGAGTCTCAGTCCCAGGCGTAGGGGGTATTTTCGACTTTGACTTTTTAGGGGGGTATTTCCCCCATTTTTAAAATTAGACAAACTCTCTTAGGATCGTAGCTTTGATGGGTAAGACTGAACTTGATGAAATTTATATATTTGAAATTAGCATAATAAACCAATTCTTTTGATGTATATATTGGTATCAAAATTTTGATTTTTAGAGTTTCGGTTACTGCTGAGCTGGGTCGCTTCTTACCTACATTTCGTTACCACGAACTGTATGATGTTGTAATAATTGCAAGCATTCGCAATCACTGTTACAAATTGTCACAGTTGGAATCACAGCTGCAGTCGCAGCCACTCGCATTTGAAACTGCTGTTGTAGTAGCAGTAATATTAGTAGTAGTAGTGGACCTGAAAATTTCAAGTAAATATCATTACCCATTCAAAATATATTTCAGATACGCCAGTTTGATAACTTGGATGTCGACAGTCTCTTTTGAATTTTGCTTAACATACCCCTCAACATTGCCTTAAATTTCATCATAGTATCCTTAGCCTTTACGGACACCTCAGGATCAAACTCTTTCTCAACAGTAATTCCTGAATGTCGAAAATGTCAAAATTACATAATGTACATTCCTTCTCCAAGGGGTTTGGGGGCATGACATCCCTGGAGGCATACACCCTCAACTGTTGATTATAAGTTATTATTATTTTGAATAAAATAGCTTTTTAAGATTTCTACACGTATTTCGGGGGGGGGGGCATTTAAAAGAGCTAGAGAGGGGGACTCGTTGCCCTTCGTTCCTTTTTTAACATCCTTCTCAACAACCCTTAGAGTTTAAACTAAATATACTAGGCTGTTCTTGAAAATTTCAATTTTCAACTGAATTTGCCTTCTCCAAAGATTGAAGTTACTCTGGAAAAGAAAATAATAACGCATTGAAGTCTTCTGGCTCTTTACTATAGGCAGCACAAACGCATTGGCTCTGACTAATCATTGAAACAGCTAAGAGTAGTCTGATGAACTGAGAAGTTCATTAGTTTCAAACATAGTTGCCAGATGGTGCGCATTTTCGCCATTTGGGCACTTTTTTGAGTTGATTACGCATTGAATTTTTCAAATTGGCGCATTACACTGATTTAACGCATGTCAAAAAAATTTAGCGCAAAGTGGGGGCATTTTGCCTTCACAATAACAAAGACAAAACTCAAAATTTTAAAGTCTAGTGTTTACTGACAACTTCTACAGACAAATTCAGGAATCTGTCTATAAAGACAGGTGGAATTTTTAGAACCCCGTAGGGATTCTCACATCGCATTCCAGGATCCATGACGACCTAAATTTTAAATAATCAAAGCGTGCATTATCCTTAGCGTGAAAAACCAAATGGTAAAGTGGTCAAATTTCGAAAAAAAACTACAGAAAAGAGTGGGAAAAGCTGACCTTTGTTCGACATAGCTCACGCAGCTCTTTCTGTCTTAAGCTTACCCATCAGCAACCCCTTCGTTAAGAGAGTATTTCCTGTTATGAATCTTGTCAAGTACAAAATTCGAAACAGGGTCCACCAGTAGAAATACTTCTTTACATATGATACGAACAAGATCACAGCCAATCCGAGGGCTACAATCCGTGTACGAGAAAGATCACGTGCCTCTTTCTAGGCCAATCATAGAGCTCGAAACACTAATGGGGAGTGACATCAGAGCAGACTTTAGGAAAATTCAAGAAACTAATCTGATATCATTAATTTCCAGACAGGATGATGTGTAATTAGTACATACATGAATTATGTTGAACTTATTGTGTACTTCGATTGTGAAAGAATTGATGACAGAAAAAACAATAGGCTTCAAAGAAATTTAAAATGTATCTGTGCACAGTTGCCAGAACATAGGATATGTCACAGATTAATTGACATTTTAGGGGATTTGAAAGTAGAAACGAAAAAGGTAAGGCATTTCAGGGAATGCTAACTCTATTAAGAGATGCACATTATTTTTTATTTTGGTGGTTCTCGACTGTGTTTTGTATGATACACAAGACTGATCTGATCTGTTAAATTAAATGTCTACTAGCTAAATGCAGGTGGCGAACGTTCATAAAACGTTGAATAGTTTATTGTTCCAAGGTGGCGCGCTTGAGACACAGAAATTAAAAATAGAAAAGGTTTTGCCCCCACTTTGCGCTAAATTTTTTTGACATGCGTTAAATCAGTGTAATGCGCCAATTTGAAAAATTCAATGCGTAATCAACTCAAAAAAGTGCCCAAATGACGAAAATGCGCACCATCTGGCAACTATGTTTGAAACTAATGAACTTCTCAGTTCATCAGACTACTCTTAGCTGTTTCAATGATTAGTCAGAGCCAATGCGTTTGTGCTGCCTATAGTAAAGAGCCAGAAGACTTCAATGCGTTATTATTTTCTTTTCCAGAGTAACTTCAATCTTTGGAGAAGGCAAATTCAGTTGAAAATTGAAATTTTCAAGAACAGCCTAGTATATTTAGTTTAAACTCTAAGGGTTGTTGAGAAGGATGTTAAAAAAGGAACGAAGGGCAACGAGTCCCCCTCTCTAGCTCTTTTAAATGCCCCCCCCCCCGAAATACGTGTAGAAATCTTAAAAAGCTATTTTATTCAAAATAATAATAACTTATAATCAACAGTTGAGGGTGTATGCCTCCAGGGATGTCATGCCCCCAAACCCCTTGGAGAAGGAATGTACATTATGTAATTTTGACATTTTCGACATTCAGGAATTACTGTTGAGAAAGAGTTTGATCCTGAGGTGTCCGTAAAGGCTAAGGATACTATGATGAAATTTAAGGCAATGTTGAGGGGTATGTTAAGCAAAAATCAAAAGAGACTGTCGACATCCAAGTTATCAAACTGGCGTATCTGAAATATATTTTGAATGGGTAATGATATTTACTTGAAATTTTCAGGTCCACTACTACTACTAATATTACTGCTACTACAACAGCAGTTTCAAATGCGAGTGGCTGCGACTGCAGCTGTGATTCCAACTGTGACAATTTGTAACAGTGATTGCGAATGCTTGCAATTATTACAACATCATACAGTTCGTGGTAACGAAATGTAGGTAAGAAGCGACCCAGCTCAGCAGTAACCGAAACTCTAAAAATCAAAATTTTGATACCAATATATACATCAAAAGAATTGGTTTATTATGCTAATTTCAAATATATAAATTTCATCAAGTTCAGTCTTACCCATCAAAGCTACGATCCTAAGAGAGTTTGTCTAATTTTAAAAATGGGGGAAATACCCCCCTAAAAAGTCAAAGTCGAAAATACCCCCTACGCCTGGGACTGAGACTCTGAGACCCGTGTGAACGGGAAGTTTTGGCTATTTTGTAGTTGTAGTCGTAAATACGATTACGACTAAGTCCCATGTGAATGGTCACTAAGGGGAATCTCAATGTTTAAATAATCGTTCCCTTAGTTATTAAACATATACCATATTAAAATAAAGAAGCGGTCTCTGGCCTATTGCCTGGGCCATGGCTTCTAAACATCCTTATGACCTAACCTTGTATTTTCTGTATCTTAATGCTAAAACATAGGAGTAGAGAACAAAGGATAACATAACAGAGGAAAACATAGGAGTAAAAAGTTAAATATTAATATTAATGTTGTTATTAATTGAGAAGGAATAAATTAAGCGAACTAATTACGATAAATATTGAGTAGTTCATATTATTGACCTACAAACAAAATAAACATATCACTAGCTGCCATTTTTATGCTCTTTTCTGAATATAATAATTGTTTTTCTTGCATATTAGATTTAAAGCCCTTTTAGAACCGTTAAAAATAGTAATTTTATTGTATATTTTGTGGATATAAAAATGGGTTATAACATTTGTTTTAAACTTGCTATTTCATTATAAATCAATTTTGTAAAATCTGTATAATTCACAAACATTGATTTGCCAAGATTAAGTTAAATAAAAAAAAAATTAAAATAAAACAAATCTGCCATGTTTTCTTTTTATTCTGTTAGGCTGCTTAAAAACTGTCGTTTAACCTATATGTCAAAAAATACCAATGTCGACAGAAGAAACATGGCAGATGGAAAAATGGATAAATTGTTTTGAATTTTGTATCCAACTTAATTGTGACATATTAATGCTTTCAGATTATACAACTTTAACAAAATGGATCTTATAATATAAATAATCCAAAAATTTTTTCGACAAAATAAGTTTTTCAAAAAAAGTAAAGAACTCCATTAAACCAAAAATGTAAAAAAATAGAATTAAATAATCTACCAAGCATACAACTACCACAAATCAGTATCAATAAATAAATAACACCCAAAACAAACAGAAATTAAAATAAGTCAAACTCAAAACGAACATAAATTAATCTGAGTAAGTTTATAAACCTATGGTTTCTAAAGGCCAGAATATAATTTGTATTTTACAGGAAAAAAAATTATTTTAAATGGTTTCACTTATAACTTTAAGAAAACAAAATTAATTAAGATTTTAAGGAATACATCAGCATATGTGTATTAAACTGACAATGCACATTTTTTTCAGTAAATTTATTTGATTGTTTTTTCAGTAAAGTACAAATTATATTCTGGCTTTTAGAAAGCATAGGGTTTAGAACCCTACTCAGATTAATTTCTGCTCGTTTTCGGTTTGACTTATTTTAATTTCTGTTTGTTTGGGGTTTCAATTATTTATTGCTACTGATTTGTGGTAGTTGCATGCTTGGTATATTATTTGATTTTATTTTTGTTCATTTTTGGTTTAATGGAGTTCTTTACTTTTTTTTGAAAAACTTATTTTGTCCAAAAAGTTATTTTGATTAATTTCTGTTCGTTTTATATTGACATAGTCTTTTCAGGGAGAAAGCTTGAGCCTCTTCTGAAGTTAAGCAACCACCCCATACATGAAAACCTTTAATACCCCATGGGCATAACTTACAACCCTTGCCCCTAACCTCTGGGGTTTGTATCAACCCTAAAAGCCTTGTTATATGATATTTAGACTATTTTTAATAGAATGGCTATCTCAAAATTTCTATTAGACGTATTTCGGGACAACATGACGTGTGTGTAGAGGTGAGAGAGTAGCTACCCCTATGATCACATTGACTCTTAAAAAAAGGGAAAAGAGCGTCTGATTACCAATCCTATGAGCTCCCTTTGAAGTTTATATGACCACACTTTCTAGAAAAAACCTATATGTCCCCAGAGCACAATTTACAACCATTTCCATGAAGTTTGGGGGCATTTTTTATCCTCAGAGACACACCGGCGGATCTAGAGGAAAATCTTGGGGGGGGGGGGGGGGGGCACGCCGGACACAGGGCGCCAAAAACTGATTATACAGGACTAATTTGATAGCTCTTTATTTATATGAAAACACTGCCAAATATGCTCATAAAGGTAAAACGTAGCAAAAGAAAATAAAAACAGTACCACACTACACAACTAAACTCAATCGGCGAGCTTTTCTGAGAGCGAACATATCGATAGCATCGTCTGTTTTCGGCAGTTCGTCTCTGTAAGTCTGCATGAGTAGTAGAGCCTCCAACCTCTCTTCAGTCATCGTGCTTCGTATTGATGAACATGTCTTGTCAACCTTTGAAAACATTCGTTCTGCTTCACAGGTTGACACAGGAAGCGTCGCGAGAATTGTCAACAATGCGAAGATGTTGGGAAATACATTTTCCTGACAACTGTTCAGCGCTGAAATAGCTGTTTTCGGTTTTTGCACGGTTTCCTTAGACCAATACTTGTTCCAAATCTCGAACTCGGTTTTAACGTCTATCTCCGTACCCACGAGCAGCTCCTTGTACTTTTCGTACCCTGGCTGAACGTCCTCCCAGCGTTTGCCATTAACCACAGCCGGGATCAAAGCTGAAAGTTTTGCAGCATTCGTAAAATGGCAGCTGAACCGCTCCGTAAAATCAAGCAGCATGGCGTCCAGGGCTGGAATAAATGCCGCCATCCTATAATGACTTTCTGGATCCATCTTGGGTACCCCTGCCCGGTATGTAGAACGTGAAGCTATGCGTGGCTGCGTTACCTTGATGGTAGCATCAATCTTTTCGGCCATTTTCAGAAGATCTTCGTAAAGCAGTCTGAATTTGGTTTCGGCATGTGATCGCATATCTTCCAGCATTGCCTTCACGCTGCTAATGAGGGACAAGGCTCTCACGAGGTCACCATCCTTCTGTTGTAGTGACTCGGCCAAAGGTTTCATGATCGACGAAAACGAATTCAGGCAAACCAGTCCTACGAGTGTATCTGATTTTTCAATGCAGGATCGTAATGCATAAGCTCTGCTACTTGCCTCTCGATCGTGCCATCCTTCCATCTCCTGCAGAGCAGAAACGATCGACGGAAGGGAGTCCCAAAACCTGCTGATTGCTTCGTGTCTCTCTACAAATCTCGTGGTACAAAGACTGACGAGTGTCTCTGTTTTAGCTTTGTCCGCGATAAGATGCTTTTTTAGAAGTCTTGTTCTCTTGGCACTTGAGCTGAAGTGAGAAATTGTGTCTCGAACAACGTCTTGGGCATTGCGCAGAATGGGAACTGAAACTATCTTTGAACATGAGAGATTTGTGGCATGGCTCACACAGTGGAAGTAATCTGCCAGTTCACACTGGCGTTTAACTTCAGCAGCAGCACCATTTGTCAAGCTTGCCATGCTAGCAGCTTTGTCGTATCCTTGACCAACGCACTTTGACAAATCCAGTTTTGACTTCCTGACCTCACTCAACAGCAGCTTCCCGAGGCTCTTGCCGTCTAGCTTCTCTTCGATGCTTCTACCGTCGTCACTTTCCTCATCTCCAGCGAGTCTTGACAGGGTTTGAAAGGCATCGACAACTGCAAAATGATCTTCTCGAATCACGTATCCCTGCTCGGTTTTACACACATAACGACAAACAATGACCATCAGCTCCCTGGTCTGCCTGTCTGTTGACTCGTCCGCAAGAAGACACCAAACCGTTGCTTTGTTTGCTTTTCTCACTACTTCGGTTTTTATCATTTCCCCAATTGTTCCAATCAGTTCATTCTGGATCTGTTTACTCGTATATTTGGCGTTGCTCGGTGCATTTTCAAGTAAATTTTTAAGTTGCGAGTCTCCACTCTGAATCCGATACCGAAGTAGGTGGCGGAAATTCCCGTCGTTTACTGCTGTAATGACATCAGAGTCTTGGATATCAAGTTTGCCATCATCACGGTGGCCACGAAGGGGGATATTCTGTGCCCCGCAAAGCTTGACAGTTTCAACAACGCTTCTCAAGAGTGCACGGTTCTGCTGTATTTGCTTGACCCTTTCACAGTCCAGAGCATTCCTGACATCTTGATCTTGACTACCGCGCTGAAACGTTGTTAGCAGCGCGGCAGCTTTTTCCTGGCAGTGTTTGTGAAACTGTGCTTCAGCATGGTTTGTCAGCGCACCATCTTTCCCGGTAAGTTTCGAATAGTCTTTTAGCGGTTTCAAGACCAACTTTCCCATTTTTTGCCCTCCGCCGCCTCCAGATAAAGCCGACCATCCTCCTCCGCTTTCGTTGGTCCTCATCAAAACACAAACACTGCACCAAAGGCCTTCGTGGTCTGGATGACGACTCACTGCGAGCCAAGGATACCGGGCAAGATGTTCGGTATTCAAGCGACGCTTGACTTCGCCACCTTTTCTCTTTTGTGTCGAGACTGGAAGATCAGATTGGTTCTTCGGCTTCCACCTTTCGTTCATAAAAAACATAATTTCGCCAGAAGACAACTGATTTCGCTCTTTCAGCGCTACTGCAATACCAAAGCCATTCGACGGCGTGAAGTCAGTTTCAGGCGAAAAAATAGCGCTTTGATTCTGTTGCGGGTGCGGGGACTGTGAAATCAGTGTTGGGCTATGTACCACCAAGGTTTGAGTACTGCTTCTTGATCCTTCAGTCAGCTGATCAGTGTGTGTCGTTTCGCCGAAGTTTGTTATGAAGGCCGTCTGTGAAGTGGACGGAGTTGTTGGTGACAGTTCGTTCTCCTGGCTGAATGCGTTTTTGTGCATTCCGACCGTCGACTCAGAGTGGGCATCAGAAGTTGCCGTCGTCTCAACATCTAAAAAAAAAGTTTCTCTTTTAAAGTTTGCACAAGACATTTATTGTAAACGTATATACACTTTGTATAATGGCTTGCTTTAGTAGATTTAACTCTCAACATGGTGAAGGCAGAATTGGAACTAAATTTGAAAATAAACTGAATCAGCAACATTAACTTTAAACTCCCCCAACAATCTTGAACTTTCATACCCCAAAACTATTTCTAGGAAACCCGGACTTTAAAATAAAATACCACCCTAAACATCACTAATTTAATTTGCAACCCCAAGAACCGATCCCCGACATATGCTAACAAATATTTTTCAAGAGCTGAAACCCGAAACAATTATCACCGAAGTTTACAAGGCTAAAGAGAGAGCTTTAACTGCAAGAATTTGAAAGATAATTTCAGAGCTGACACAGTGTGTCGGTAAAAATACTGCTTTAACTTTAAGCCAATATCATAACCGTCAGGCGAGACGAGTGGGCTGGTAAAAATCAGGTCAAACGCTTCGGACAAATTGCATACGAAGAACACTGCACAAGAGGGACCGTATGCAATATATAACAACAAAAGCAGCTGGTACGCGATGAAGCTTGACGAATGAGCCTTATCAGGAAAGCTATCCGACAATGGGCTAAAGCTAGAAATTAGAAGTGTTGATACCCACTTTAAACGACACTCCTTCCTTATTGTTCTATCTTTAAAAGCTTACCTTTAATCTGATCTTTCTTGGCAAAATAATCAGAGATGTCCCTCGATCCTTTACGGCTTTCCGCCATCATTCTTTGTTTCTTCTCTGTTCTATATTCATGCCCTGATTTTTTTTTCCGATCCATTTTAAATGCGTTTCCGTCTAACTGGTCTAACACACGGAGCAAAAATACTCCGAAGGCAGTGGCAGGGTCGCTCGCGCCTAGCCTCCCGCCGGTCGGATCTAACCACCCACGCAACTCCCCAAAGACATGCGTTTCTCGTAAGCATTCACAAAATGTTTTGCTCGTTTAGCACGTCCCAAAAATAAACCCAATAATCATGATTCGTGCAGTGTCGGATTTGAACTTTAGATAATGTGATAAAAAGAAAGTAAAAAATGACGGCGTATCCGATTTTTTTTTTTTAGCGTCGGCCTTAGTTGAATCATTCACAAAAAAGGGTCGTTTGCACGATGGATGAGAGGGCGCCAGAAAATCTTGGGGGGGGGGGCAGGCCCCCCCCCCCCGGCCCCCCTGGATCCGCCGCTGCAGAGACATAATTTTCATACCTTTCTGATAGGCTTAACAAAATGGCTATATTTTAATTGGAAGTGTTTGGAGAAATAATAGGCGTGGTGGGAGACATTTGGCCTCTGATCGCTTTTGACTAATAAAAAAGGCACTAGTCATCTCAATTTCCAATCGAATGAGCCCTTTTAGAAGCTTCTACAACAAAACTTTCTATAAAGAAGTTATATGCCCCAAGGGCATAACTTGCGACCCTTGTCATGAGGACTATGAGGGGGGCGGTTGTCAGCCTCAAAGACATAATTTCCAGACCTTTCAACTAAGTTGAACAAAAGGCCATATCAAAATGTTGATCGGAAATGTTTGGGGAAATAAAGGGCTTCGGGGGGGGGGGGGGATTTTCTCTCTGATTACCTTCGACTATTAAAAAGGGCCATAGCCCTGTCAATTTCTAATCGAAAAAGCCCTTTTTGAAGTTTTTACGACAACAATTTCTATATGACATTAATATGCTCCTAGGGTATAACTTACAACCTTAGCCCTGAGGTCTCTTGGTTATTGTCATACTCAAAAACATAGTTTCCGGACCCTTCAATTATATTCAACAAAATTGCTATATCAAAATGTAGATCAGAAGTGTTTGGAGAAATGATGGGTATGGGGGAGGCACTCGCCCTCCGACAACTTTTGACTATTAATAAGTGCACTAGCCTTGTCAATTCCCAATTGAAGGAGTCCTTTTCGAAGTTTCTACGACAACGCTGGCAAAGACCTGATTTCCAGAACTTTCAACAGGGTTGAACAAAATGTCTATCTAAAAATTTTGATTGGATGTGTTTGGGGAAATGGTAGGCTTGAAGGGGGCGTTAGTTGCCCTCCAAACGCTTACGACTATTAAATACGGCACTAGCGCTTTTAATTTCCAATCGAATAAGCCATTTTTGAAGTTTCTACGATAAAGCCTTCTATAAAACTTATTTGCCCCCAGGGCATAACTTACAACCCTTGCGCTGAGGGCTGAGGGGGGAGTGTCATCCTCAAAGACATAATTTTAGGACTTTTCAACTACGTTAAAAAAATGGCTACCTCAAAATTTCTATTGGATGTTTTTGAAAATATGGTGGGCGTGGGAGGGGAGCTAGTTTTCCTCCAATATCTTTTGGCTAATAAAAAGGGCACTAACCCTTCGTAGTTTCTATTAAAACGCTCTATAAAAACCTTAAATGCCCCCAGGGCAAAACTTACAACCCTTTCCCTGAGAGGGGGGGGGGTATTATCCTCAAAGACATAATATCCAGAACTTTCAATTACGTTGAAAAAATGGCTATCTCAAAATTTGCATTGGATGTGTTTGGGGAAATGGCTGGGGTGAGAGAGAGGTTAGTTGCCCTCCAATCAGTTTTGACTAGCCTATTAAAAAGGGCACTAGCCCTTTTAATTTCCAATTGAATGAACCCCTTTTGAAGTTTCTAAAACAACATTTTCTATAAAAAAAACCTTATATGCCCCCAGGGCATAACTTACAACCTTAACCCTAAGGGCTCTGTGGAGAGTGTCATCCTCAAAGACCTATTTTCCAGAACTTTCATCTACGTTGAACAAAATGGCTATCTCAAAATTTAGATTGGATGTGCTTGGGGAAATGTTGAGCTTGAGAGGGGGCTTAGTAATCCTTCAATCACTTTTGACTATTAAAAAGGGCACTAGCCCTTTCAGTTTCCAATCGAATAAACCCTTTTTGAAGTCTCTACGAAAAAGCTTAATATAAAGACCTTATATGCTCCAAGGGAAAAATTTACAACGCTTGCCCTGAGGAATTTGAGGGGTTTATCGTCCTCAAAATCATAATTTCCAGAACTTTCAACTACATTGAACAAAATAGCTATCTGAAAATTTTAATTGAATGTGTTTGGGGGAATGGTGGGCGTGAGAGGAGGTTAGTTTCTCTCCATTCTCTTTCGACCATTAAAAAGCACACTAGCCCTTTCAATTTCCAATCAAATGAGCCTTTTTTGAAGTTTTTACGACAACACTTTCTATAAAAACCTTATATGCTCCCAGGGTAAAACTTACAACCCTTGCCCTGAAGGCCCTGAGGGGATTGTCATCCTAAAAAACCTAACTTCCAGAACTTTTAACAACGTTGAACAAAATGAATATCTCAAAATTTTTATTGGATGTGTTTGGGGAAACGGCGGGCATGAGAGGGGGGTTAGTTGCCCTCCAATTACTTTCAACTATTAAAATGGGCACTAGCCCTATCAATTTTCAGTCGAATGAGCTGTTTTTTAAGTTTTATGACAACACTTTCTATAAGAACCTCATATGCGCCCAACTTAACACCCTCGCCCTGAGGGCTGTGGGGGTTTTCATCCTCAAACACATAACTTATAGAACTTTCAACTATGTTGCAAATAATGGCTATATCAAAATATTGATTGTATTTATTTGGGAAAATGATAGGAATGAGAGCGGAGTTAGTTGACCTCCGATTACTTTCGACTATTAAAAAGGCCACTAGCCATTTCAATTTCCAATGAAATTAGCCCTTTTCGAAGTTTCTAGGACAACGATTTCTATAAAAAACCTTATCGAATTTCCAATCGAATGTGCCCTTTTTCAAGTTTCTACGACAAAGCTTTCAATTACAACCTTATATGCCCCCAGGGCATAACTTATAACCCTTGCCCCAGGGGCTCTGAGGAGGTTATCATCCTCAAAGACCAAATTTCAAGATTTTTCAACAACATTGAACAAAATGGCTATCTCAATATTTTGATTGAATATGTTGGGATAGATGGTGGGCGTGAAAGGGGTGTTAGTTGCAATCCAATCATTTTCGACTTAAAAAGGGAACTAGCCGTTTCAATTTCCAATCAACTGAGCCCCCTTTAAAGTTTCTACGACAACGCTTTCTATGAAAAGCTTATATGCCCCCAGGGCATAACTGATAACCCTTGCTCTGAGGGCTGTGGGGGATGTGGGGGGGAGGATTTGTCATCCTCAAAGATCTAATTTTCAGAACCTTCAACTACGTTGAACGAAATGGATATCTCAAAATTTTGATTGGATGTGTTTGGGGAAAAGGTGGCCATGAAAGGAGGGTTAGTTGCCCACCAATCACTTTCGACTATTAAAAAAGGCACTAGCCCTTTGAATTTCCAATCGAATGAGCCTCTTTTGAAGTTTTTACGACGCCACTTTCTATAAAAATCTTATATGCCCGTAGGGCATAACTTACAACCGTTGCCCTGAGGGCTGTGGGGGAGTGTCCTCCTCCAAACTTAATTTCTATCTAGAAATGGACTACGCTGAAAAAATGGCTATCTCAAAATTTTAATTGAATGTGTTTGGGGGAGTGGTGGGCGTAAGAGGGGGGTTAGTTGCTCTCCATTCGCCTTCAACTATTAAAAAGGGCACTATCCCTTTCAATTTCCAATCAAATGAGCCTTTTTTGAAGTTTTTACGACAACACTTTCTATAAAAAAACCTTATATGCCCCCAGGGTATAACTTACAACCTTTGCCCTGAGGAAACTGAGGGGATTGTCATCCTAAAAGACCTAACTTCTAGAACGTTTGACTACGTTGAACAACATGAATATCTCAAAATTTTGATTGGATATGTTTGGGGAAATGGTGGGCCTGAGAGGGGGGTTAGTTACCCTCCAATTGCTTTCATTTATTAAAAAGGGCACTAGCCCTTTGACTTTTCAGTCGAATAAGCTTTTTCTTAAGTCTTATGACAACGCTTTCCATAAGAACCTCATATGCCCCCAACCTACAAACCCTGCCCTGAGGACTGTGGAGGTTGTCATCCTCAACATATAATTTCCAGAACTTTCAACTACGTTGAGAATAATGGCTATATCAAAATTTTGATTGTATGTGTTTGGAAAATGGTGAGTGTAAGAGGGGAGTTAGTTGCCCTCCAATTACTTTCGACTATTAAAAAAGGCACTAGCCCTTAGAATTTCCGATCCAATGAGTCTCTTTTGAAGTTTCTACGACACCACCTTCTATAAAAATCTTATATGCCCGCAGGGCATAAATTACAACCCTTTCTCTGAGGGCTGTGGGGGGAGTGTCATCCTCAAAGACATAATTTTAGGACTTTTCAACTACGTTAAAAAAATGGCTACCTCAAAATTCTTATTGGATGTTTTTGAAAATATGGTGGGCGTGGGAGGGGAGCTAGTTTTCCTCCAATATCTTTTGGATATCTCAGAATTTTCAATTACGTTGAAAAAATGGCTATCTCAAAATATTGATTGTATGTGTTGACCTCCAGTTGACCTCCAATTACTTTCGACTATTAAAAAGGCCACTAGCCATTTCAATTTCCAATGGAATGAGCCCATTTTGAAGTTTCTAGGACGACGATTTCAATAAAAACCTTATCGAATTTCCAATCGAATGGGCCCTTTTTCAAGTTTCTACGACAAAGCTTTCAATAACAACCTTATATGCCCCCAGGGTATAACTTACAACCCTTGCTCTGAGGGCTCTGAGGGGGTTATCATCCTCAAAGACCAAATTTCAAGAACTTTCAACAACGTTGAAGAAAATGGCTATCTCAATATTTTGATTGAATGTGTTGGGATAAATGGTGGGCGTGGAAGGGGTGTTAGTTGCAATCTAATCATTTTCGACTTAAAAAGGGAACTAGCCATTTCAATTTCCAATCAACTGAGCCCCATTTGAAGTTTCTACGACAACGCTTTCTATGAAAACCTTATATTCCCCCAGGGCATAACTTATAACCCTTGCCCTGAGGGATGTGGGGGAGGGAGGGATGATTTGTCATCCTCAAAGATCTAATTTTCAGAACCTTCAACTACGTTGAACAAAATGGATATCTCAAAATTTTGATATCATGTGTTTGGGGAAAAGGTGGCCATGAAAGGAGGGTTAGTTGCCCAACAATCACTTTCGACTATTAAAAAAGGTACTAGGCCTTTGAATTTCCGATCGAATGAGCCTCTTTTGAAGTTTCTACGACACCACTTTCTATAAAAATCTTACATTCCCGCAGGGCATAAATTACAACCCTTACCCTGAGGGCTGTGGGGGAGTGTCTTCCTCAAAAACTTAATTTCTATCTAGAGATGGACAACGCTGAACAAAATGGCTATCTAAAAATTTTAATTGAATGTGTTTGGGGGAGTAGTGGGCGTAAGAGGGGGGTTAGTTGCTCTCCATTCGCCTTCGACTATTAAAAAGGGCACTATCCCTTTCAATTTCCAATCAAATGAGCCTTTTTTGAAGTTTTTACGACAACACTTTCTATAAGAAACCTTATATGCCCCAGGGTACAACTTACAACCCTTGCCCCGAGGAAACTGAGGGGATTGTCATCCTAAAAGACCTAACTTCTAGAACGTTTGACTACGTTGACCAAAATGAATATCTCAAAATTTTGATTGGATATGCTCGGGGAAATGCTGGGCCTGAGAGGGGGGTTAGTTGCCCTCCAATTACTTTCATTTATTAAAAAGGGCACTAGCCCTTTCAATTTTCTGTCGACTAAGCTTTTTCTTAAGTCTTATGACAACGCTTTCCATTAGAACCTCATATGCCCCCAACCTACAAACCTTGCCCTGAGGGCTGTGGGGGTTGTCAACCTCAAATATAATTTCCAGAACTTTCAACTACGTTGAAAATAATGGCTATATCAAAATTTTCATTGTATGTGTTTGGGAAAATTGTGAGTATGAGAGGGGAGTTCGTTGCCCTCCAATTACTTTCGACTTTTAAAAAGGCCACTAGCCATTTCAATTTCCAATGGAATGAGCCCTTTTTGAAGTTTCTAGGACAATGATTCTTTAAAAATCTTATCGAATTTCCAATCGAATGCGCCCTTTCTCAAGTATCTACGACAGAGCTTTCAATAACAACCTTATGTGCCCTCAGGGTATAACTTATAACCCTTGCTCTGAGGGCTCTGAGGGGGCTGTAGCCTCAAAGACCAAATTTCCAGAACTTTTAACAACGTTGAACAAAATGGCTATCTCAATATTTTGATTGGATGTGTTTGGGTAAATGGTGGGCGTGGAAGGGTCGTTAGTTGCCTTCCAATCATTTTCGACTATTATAAAAGGGACTAACCATTTCAATTTCCAATCGAATGAGCCCCATTTGAAGTTTTTACGACAACACTTTCTATTAAAACCTTATATGCCCCCAGGGCATAACTTATAACCCTTGCCCTGAGGGATGTGGGGGGGGGAGGGTTTTCATTCCCAAAGAACTAATTTTCAGAATTTTCAACTACGTTGCACAAAATGGCTATCTCAAAATTTTGATTAGATGGGTTTGGGGAAAAGGTGGCCATTAGAGAAGGTTAGTTGCCCACCAATCACTCTCGACTATTAAAAAAGGCACTAGCCCTTTGAATTCCAAAAATTTGAACGTTTGAAGTTTCTACGACAACACTTTCTATAAAAATCTTATATACCCCTAGGGCATAAATTACTACCCTTGCCCTGAAGGGATTCAGGGGGCTTGTCATCCTCAAAATCGTAATTTCCAGAACTTTCAACTACTTTGAACAAAATGGCTATCTCAAAATTTTAATTGAATGTGTTTGGGGGAATGGTGGGCTTGAGAGGGGATTAGTTGCTCTCCATTTGCTTTCGACTATTAAAAAAGGCACTAGCCCTTTCAATTTCCATTCAAATGAGCCCTTTCTGAAATTTTTATGACAACAATTTCTGTAAAAACCTTATATGCCTCAGGGTGTAACTTACTTCCATTGCCCTAAGGGCTCTGAGGGGATTGTCATCCTAAAAGGCCTAATTTTCAGAACTTTTAACTACGTTGAACAAAACGAATATCTCAAAATTTTGATTGTATGTGTTTGGATGTGTTTTGGATGTGGATGTGGATGGATGTGTTTGGGTCAAAGACCAAATTTCCAGAACTTTCAACAACGTTGAACAAAATGGCTATCTCAATATTTTGATTGAATGTGTTTGGATAAATGGTGGGCGTGGAAGGGTCGTTAGTTGCCTTCCAATCATTTTCGACTATTATAAAAGGCACTAACCATTTCAATTTCTAATCAAATGAGCCCCATTTGAATTTTCTACGACAACCCTTTCTATGCAAACCTTATATGCCCCCAGGGCATAACTTATAACCCTTGCCCTGAGGGCTGTGGGGGGAGGGGTTGTCATGCTCAAAGACGTAATTTTCAGAATCTTCAACTACGTTGAACAAAATGGCTATCTCAAAATTTGTATTGGATGTGTTTGGGGATGAGGTGGCCATTAGAGGGGGTTAGTCGCCCACCAATCACTTTCAACTATTAAAAAGGCACTAGCCCTTTGAATTTCCAATCGAATAAGCCACTTTTCAAGTTTTTACGACAACACTTTCTATCAAAATCTTATATGCGCCCCCAGGGCATAACTTACAACCCTTGCCTTGAGGGCTATGGGGGAGTGTCCTCCTCAAAAACATAATTTCTATCTAGAAATTGACTACGCTGAACAAAAAGGCCATCTCAAAATTTTGATTGGATGTGTTTGGGGAACTAGTGGGCGTGGAAGGGATGTTAGTTGCCTTCTAATCACTTTCGACTATTAAAAAGGGCACTAGCCACTCCAATTTCCAATCAAATGAGCCTTTTTTTAAAGTTTTTACGACAAATCCTTCGATACGAAGTTCACTTGTCTATTCCCCCCCCCCCTCCCCAAAAAAAAGAATGAATAATGCATTTTGCCAACATAATTCTTTACTTAGGCAGCGTAATTGCACTGCCTATGATAGTAGGTTTGAATTGAAACCAATGCTTTAACCCTTTTTTATACCAAAAACCATAGAAAGGAATTATCATTTTCAAGGGTTCAAAAAAGGCTTAAGACTGAATTTGTGAGAAAAGTGATTATTATATGCTGAAAGAGCGTAAAAATAGCATCTAGTGGCATGTTCACTTTATTTGTGGTCAATAATATGAACGGCTCAATATCTACCGTAATTGGTTCCTTTAATTTATTCCTTCTCAACTAATAACTACATTAACTTGAAAATTTAAATTTTTGCCAGGGTGAAAAATATTTCAAAAGGCAATACTAAGTAAATTTGATATTCTCAATATTTGCACACGTGCCAAACCCTAAATAAAAAATTTGTTTGAAATAGTTCTGTCATCCCTTCTGGTGGTTTTCCAATTATTTTAAACCTAGGAAAGATAAAAAGGTCAAAACTGAACTTGTGTGAATAAAACTAATTTGAAAAAAATTATTTTTTCAAATTTTAAAAAAAAGTATTTTATCTTAGAAATAATAAAGTAGCCTAAGCTAATTGACTAGTGTAATGAATAATTGAAAGATCTTGATCTTTTAAAGAAAGATCTACAAGATCTTTCAATGAATAATTTATCTAACATTATTTGAAATTCTCAATATTTTGCGTTTGTACCAAACTTTAAACAAAGAATTTAAGATGAATAAGTTTCATTTGCTTATGTTATTTCTTTTTTAGCATTAGAGTAGCCTGAAATAATACCGTATCTAACAAATCCATCGAAAACTTTCACTGTAGCTATCACATAAGGTCATTTTTGCTATTTTTTATCTTGCATTTTTTTTCAACCATCAACCCTTTATTTTTTGTCCCAGTTTGCTGGAACACAGGAGGAGAGAGCCTCAAATCCTGATTAGTCATTTTGGTCTAGAAACGCTTAAGTGTAGGAGTTTTATGTTACTCCTTTGTTTTCCAAAATATGCAATTTTAGACCCTCACATAAAAAATATTTTCCCCAAAAGACATATACCATCCATTTTTAAAAAAAACTAACACTCATCGTGCCATTTGCTTCTTTTATTCCACACATGACTAAAACGGTAATAAGACATTTCAATAGTTCCTTACTTCTTATTATCCTTACCAGTTATATCCTTTTTCTCTCCTTTGGGGTTTTTATTTACCTTTCCAAATTTTTTATTAATTTTACTACTTTTATTGATTATAATATTTTTGACATGTTAAATTTTCTCTAATTTTTGATCAATCTTGTTGCAACCTAATATTCAGCACCAAATAGCTATTTATTTGGTGCTATTTTTGCCTTAATATGTTGTTTAGTCACTTTTATATGATTTTTTTGAAGCCATTTATTGTCTTTGATTCTAAATCAATTTTCTATTCAGCTAGCTTTAGTTGCTTGTTTTTTTCACCCTGAGATGTTAGTTTGGTCTATCTGGGCTTGTGACTGACAGTATTTTGGAATATATATCTTAATTATTTATGTACAATCACAAAGCATCATAAAAAAAACGCATTAAATCATTGAAATAAGACAAAAATCATATCCTTTTTGGGTCAAAATTATTGTGTAGCAACACAAAATAACAGAAAACATCAGTTTATGGTGGCTTGAACAGGAACTTGAAGCCCTGTGGCAGGGCTCCTTGATAAGCTAGATTTCACTGAGTAATTTCATATAAATGAGTCTACTTTTAGGGCTTGCTTTCTCCCTCTTTTTCTAAAATTGGAAAGACAATTTCAGGCTTTTAATTTTTGGTTTGTAGCTTTAAACTATATGAGCATGGGCGTAGGGAGGAGGAGGCGGGGGAGCAGATGCCCCCCCCCCCCTAGACCTTCAAATTTACATTAGATATGGCTGAAAAAGCAGATGGTTGGAAAAGCAGTTGATAAAAGGTAGATGGTTGAAAAAACTGGAAATAAACAGAAATTTATTCAAACAAATTTATTCAATTCAGACAAGAAGCAATCATCCATAATGTCTTGGAAAGATTTAGCTGTAATCCAAGAAGATTAATGCTGAAGCATATTGATGATTTATAATTTTTGGTGACTACTTATTAATAAGGATTTCATAAGCATGATAAAACTTGCTGGCAATGTAAGGTTTTGTGAACTGCCAATATAACTTCAGCCCCCCCCCGCCCTTCATCAAAGAAGTGGCTGCTCCCCCCTAGGCAAGAAGCTTAGTACGCCCATGCTGACATAAATTAATCTCCCCCTCCATCATACTATCGACTGCCCTCCCCTAGACAATATGCTGCCTACGCCTATGAGCACTACAGATCAGGAATAATCATATAAGACCAATAATTTTTATGCTCGTAGTGTAAGCACAACTGTTTATTTTTAGAGTTATGACTAGAGTTAACACGGATTACCCCCTGCTCACAGTTTGTTACCGCGTGATCATTGTGTTCATCAATTATGTTCAGTCAGTTCACATTCTCGATATGTAAAATCAGCTTTACGGAGCTTCACGGTGTTGAAGCTCCGCAAGGAGCAGAAATCTTTGAGAAACTGTAGTGCCATTTTTTTCAGTCTAAGCTTTGAATTGCAGATGCTGATTAGCTGAGTATGGCTACATTGTACCGTATTTCTAAAAAGACGGCTCCCTCCCAATCTGGAACTGGGCTGAGCCTTCAAAGTAATTCAAATACGCAGAAAGCTATCTTGCCTAAAGCTATCTTGCCTATCTTTATTAGCCTCTCAGACAATGAACGCTCAGCTATTATGAAAGAATGTGGAAAGCAGAAAAATGGTTTCAGTGTGTCGACACACTTGCCAGCTGAGCTCGGTAAGCAAAGAAAAGAATTAAATAGTGCTCGGGTACAAGCTGAAAAGCTCTAAATCGGCAGAAGAAAAGGATGCAGAAACTCGTGTTGTCCAGCGAGGACTATAACTATGGTTAGAGGTCAAAAAGTTGCGAAATTCACAATGGACTAAATTTCAAGACGACTGCTTTGACCAGCAAAAGTTGGCAGTACCGACTTTGATGCTTGAAACGTTATTAGTGTGATTTTTCAAGACGACTGCTTTGACCAGCAAAAGTTGGCAGTACCGACTTTGATGCTTGAAACGTTATTAGTGTGATTTGTTTTTCTTGAATTTCTTTATTGTTGTTGATAATTCCGCCTGCTGAAGTCGAAGAGATGAAGGAAAAATATTATAAAAATAGTGAAGGGTTTTTTTTATTATCATTTATTTGTCACTGGGGCTACAGCAGCAGAAACGGACAAGATTGTCATTGGCGAATTAGTTTTTTTTTTGCCACTTACCGAAATGAGTGAATTGTTTTTCAGAAATGTTTCATTTTCGATTTTTCTGGGTTTCTTGTGGTAGTCCATGGTTGCTTACATCAGTTTTTTGTTGCAGTTTCGATGAAGTTCATTCGGGTGTGTGCATTTCACACAGCTCTTCGCTTTACTGCAAGATGTGACTACATTCCCCAGAGAGCTTTTGGTAAGTTTTCAGTTCCTTTTTTCGTCCCCGAGACCCACTACCTTGCCAGTAAATCAAAAAAGGTAGAACAGTTAGAAAAGTCGTTTTAAATTTGGACGCAATTTTTGATAGAGTAATTAGCAATAAAAATGATTGTTCTTTCTTTAGTGAAAATGATTTTCCTCAAAGTAAATATATTCATTTAATGAGTATGCCCCAGAGATGCCCCGAATATCAGCTCAGTATAGTTCAGCTCAACCGCCAAGGATTATGTTCGTCACTGACAGACGTAATGACCATGTGTCGACAAATACAACCTGACGTTTTTGGACTGTGTGAAACATTCCTGTCGAGGCAGACTGACATCCTGGTAAATATCCATGGGTATAAATCTAATTTCGTACATAGAGAAGAGTCAGCACGAGGAGGATTGGCTATCTACACAAAGAGCGAATACTCAGTCTGTATTAATTGCCAACTGACTTGAAATATAGAAGAAATTTTTGAGTCATTTTTTCGTGATATGTCACATCATTCCCAACAAAAGTTAATCGCTGGAGAAATTTACTGATTACTGTCAGGTTCTGTTTCCTCGTTTATGAAATATTTATTGGAAACACCCCAAATGCTTGTAAAACAGAATCATGATGTGGTCATCATGGGTGATTTCAACATCAATCTAGCCTATCCCCTAACTAATACCGCTAATGAACTTCTCACTCTTATGTCTGGATCTAATCTTTACCCGTCGACAACTATCCCAACGAGAGTAACTGAGAGTACTTACTCACTAATAGACGATATTTTCTCTACTAAACCTCCACTCTCGGCTCTAGTAATCATCAGTGACATGTGGGACCACTTCCCCTTATGTACCGTTTTTCGAAACATCAAAGGCAACAAGGTCATTTTCAAAAACTAGAGATGATATTCCGGTTGTAGATCCGAGCAAACAAAACTTACGGCTACTTAACGAGAAATTGGAAAAAAACGACCTGGGATAGCGTTATGGAGAAGGGAGATCTGAATGAAGGATTTGAAATTTTTTACAGCACATTTACAACACCATATGAGGCATGTTGTTTTAAAGAAAAAATAAAGAAACGTAGAAGAAAAAACGCACCAATTTGCCCGTGGACTACAGAAGGTTTACTGAGGTGTATCAATAAAAGAATAATCTTTGGGTGGAACATCGTAATCTACCAAGTGTAGCTAGCCTTCGAACCTATGGAATTTATAAGAAATGCCCAAGGTCAGCTCTCAGAAAAGCTAAAAGGGATTACTTTAATCAAAGGCTAGCCGAAAGTGGGAAGGATGGAAGGAAAGTGGGGAAAACAGTTAATTCAGTGTTACGACCGAATAACCAACGGCCTGAAACCATCCAGAATTACGGTTGATGTGGAAACCTTGAATGGACTAGCACAAATTGGACTAGCACGATAAAGAAACGTGGAAGAAAAAACGCACCAATTTGCCCGTGGACTACAGAAGGTTTACTGAGGTGTATCAATAAAAGAATAATCTTTGGTTGGAACATCGTAATCTACCAAGTGTAGCTAGCCTTCGAACCTATGGAATTTATAAGAAATGCCCAAGGTCAGCTCTCAGAAAAGCTAAAAGGGATTACTTCAATCAAAGGCTAGCCGAAAGTGGGAAATATGGAAGGAAAGTGGAGGAAACAGTTAATTCAGTGTTACGACCGAATAACAAACGGCCTGAAACCATCCAGAATTACGGTTGATGTGGAAACCTTAAATGGACTAGCACAAATTGCAAAAGCTCTTTGTACCTTTTTCGCCAAAATTGGAGAAAATACGGCTAACACAGTGCTAACCCCCCGAATGTCCTACAAGGACTTTTTGGGCCCAGCGTGTGTCAAGTCGATGGAACCCATTCCTGTAACTTTGACGGACGTTTCGATGATTTTCAAAGGTTTGAGGGAAGTATCTGTATCTGGTTTCGACCGCATCCATACTAAAGTCTTGAAAGCATTATTGCCGTCCTTACTATAGCCCTTAACACATTTGGTAAACCTCTCCTTAGAGACGGGCGTATTTCCATCACTCCTCAAGAAGGCAAGAATAGCTCTCCTCCACAAAAGTGGCCCTCCGGACGACCCGTCCAACATTCAACCCATCTCTATTCTTTGGGACTCGTCCAAAATGTTTGAAAAACCTATGAAGTACCAACTTGACTCTTTTCTGGAAGCTAAGGGATTTCTTAACCAACGGAAATTTGGATTCAGACCCAGACATTCGACGGAAGATGCTCTGGCATCACTAAGCCTATTAAATAATAAAGCACTTGACCTGGGACTTGTGCCAGCTGCTATTTTGCTTGACATAAAAATAGCGTTTGACAGTATGGATCATGGGATTCTATTAGGTAAACTAGTGCACATTGGAGTGAGAGGAGATGCTATACGATGGTTCCGGTCAAACCTTAGTAGCTGACGTGTTTATATAAGAGAAGAACCACTGAATGACACTGTTGTCAACTTTGGTGTCCCGCAAGGCTCAATTTTAGGCCCACTGTTATTCCTGGTTCATGTAAATGACCTAATCGCGTTCTGAACCCTAACTCCAGGACTTCACGGTGCTGCAAATTATATTGCGACCAAGAAATTTCGAGCAACGATAATAAATCGGATGAACTTGTGGAATTTGCGGATGACACTTACAATGGGCTCCCACGACACCGATATGTCAGCACTCCAGAGTAAACTTGAGGTCATCTTAGCAGAAATTTACATTTAGATGGATTCCAATAGATTTGTAATAAATGTTGACAAATATTGCGTTTTCTTCTTCTCAAGGATTAGAAGTCTTCGTCCAGAAGTATCGGGAATAATGATTTCTCGAGAAACAATCAGACGACCAAAAACTGGCTATGCCAGGTACCCAGATATACTTTTTGACGAAAACTTATCCTTCGTACATCACATTCACGCCGTGGAGCTGAAGCTCACCCGTAATCTTGGGATTATCAGGGGAACTGAAACACAGATTCCCTTAAAAAACCCTTTGTCTACTTCAAAATTGACTTATCAAGCTTCATCTGCAGTATTGTGCGTCAATTTGGCAGTCAACATTTACATCCCACCTGAAAAGGCGATTTTCTTCCCATGAATTACTTTATCATTTATAATGCTCAATTATCGTTTTGAAATTTTTTTTTTCAGATTACTTCCATCAGCATTCGACAGTCTATTACAGTTGGTATCAGAAAAACATCCTAGGAACACGAGATCTGCCTCAAACCTTTTGGTGAAATGAACACCTACAGTAAGCCCGGTTTTTACACCGGATGCAGCGTGCGCGAATGTGTGGAACGTGCTTCCTCAAAAGCTGAGATGTAGGAGCTCCCTTGGGTCTTCTAGAAAAAACTTTTTAAAAAATCTTATTGAATTTCAAAAAGTAGAGTTAACTAATAATTGAAGTTTTTTTTTTTAATTATTATCATCATTATATCGGTTTATTTTTTGTTTTATATGTATTCATTATTATTTTGTAAGGTTAGGGTAGCTGTACTTTCGGGGAGGAAGAGGGGAATCCCTTAGATACTGATATTAAGAAATGAGGGATGTGGTTGTGTTGAAGAGTAAAGCAAGAGTCGTAAAGCGTCATTAGGTGGAATCGTTATTTTTTTAAGGGACTCAACGTGCGCTTTTTGCTTAGAGAAGTTTATTTAAGTTTATTTATTTCTATTTGTTTTAATAAAATCCGATGGAATTGAAGAATTTAAATGTCTGCATAGCTTTATGAAAGCTAGAAATTTTGTTCGACGTTTTGATGTTCGACTATTTTATCGTCATAACGAAAAATTGCCCTTGAAAAGCGCAACAACTTACTGTAGCAAATCAACTACTAAAGAAGTAAATCTGTATAAACTCAAAGCTTCACAAAACATTTATAGAATAGAGAAAATAATCAACGTAAACTACATCAATTTATGTGCTTCTAGCACTGATGGATAGTGCATACTGAGGAGTGCAAATGGCAGACACAGTTATTTTTACTGTTGAAACCCTTTTTGCTTTAACAGCAGTGCCAGTAAATCGACTAATAAAGAATTAAATCTACATACCTCAGATTTTCACAACAGATTTATTGAGTAACCAATCAAGCTGAAAGCCATAAATTTATGTGCTGCTAGTACTGATGGACAAAACCATACTGAGGGGTGCAAATGGCAAACACAGTTGTTTTTACTGTTGAAACACTTTTTGTTTTAATGACAGTGGCAGTAAATCAACTACTAAAGAATAAAATCTGTGTAAACTCTGATTTTCACATCATATTTATTGAGTAAATAATCAGCCAGAAATACATACATTTTTGTGCTGCTAGCACTGCTGGATGGGACTATACTGAGGGGTTGAAGTGCCAAACACAGTTATTTTTACTTTTGAAACAGTTTCTTTTTAATGACAGTGGCAGTAAATCATCTACTAAAAAACTAAATCTGTATAAACTCAGATTTTCACAACAGATTTATTGAGTAAATAATCAACCGGAAACACATAAGTTTATGTACTGCTAGCATTGACGGATGGTACCATACTGAGGGGTGCAAGTGGCAAACACAGTTATTTTTACTGTTGAAACAGTTCTTATTTTAATGACAGTGGCAGTAGAAAAAAGACTCTTCAGAATGTTAAATCTCCTGAAGGAAATTTGCCCTTGTGGCTCATGACCAACCTTTTCATCTTTATGCAAAGTGACTGCTCTAGAATTGAAAGAATATGAATAGGATAAAACAGACTCAAAATATAATGAAAGAACGTAATTAGAGTAAGAACGATGAAACTAAGATAAAGAGATTAGAAAGGATTGACTAAGAATAAGAAATAAGAAGGTAAAAGATACATAAAGAAAGCGTAGGATTATTTTTGAAAGGAATATAATCAGATATGCCGACAAGTGTTTTAGTTAAAGTATGAAAAATTGATCTCTATTCGTCTTTATATTCCTTTTCAAATGCTGCTTTACAATGGATAGTGTTTGTAATTTTCATAGGCAGTGCGATTGCTCTGCCTAAGTAAAGAGAGAAGTTGGATTTATGCATTATTTTTTCTGTTCGTTTGTCCATTTCTTACAGAAGGAGTTGTTGTAAAAATCTTTTCTTTCGATTGGTGCCTAAGTTTGGTGGCCTTCCCCAAGGATATCGCATCAAATTTAGTGGTAGTAATTTTGTCCAGCATAGCTAATAGAAACCTTACCTATTCCTCGGCGTATGACAAAATCCACATAACCATTGGAAAAAGGACTTTAAGTTATGCACGTTCCCCTATTTTTACACTTAAGATGTCTTCTTTGGAAATGAGAGCATGTTTGACTCTGACTCTCTACGAACGTTAAAGATACTAAAGATGAAAAATTCAATGAATGTTGAACTAATTCAAACTATAGTATGTGTATGAAGGTTGTCAACAGGGAGTGTCAGAAATGTTTGTAGGAATTGCTTAGGGTATATAGTTGAAACTTTCAAGACATGCTAAATGAATTTGAAACAAAATTAAAACACACTATGTCCGTGCAGATTGTCAAAGGGGCGTCTCAGGTGTATCTCAGGACCAGCTTAGAGTGTTAAGTTGATACTTTCAAGCTGGTTAAGTGGTATATGGCGTAATCCATATAGAGAAACAAAACTTTTTATTAACTCTATGATACAACATATAAATTCACACTTATTCATCTTTGACGCCGGTAACTAACTGACTATTTCATTCAATGGAGTGAAATACACAACCCAGGCTTACATCTGGGTTCAGAGTTCAAGGTTATTCATTAAACTTACAGAATATCTAATAAGTTGAAAAGTGAGTTTAGATAAAATCATAACATTCCTCCCCCCTTAGACACACAGGTAAGGTAACACTCGTTTCACATTTCGGTAGCATTTCGTTTCACCACATATCCTGCAAACGCTTCGCTTCCACACGAACACGAATCCAGCTCACTCTCGATTCGATGGTAGATGTTGGGCTAGAAGAAAAAAGTTAGTAAAATCTTCACTGTTTCGTTATGGCCTCGATGAACCAACTTTGGGGAAGTTTGATCTGAAGAATAAAATTGCAGGAATAGCCAAGTAAAGTAGTCCTCTGGTGCCATCAGTTAGATATAAGTTGAACCATCCTTCCTTTTCGTACGCCGATTTAAAAGACTGTCGTGAAGCTCAAAATGGGCTCCCTTTTCATCTACCTAGTTAGTAAATTGTAAGTTGAAAAAATGGGCGAATTCAATGTCCTTCTGCTGACTTTCCTTGAAGTCTTGGAGCAGATTGGTCTTTCCTTTTCCTTTGAGGACCTTCTTCAGAGATAGAGGTAAGGAATTGGTACTCATCTATAAAGATACAAAACAAACATTACTTTTCTACTTAAAACAGAATGGACAACGCATCAGCGTTTCCAATTTCTAGTCCACTCCGACTATGAATATCAAAGTGGTACTCTTGGAATGCCAGGGACCAGCGTGTTAAGCGAGCGCTGTTGCTCCGAGCCGCGTTCAACCAGAGAAGCGGGTTATATATCAGTATCGGCGGTGAACTTCCGACCTTCGAGGTAGTACAAAAAACTTTCTAACCCCACTTTAACACCAAAGCCTCACGCTCCACTGTCAAACAGTGCTGTTCCGCTGACAGAAGCTTCCTACTTTTATATGCGATAGGGTGCTCCTCTCTGTTGCGTTGAGTCAGGACTGCTCCAATCCCCATGTTTGAAGCATCCGTTTGAAGCACACACTCTTTGGAAAAGTCTGCATTACTCAGACAAGGGTGATGGTGAATGCAGTCTTTATGGTCTCGAAGGCTATACTCTGCACCTGAGACAATATAAAGTGTTTTGTATTTTGTTTCTGAAGAAGTTCCTTCGGCGGATACGCAACTGAAGAAAAATTGCGGACAAACTTCTGGTAATAAGTAGTGAGGCCAAGGAATGACCTCACTTTATTTTTGGTGGTGGGCTCGGGAAAGTTCTTCACAGCCACAACCTTGCTTTCAAGTGGTGTTCTTTTGCCATTTCCCACTTTGTGGTCCAAATACTAAACTTTTGCTAGTGATCTTTCCAGCTATCAGAGGATATTATAAGGTCGTCACGGTTTGCCCTTGCAAAGCAACGGCATCCAGTCAAAAGCTTATCCATGGCACGCTGGATGGCTGCTGGTGGCATGTGAACACCAAACGCAAGGACTCTGAACTCTTAGAATCCAGACTTCTTTTGGAAGGCCGTATTTTCCATGCTCTCTGGCGTAAGTTCTACTTGCTAGTAGCCTTTGGTAAGATCTAAAACACTAAGGAGCTTTTTGTTGCCTACTTCCTCCAGCAATTCATCTATATGGAAGAGGGGATAGGAATAAACTTAGATACTCGATTTAAACCTTGGAAGTCCAAAAACAAACGAATACTTCCATCTAGTTTTGCAACGACGTTTACCAGAGACCACCAGGGATTTGAAGGCAGCTGTATGATCCGAAATCCATATGACTTCTTATTCAATGGCTTGTTGTCAGCTCTGTGGTAACTTGTAGGGCTTCTGACGCAGAGGATGGGCATTAACTGAATCAATGTGGTGTCTGACCACTGTTTTTCTTCCGGGAATTTAGGAGAAGTACTTTCTAAATCCCATTAGTATTCCAAAAATCCTTTCTATCTCTTTTCCGTAATGTGACTTAGCGAATCTATCACAATCTGGATGTCATCCTGGTTACCAGAATTATCGGTAAGGTAAACGGTAGCTATACTCGGAGCTTCGTGAGCAAAGAGAAGGAAATTCGTTGGCCTACATTCAAACTTCCGAAGAAGATTCAGGATTAGAATCTTCTTCTTCTTTCTTCCTTCCGGGTACAGGACTTCGTAGCTCACAGTCCCAACTTTCTGCGATATCCTGAAGGGTCTTTGCCATCTTGTTTCCAATTTATGAGTTCCAGTCGGCAGAAGGACGAAGACCTCGTCGTCCACATAAGGGTCGTGTGGCTTGGCCTTCTTGTTGTGTTGGTTTTTCTACCTTTCGGACGCTTCCAGGAGATTTTTATTGGCCTCTTCTAGGATCTGACGCAGTCGTTGTCGAACGGACAAGAGCTCATATACAGGTCTAACGGTAGAGTTTTCAGCGTCTTCCAGTTGTTTCTTGGTGACGTCCCATTGGCTTCTTAGCCTTCGACCATAAAGAGGCTCAAAAGGACTAGACTTGGTCAAGACTTGAGGAGATTCTCGATAAGTGAACAAGACGTAGGGAATAAAGCGATCCCAGTCTCTTGATTATACACGAAAAACTTCTTCAGAACCCGAAAAAGTGTCCCGTTTAAGTTTTCAACAAGGCTATCTGTTTCCAAATAAAAGGGTTAAGTCTGCATAATTTGTATTCTGTCATATTTGTACACCTCAAGTAAGCTTTTAGCGACAAAAATCAAACCCTGGTCTGTCATATTCTCCCCCTGAACATCAACCCGACAGAAGTACTGCTCAAATACTTCTGTAATTTTCCCGGAATTCATCGATCTCAAGGGTATTACCTCGGGATAACAAGTGCAATATTCCAATATCACCAAGAGGAATCGATGCCCGTTCTGAGATGGTACCAATGGTCCCACAATATCTGCTGCAATCCCCCTAAAAGGCTCTTCAATGACAAGCAGTCGTAACATGCGGACCAGTTCTATTGGCTTCATCCGTGCAACTAGATGGACAGGGATCACAATTACGCACAAACCGTTTGACATCTTAACCTACTTCAGGCCGGAAGAACCTATGGATGATCCGATCCAGACTGCGTGCAACTCCAATGTGGCAACTCATTAGGGAATCATGGGTGACTCACTTCACAAACAACCTACAAAGCTTGGGATCTATCAGCTGTGTAATCTCTTTATTATCTAACCTGGTCCCAATCTTCCTCTAGAGCAGACCATTGATGAGCTCGAAACCCGGGCCTAAGCTAGACAGAGGGAAACACTTTGTCAGTGTAGAATCTTTTTGTTGAAGGTCAGCCAATTCTTTGGAAGTCAGCTGTTCTGGATCAACTTCTGAAAGTGTTTCTTGAAAGTTTTTTCGTCTCCATTCTGCTTTTTCCTTTTGTCGGTATCGTCGAGTATTTCTTTGCCTCATATTGCCCGTCTTATTCTCCGACTCTACCATAATCGGGGAAACAACATTTTCTGGAAGATTTATTGCTGGGCTTGGGTCTCAGCTTCTAATCCAGCGTAACCTTTTGTTCTAGTCGACAAAAGAACGGAGACAGCAGGCCTGTCTATTTCTGAACTTCGGTTAAAAAGTTATAGGGATCCTGGCAACGATCTTACGATGATAGCGTCTACGGGTAAATCATCAGAAACTGCAACTTTTACATTGCTTTGGAAGGTATAATTGCCACATCCTATCTCTACATACCCCTTATGCAGAAGGCATTGCTCAAAACCGCCGTGAACACACCATATCTCCGTGCTGGACGATGCTTGTTCACCCACACGTCCAACGTACCTTTTATGGACGATAGTGATGAATGTTCCACTGTCAATAAGGAGCTCTTCTAGCTTGCGCATCTATCATACCACTGACACAAGATCTTGCATTGATTCTTTCTTCCAGAATTAGACTGCAAGCCAACAAGTTTTCTCGCCTCCTCAGTTCCCTACAATCAACAGATTTGTGACCAATTTTTCCACAGTTGAAACAACTTTGTGCCCTTCTGTTAGTTTGCTGGCGTGGAGCGTCTCGACTGCTGAATCCTGTTGCGCCAGGTTCGGCATTCACAGGCTTGCTCGCAGGTTTAACTTGTTGTGCTTGCTTCGTAGCCATTCCATTCCTTGAGGACGGATGTGAGGTTCCTTTTAATCCTCCACTTCAGTTATCATTGCAGAGTGGAAAGAAGTTTTCAGCCACCTTGTAGACAGCAACGAGAATTGAGCCCTTGAGTTTTCTCAACCAGATGCGTAGCGGTTCATTTTGATGGAACTGATGTATTGCTCTAGCACGAGTTTTCTAAGGGTATCGGCAATTTGCGTTCACTGCTCATCTGCGGTCGTGATCAATCTGTAGTGGGCGACGTCCAACCATTCGGTCAGCAGCTGCTCTAGCCTCTTACCCTATTCAGTAAATGACTGGTCTGCTTCTTTATGGGTCGTACGAAATAGCTGGCGATAGGTTTCAGAAGTCACTCGAAATCTTCTCAGAATAGCTTCTTTTACAAGGCCGTAGTCTGAGCTGTCGGTTGTCGGAACGATCACAGCAGCTTTTGTGGCTTTACCTGTCAGCAAGGACTTGGGTCTAACTGTCAATGTAGTACGACTCCAGTTACTTTGGGTGACAGTTGGCTCGAAGGTTGTGAGGTATGCATCGATATCAATACCATCAGTAAACTTGACAATCTGGATCGTAGTATTCTACAAAGTAACTGGCGCATTCTGAATGGCGGACTGATTCGTCTGTACAGCTTGAAAAAGAGGAGTAAACTGATAAGTCAAGGATTCCAGCTGCTTTTGCATCTGCTGTCGGCTTGTCTCCCTTTGTCGCTCTAGTTCCACCATTGTTTCCATGCTCACCTTTATGAAGGCGTGAAACATGGCCATCAGAGGTTCCTCGTCAATTTCCTCCGTCTTGTCCTTAGCTAGGCACTGTTCTGCCCGTGTCTTTGACCTAGTGAGCACTTTGCCCTTATCCTGCTCTTTCAGGCTCATACAGCTGCAAACGTTGTTGTTGGTGAGGAACAGGCGTTCCAAAGTGCAATGAAGCACAGTAGTTTTCTATGAAAGCATGCACAGATGTGCTATGAAGCACCCATAATTTGTTATGAAAGCACACTCAAATTTGCTATGAAACACACACAACGTGCTATAAAGCACCAGCAGTGTGTTATAAAAGCACGCCCAAATTTTCTATGAAGCACCCGCTATGTGCTATTGAAGCACGTATAAATGTGCTATGAAGCAGCTGCAATGTGCTATGAAAGTATGCCCGAATGTGCTATGAAGCACCCGCAATGTAATATGAAGCACGTCTAGTGTGCTATTGAAGCAAGTACAAATGTGCTATGGAGCACCGACTTTGTGCTATGAAAGAATGCCCAAATCTGCTATGAAACATGCACAATGTGCTATGAAAGTACGCAAAATATGCTATAAAATCACGCACAAATGTGCTATGAAACACCTGCAATGTGCTATGAAAGCATGCCCAAGTGTGCTATGAAGTACCACTTGCGCATTGGTACCCTGACACCACTGGGGGGGGCTCAAATCTTGTTCACCAGGAACACGCAGTAAAGGTAGAGCAAGCTACCGACGAAAACCAATAATTGTCTAGTCCCAGCTAGACAATTATTGTTAATTGTCCCTAACACATTGCTAGTCCAGCAACTATCTCCCCTAGCGAAAACGGTCTAATACGGGAGTAATTTTGGCAAGTGATAACAAAGGTTTAATTTTTTGTGGATTATTTTAACTAGATATCAAAACTGAAGCACAAACAGATTGTGAATTTTTTCAGCTTATAAATAGTGGAAATTTTAATACAAAATTGGGGCGAAGTCCAACACGGTAAAAACAAATGTACTTTCACGTTGACAGCATTATTTCACGTTTGATCAGCGTACTTTCTAGTTGTTGGGTTAGCGTGAAAATACACTTCTTTAGTGTATAGGTACTTCTGCCGTGTTTTTTACATTCCTCGAATATATATTCAAACTCGTTCAGTGTTCTGGGAGGAGCTAATGACAATCAACTCTTGCGCTTATCAACTCTTGCAAAAATGGGTCATACCGCGGGGAATGACCGATGCAAAAATATCGTGAAAGGGGGTCGTCCGGGTTTTTGATCTATTGGGATTAAAAGCTACTCAAACGAAGACCTTTCACTTGTTGTTGTGAACTTATTTCTGAAAAGTAAGTTCTTTTGATGTTTTTTTTTTAGTTTTATATAAGCCTTATGAACTTTGCAGATAGAATGGTAAAATTCTAGTTTAGCTACTTTTGGCCATCTTGGAAAGAGGTTAGGTTAGGAAATGAAAGTTTCAGGGATGCGTTTACAGGCTAAAGTATGCCCCGGGAAGGTGTTTTGAAGTATTTACCTCCACTCCTCCCTCTAGAGGGTCCTAACCTTTGATGACCTTTAAAAATATGTGTGTTATAAAACTGAAACCTTGTAAAATAGATCTTCTGCTTAAATAAAGTACAACAAAATTCTTTTCAGCTTCACAACTTTTCTGAATCCCAATTTATAAGGTTTTAAAGATATGCAAATATATTTCCTAAATTAAAAAGAAAACCATTGATACGGCTTAAAATTCTATTCAAATAACAGGAATTGCATTTTCAAAACTAAAGCCAGAGACAAAGAAACTGAAAATTAAGGTTAAAAGTTGTTTTGACAAAATTTCAATAGTTATAGAGACCTGTCATGTAGGCAAATTTCAGGAGCCTCTAGAGGCAAAAAGAGTGGAGGTAGGTACTTCAAAATACTTTCCCGGGACATACTTTAGCCTGTAGACCTATCCCTGAAAGTTTCTTTTTTCTAGCTTAACCCCTTTCCAAAATAGCCAAAAGTAGCTAAAGTAGCATTTTACCCTTTCAGAAACACTTTATTCATAGAACATGCTCTGTATGGTTATCAATATTTTGGATGTGCATCACAATATTTTGTCATACTCTCGATGAACACAAATTATCACACCATGATCTACTGCAAAAATACAAGCAATTATTCTATTTGCCTTATTACTTGTTCATTCATGCTTAAGTTTCTGCTCAAAAGAGCGTGAGAGGGATATTAAGCTACAAATTAAGGACGTGATTCGCTATTGAGCAGGGGGAGTGCGCACCAAGGATTTTCTAAAACCATCTTTTCCAGTTTTGTATATTGTCAAACTTCATTGCAGATCTGAAAATACTCCCTGTCTATGTACCCCATTCTTCCTGCCTGAGTAAACAAATTCTATATCACCTAATTTCATGCTTCCTACCCCTGGGATATGAGTTTCTGAAACTCCTAATAAATCCAGTTCGAATCATCTGAATTCGTCAGTCAAAATGTCGATACCATAGTCATTTTTTAATGTCGTAACATTCCAAGTTCCAATTTTCACGTTCTTTAAATCATTGAAATTATTTTCGCCTCAGGAAAAGTAATGATCCCGGATACCAGTGCAGGACGGGGATCACATATCTTCTCAAGTCTACACCGAAGTGCTTAAGCCGGCTTAGAACCGGACAGCAAGAAGTCCCTGGGACCTCACATATCTTCTCAAGTCTACACCGAAGTGCTTAAGCCGGCTTCGAACCGGACAGCAAGAAGTCCCTTGGACCTCCATGAATGGAGGTTTTGTACAATCTTGGACCCATCTTGGTCAAAACATGGTTTTCAGCACTTGGCGATTCTCTTCTATCAACAAGAGTCGAAATCCTGCACAGACAATCTCAAGCCTATTACCTCCGACTCATTACATACTCAGGCCTAAAAATATTATGCTACTACGGGAAGGCAGCCCAAAGTATATAAATTAGCTAGGAAGAGGTTTTTCAGCCCGAAGACGTCCTTCAAAACGTAAAAAGCCCAGAAGAATTATCCATTGATCAGAAACCCGTGCGAATGCTCTTTCATTTATTATGGTATAATTTTTTCAAGGGGCGCCACTCCTCAAGTGGGATTAGAATTGACCGCAAGGTCCCCAGTCTTGCATGTACCCCAAAAGGGTCGAGGCAGCCCTTCGCAGAGGCCGTTGTCCAAATATCTTAATCTTACACCCTGCCACATTTGTCCTCCTATAGAAGATCCTCCCGCCATGGTATTCTGTATCACCGTACAATTTAAACCATTACTGGGATTAAGTTTCATCAAGTTTAGTCTTACCCATTTAAAGTAACGTGCCTGAGAAAATTTGCCTTGTTTTCGAAAAAGGAGGGAAACACCCTCTAAAAGTCATAGAACCTAGTACTCTAAAAAGAGTACTAGATCTTTTAATTTCCTTTCGAATGAGCCCTTTCGCAATATTCTAGGACTACTGGGTCAATACGCTCATCCCTGGAAAATACAAATAAACATGCACCCGTGATCTTTCTTCTGGCAAAAAAAAAAGCAAAATTCCACATTTTTGCACATAGGAGCTTGAAACTTCTACAATATGGTTCTCTGATACGCTGAACCTGATCATTTGATTTTCATTAAAATTATATGACTTTTAGGGGGTTTTCCTCCTTTCTTCGAAAATAAAGCAAATTTTCTCAGGCTCGCAACTTTTGACTAAAATCTAATTCTTTTGATGTATTTATTGGTATCAAAATTCCATTTTTTAGAGTTTCGGTTACTATTGAGCCGGGTCGTTCATCACTTACAGTTCGTTACCACGCACTGTTTGGCTATCTCTATTTAATCTCTTTGCTTATCAATTTAATCATTAAAACTTACAGGCAGTGGTGTCAATAGAGGGAGGGGACACCCATCTATAATTTTCACCGCCTCCTTCTGGACATTTTTAAGACTTACTGGCAATGGAATCAATTAGGGCACAGGACAATGACTCATCTAAGATTTTCTTCTCCCCCCCCCCCGTCTAGATTTTGAGACATCTTTTCTGATAATCTATTAAAAAAAAATCCATTCTTCCACTGAAAAAATAGAAATAACAAAGAAAATGTCACCAGCCTATTTTTTTTTAATGTTACTTGCCCCCCCCCCCCATTTCATTGGTAATGGATGCTTCTCTCCTAAATTAAAAATTCCTTTGATTTGCACCTTCAGTGAAAATAAATTTTTGGCCATTTGATGAACTGGTCTGATTTTCTCTCTATATGAGAACAATCCCTCCCAACATTATAGTATGCCCCCCCCCCCCCTATTTTATTGACAATGGATACTTTTCTCCTAAATTGGAATTTCCTTTGATTTGCACCTTCAGTGAAGATAAATTTTTATTTAATTAAATTGATTCCTCAGTTTTACTGTGTCAAAAAGATGTAAATAAAGTTGTAAAAAGAAATGTGGACAACTTAAAAGTCATAGCAATTTGATGTGATCAAAATCTGACAGTTTCGTTTATGCAATCAAATTACCATTTTTAATTAGGTCGTTACACTTCCTTCATACATGGAATAAT
>JAPEVW010000369.1:100000-135815 GCA_027921565.1 Artemia sinica
ACTGTCATCACTGTAGCTTCTAAGATTCTAATCTTGGTTTGCAGACTTATCTTCCTATTCTTCCAGACTTTTTTTAACTGTGAAAAAACACCCTGAGCCTTGGCTATTCTATTTTTAACATCTTCACTGCTCCCACCATCTTTACTAATAATACTACCAAGGTAAGTGAAACTGCCCACCTGATCAATCTTTTCATTACCCAACGTCACCTTTTCATCTTCACTTATTCCTAGCCTTAGTGACTTGGTCTTCCTAACATTAATTTTCAAACCAATACTAGCACCCTGAACTCGCAAAACCTCTAAAACTTCATTCATTTTGCTCACACTTTCATCTAGGATGCTTAAATCATCAGCATAATCCAAGTCCAGGAGACTTTTTCCTCCCCATTTGATTCCGTGGTCTCCCATTGCCTTTCCTGTGCTCCTTAAAACAAAGTCCATCAAAAGAATCCATATAAAGGGGGATAGAACACAACCCTGCTTAACTCCTGATTTAATACAAAACCAGCTGCTAACCTCATTTCCTACCTTAACCGCAGCAGTGTTTATTCTCGTACATAGCACTAATCACTTTAATGTATTTGTCTGGTATACCATACAAGGATAAAACCTTTACTAAAGCTCCTCTATCAACAGAATCGAACGCTTGCTCATAATCTATAAAACTAAGGACCAAAGGTGTTTGAAAACTTAGGCACTTCTCAATTATTAACCTAAGAGTGAAAATTTGGTCAACACATCCTCTACCTTTTCTAAAACCGCACTGCTCTTCTCTTAAAACTTTGTCTACGGCATCTCTCAGTCTAAAAAGTATCATATTACTAAGCAATTTGCTACCTACAGAGACCAGACTAATGCCTCGATAATTACCACACTCACTTTTATCACCTTTCTTGTAAAGTGGCTTAATTAAGGTTTTCCTAAAATCATTAGGTACTTCCCCTTTTTTCAAAAATCATATTCATAATCTCCAATAACTTATTTCTAACCTCAGAGCCACCATATTTAAGAAACTCATTTACTACCCTATCAGCACCTGGAGCCTTATTATTCTTTAATCCTTTTAGTACTGTTTTCTAATTCCTCCTCACAAAACAAATCTTCCTTCACATCCAAGGTATCACAAACTTTTTCATTTTCCTCTATATTTTTTTCCTGCAACTCTATCTCGGTTAAGCAAATTCTCAAAATGTTCGGCCCATCTCGCTTTAGCTTTTGTCTTATCGCTAATTGCCACCCCATTCCTATCTTTAACTGGGACAAGTCCGGATTGACTACTACCTCTCAATTTGTTAACGTGCCAGTACAATATTTTACTATTATGCCGTCTAGCTGCATCTTCTAAATCCTCGGCAATTTTATCCATGGCCTCCACTTCACACCTCCTTATTTCATATTTCAATGCTTTCTCCACTTTCTTTACATTTCTTTTGTTTTCATGTGATCTATCACTCAGATAATTCTTGTACAAGTCCTTTCTCCTTTCTATTAAACTTAAAGCTTTTTCACTAATATTCTTAGCTGCAGTTCTAGCTTTCTTCCCTAATACACCTTCAGCAACTTCACAAATTATTTTCTAAAATTATTCCAACCATCTTCCACATTATCAAATTTTAAGCTCTCAAGTTTAGTATTCAACTGTTCCTGGAAAGTTTCTCTCAAATTCTCATCCTGGAGTCTACTAACATCATAACTTCCCGGGAGGTAATTACCCTTCCGATATTTCAGCTTTAAATTAACCCTTGACACTACTAGATGGTGATCTTTACCATCTACTAGATGGTATATATATATATATATATATATATATATATATATATATATATATATATATATATATATATATTATATATATATATATATATATATATATATATATTATATATATATATATATATATATATATATATAATATATATATATATATAATATATATATATATATATATATATATATATATATATATATATTTATATATATATATATATATATATATATATATATATATATATATATATATAATATAATATATATATATATATATATATATATATATATATATATATATATATATATTACGCAGCTATATATATATATATATATATATATATATTACGTAGCTTCTTCTATATATATATATATATATATATATATATATATATATATATATATATATATATATATATATATATATATATATATATATATATATATATATATATATATATATATATATATATATATATATATATATATATATCTATATATATATATATATATATATATATATATATATATAAAATTTATAATATATACTTTAGATAGATATAATTAATATATATACAGATATAATTCATTCACGTAAAATCAACGAAAAAACGTAAATCCCAGAAACCCGGGCTTGTATTGCCACTCCAAAAAAACTTAAATCCACTTGCATCAGTGCATACGGGATCCCATTTTACAACAAAACAAAAGAAACATATATATATATATATATATATATATATATATATATATATATATATATATTATATATATATATATATATATATATATATATATATATATATATATATATATATATATATATATATATATATAATATATATATATTATATATATATATATATATATATATATATATTATATATATATATATATATATATATATATATAATATATATATATATAAATATATATAAAACATATTAAACATAAGTAGGGATTCATAAACCTGCAGGCAATGGTAACTCAACTGCCCAGGGAAGCCAGACCTTTTCAGCAATATCGCTCGTAGAAGATGACGTCAAAGACCACAGCACCAGAAGACTATGACGAACAGAGAAAGCAGACCTTGCAAACACTCTAATCGGCCTTCTATGCATACCAACCTGCATCGTTTAAATGCCCATGGACATCAGCAGCTGTCTCAAATATATGACGAAGACACATTGGAGCAATATTAGTAATAATATCATACATTAGTTTAAGCTTATAAAATAAGCACAACCCTGAGAACGGTAAAATACGGATTCGCGGATAAACATTTCTAACTGAGGCAAGTCTATCAATTCCATAAAAATCCCGCACAGTTGAACTCTGGAGAACCCGCAAAGGTTTCAGGTGAACATAAAATGTTCTAGACCAAAGAGAACAACAGTATAATAAAAATTGGTGGACTTATGAGAAATATAAAAGACGCAAAACTTTCTGCGGAAGCTGATGCTTTAGCTTCCTTATCATACCTATATGAAAAACTAAGTGTTACATCAAATATTACGCCTAGGTGTTTCACTGACTTCTGACGTCCTATTGTCGAGTCTCCTACTCTAATCTCTTGCAACCAGGGGTAATATGAAGGTGATCTGCCCCAGACAACGAACCCAAATTTTCTGGCATTTACTTTCAGCTTGTTTAGCCTTAGCCATTTCGCCACTTTTTCTATATAATTACTCAGTGTCCCTAAAACCTGAGCTTCGGTGTTCTCCGCAGCTGAAAAATTCGTATCATCAGCAAACAGGACACGAGATTTCCTAGGTTTATACGTTTCTTCTCCATATCCAACATTTGCTGTCTAATCACAGATTTCTTGATGAATGTCATTAATATATATTGAGGAGAAAAGAGGGCCGAGAGGGGACCCCTGGGGAACACCGCAACTAACATGGTAATTACTTGATTTCACATCATTCAGTTGCACATGCATAGATTGGTGACTCAAATAAAATGAAATAATTTTAAGAGCATTTCCTCTAATACCACAGTTGTCCAACTTTTTAGAAGAGTCACATGATCCAATGTATCGAATGCCTTCAAAATGTCTTGGAATATAGTCGCCACTTTCAACTTCCCATCCAAAGCACCATTAATCATAGATGTCAAATACTGAACCACATGCTTCGTAGAGTATCTTTTTTCTGAAACCAAATTGGTTTGCATAAAAGAAATCCTTCCTCTCCAGGACCTCAGCCATTCGTTTATATAATATTTTTTTTTTAAATCGAGACAAAATAGGGCGTAGCGCAACAGGTCTGTAATTGCTGAAATTTTTTCTTTCAACAAATTTATGCAATGACACTACTCTAGTACGTTTAAATTGATCGGGAAATTCACCTTTTTTTAGACAACCATTCACTAAATCAGCGTAACACGGCAGCATCACAGGTAAAACATACTTCACTACTGTCAAAGACAGCACATCCGTTCCAGCTGCTCTATTTTGCATTTCACTCACTATTTGTGTCACCTCCTGCTGACCAGTTTTCCGAAGAAAAAGACTAGTATCACTAGAGTCTGGCAAGTTCTGCTCAAAAGAACCATCTCCTGACCGGTTTTCAACATGCAATTTAACTTTTTCCTCAATTTGAGAAAAATGCTGAGCTTTTCCATGAGCAGTTGGACTAGCACTGCGATTTCCACTCATTTCTGGTAATAGCACTTTCTTTTCACCAATAGCTTATCTGATAATCTCCCATGTCTTAGAAGGGTTTCCTTGGTTTTCTTGAAATTCGTTTTGACAATATCCATGTTTCCTTTCTGTAATATCTTATTTAGAGCAATGTTTTATTTCCTATAGATTTCATGGTCAGTATCACAATCACTCAAAACACTTATCATATATAGTTTATGACTTTTATTTACAGAATTCACAAGGCCTTTCGTCATCCATGGTTTCCTTGGAATATCTTTCTTCTTTTTAGCATGAGCTACCTTCATACGTTTCATCAAGAAGTGAAACCATTCTCCTATACCACTGGTCAATTTTCTCAGTATAAGAATGACGCTCATCTAGAGTGGTCCAGTCGGCTTTTTCTAATTAAGATTTAAAATTAGGCAATGATATCTGGTCAAAATAATTTCTAGTATTTTGGGATCCACGAGATTATGTTGAAGTTCCCTGCAGCTGGCATGAAACCATGACGGCACAGTGATCGGACACCTCATTTACAAGTGCACGCGGGGTGTGGATCTTAAAATTCCGCTTCATATTCATGGAAATATTATCAATAAGCGTCGCACTAGTTACAGTTATCCTAGTGCAAATACTAATAGATGGGAACGTACTATGACTAAGCATACTATCACAAAAAAGACGAGAATCTGCATCATCCTTATTTAAATCAACATTGAAGTCCCCCGTAATCACGCAAGGATAAATTTAAACTGACAACTTTTCCAATTGCTCCTCCAACAATTCCAAAAACACGAGAGGTGAGAGGACGGGGGTTATATAAAATAAACAAATAAATACTAGACCGCATCAGCTTTAGTTCCAGTACCATGCTCTAAAACACCATTTCGGTATAAAAAGACAAATTCTCCCTTACCTTTACATCCAGGTCCGACCTCACGTAAGCACAAAATTCACCATACCTCCGTCGATTCCTATTTCTCTTGAAAAATTATAACCATTAATATCAACCAGTGCTTCATTTGAAGAATTCAACCAGGTCTGAGTCAATCCTAAAATTTGAATATCCCTACCATTTTGAACAAACACAGATAATATGAACGTGAGCTGTTTAGTCCCCTACAATTAAGATGGAACAAAATCAACTCACTTTTACATTGAATACTTTGACCACACATCAACTCAATAGCAAACATATACTTCGATGACTCCATATACTTTATGGATCCTCTCCATAATACTTTAATCATTAAACCCTTCTCTCAACGTCACATCTAACCTAGCATAAAAATCAACAGAGTTTCACTCAAGTAGTTCAATTTTTTCCCTAATGCTCATAACTATTTTCCCCACGCAAACATCTCGGCAACCCGAGTGCGCTACTAAACACACAACAAGGAGTAACCCCCTCCTGTGCATCTCCCACAAAAACTAAAAACACTAAAATTACACTAAATGTATTTATTCTCGCGAACGATATTATGTCATTCAGCTACGAGCACCTTTAATGTTAAATCACACCATATCCGGGAAAAAGAAAAATCAATATATCACAAACAAATATTTACATCTCAGCTGAGTGATGTTGATTGAAAACAATGAAAACAGTCAATTTGGTTTGACTCGGAAGCAATCCATCCTTTTCTTTTCTCCAACTTCGTCGATATAGAATAGGATTGGTGGGACTATTGGAGGAATCCACGCCTGAAATCCATTGTATTTAAGTTAACTTTTCTTCTTTAGAAGGGATGAGCGAATATTTGGGACAGACTTGGTCACATCATCGGATAAAAACACTAGAGAATATTGGATAATTATCTATGCAGGATTTTTCCCTAAAGCCTGATCATTAAGTAATTTGTTTGCTCGTAGAATTGAAAGGTTTTTCTCAAAGTTTTGGAGTTGGAATTTAGTGAATTTTTATGGTACTTTTGCATAATGCGGGTACTGCTAAAAAAGTCATGTTTGGTTAATGGTAATGAAATAAAATAGGATGTATATTGCACATTAGGGGGGGGGGCGTAAAGCAGAGCATATATTGAATACGTAAACTAACCTTAACTAACCTAGGTACCTTCCCCCCTAAACCCCGAAAAACGACAGTTTAAATATCGTAAACGCATTGAAAACCACGCTTTGCATTACATTTCTTTATAGCGGTATCTTGCAAATAAACCGTTTGGCGGGTTTCGTATCTCGTTAGTATGTAGCAGTGACCGCATTATGCAACACCAGCATTTTTATTTAATTCAATGACCAGGAATTCTTATTGAATATGTAATTTCCACAATAGTTCACCAATTTTTTCCACACCCTCTTTCTTCGACGAACACCATAGGCTCCAAGCTATGATATTACTTCGTCGGTCAGCATTTTCTAAGATCAGCACTTTATTTTTTAAGGGTCCAAGACAGGGGGTTATCATAGGACTGGTTCTCTGATAAGGAGGTCCTTAACTTCATTCCGTAGCTTAGTGATTTCTTCATCATGAACCTTTTTATGACTTTTCAAATTTTGCGCCCTGAATGATAGATTACTTATCTCACCTCTGATTTCTAACATTTCGCTTCTCAGTTCTCGTATTACTGCTTGAATGCTTGTCAAAGTTGATAATATTTGTTGAATATTCGTTGCAAGGCTTTGAATTGATTCATGTATATTCACACCACCAGTAGATTCACGAGTGGATTCTAAATTCATATGTCTTTTCTTAGTTTTCATCATTTTAGTTGCTAGAACAAATTAGCAAATACCAGCTGAGGAGACAATTACATTAATATCATTTGGCTCATTGCATCGAAACAGGTGTATAATTCACTTATATCCATTTAAGTTGTTAAAAAAAATTAGCAAACACCGGCCGAGGAGACAATCAAATTAATAGCATTTAGTTTATTACGTCAAAACAGGTTATAATTCACTTATATACATTTAAATTGTTAAAACAAATTAGCAAACACCAGCCGAGGCGACAATCACAATAATAGCATTTGCTTTGTTACGTCACAACAGGTGAATAATTCACTTATATCCATTTAAGTTGTTAAAAAAAATTAGCAAACACCGGCCGAGGAGACAATCAAATTAATAGCATTTAGTTTATTACGTCAAAACAGGTTATGATTCACTTATTGTTCAACGGGCTCGCATGAAAACGATGCTATTCGGCTGAGATCATTGAATAAACGGTTGTGAAGTGTATATTTATGGTATTTGGGTGTTTCAGTCGTAGATGCCTTTATTCTCCCTTTATAGGGGAGATAAACTCTGGCCCTAAGGTAATTTAACTTTGGTAGCGCGCCTTAGGCTATGACCGAACTAATGAGGCGTACCGACTGGGTATGTTCGAGGGGCTAAAGGTAGATCGTAGAGAGGTTGTCTAAAACACAATACTTTTATTCAATTTACACATAATAATTACAGATATAGATATGCTACTGGGACTGGCTGCCCCAAGTAGACCAAAAGTCTCAAAAACTACAAAAATATATAATAAAATACAGACACTTACAATGATCCGACAAGATCCCAAGGTATTTCTAACGAGAAAATAAACGGGCAGAGGTTCACCCTGCAAGTCAAAAAGTCTCTCTTCAGTCTCAAAAATCGGGGTGTATATATGAAAAACTAACCACGTCCTTCCGGTACATGACGCATTTAGCCGGGAAATTGGTTATTGAGCAAGTTCCCTCCAAGCCCACACATTCCACGATTTATATCTTTATCTTAAATAGTGGTATTTTGAAACTTTGTTTTTGCGTCTTAATATATTTTTACTCAATTAATAATTAACTAAATTAGAAAGCTTTACCACAATACTCCCCATTTAAAGAAGAATTGTCCCAATTCTCAATATTTTACTTTTAAAACAACTTAATTTCGTTTACAGCTATTATGCTGCCATCTTTGGGTCATTATGTGCATCTACCCTCAATGGGTTTCCTCAGGGTTATGTTTCTGGTCCAATATAGGCCATGTTCTTTTTTTTGTCGAAGGATTTCAATTTGAAATTCATCCTTGTTTCTCTTTTTCTCTGTCTCTAGGACTGACAATTACTCTTTTACCCTCTTCATATGCATCTTCTGTTTTAACTTGACTAAAGCGGCTTAAATATAATATTAGTGGTTTTGCTTAAATTAGATTTCAAGTTATATTAGACAAGTTTATGAATTATTTGAGTTTAAATTTAATTCCCCTTAATAATTTAATTTATCTGTGTGATGTGGTTGATCTACCGTTTATTTTTCGTTTTAGAGTTACCTTGGATTAATTACATATAGAATTATTGATTTTTAATTTTCACATATTTTTCCAGCACAAAGCATTTTTACATATTTCATTAACATAAGCCATTTGGGCTATGTAGCATAATATCTAGGCCTAAATTAAGTTCTAATTTTATCTCACTTTTGATGAACTTGTAGTGAAGTCTGTATTTCTGCAATAGTTTCCAAATATCAGTTGATCAAGTATGGTTTAGTTTCTGATGGTATGAGATGATAGTATCAGGATCTAATTGAACTGGCTTTGAAATTTGCTACTTTCCAAGAATGCGTCAAAGAAATGATTGAGAAATGGCTCCAAAAGGATGTTATGAAAAATTTGATTTCCAAAAAAATAGCTAAGGCTGTGTCTAAAATAAATATTCACATTAGAATACCTATAAAGTATAAAATTTTACATATATTAGAAAGAAACACTCAACTTCGTAAAGTTTAATTACTTTTGTTTACTTTTCTCTCTTTTAATTACTCCAAAAATACTATCCCGCTTAAATCGAAACATTATGTTTCTTGCTGGATTATTCTTTCAAACTTAATACTAAACGGACTATTTTACAATAAAAATTATTAATACGTTGACTCGAGGTCAAACATTTACATACAACATTAAATCACTAGTTAAAACTTAAAGTTGATAAAAAAAATAGTATATATATATATATATATATATATATATATATATATATATATATATATATATATATATATATATATGTATATATATATATATATATATATATATATATATATATATATATATATATATATATATATATATATATATATATATATATATATATATATATATATATATATATATATATATATATATATATATATATATATATATATAAGCATTGTGTAATAGCTTACTTAAGTATTTTTTTTTATTCGCAAAACTAGATAGGATATTTAACTACTGTTTAAAACTTAAAGCATTAAAAAAATAATACACGGTATAGATAAGCATTGGAATTAATTCCAATTATTGTTTTGTTAATTGTTTATGAAGTATTAATGTAGAATACTTCTTGAATGATATAAAAATAAAAAAAACACAAATGCTCAACATTTAATTCACTATATTTACATGGATAGTTAAGGTTACATATATAAATATATATATATATATATATTAACCGAATTTAAGCTGATACTTAATTGTTAAAAACAAATAATAATTATGCACCCTAATAATTTATTTAATCACTGCAATAGTTGTTCTTTTTACAACTTTTAATTAAGTCCGTCAAGACTTTTATATGATAAGTCCTAACTGCAATTAAAATATTTACAAAACAAAAACAACTCCAACAAATAGATTTATGCACTATAACTGATAACTGTGATTAGCCTCTATATAAGGGCTTGGCAATATTTCATATAACATAACTTTTCTATTTACATTTCTATAATTTTTTTTTAATACAATTCTCTGTTTATCAAAGGTTTTCGAAATATATCTATAACAGTAGATATTTTCTCAATTACATTTGTTACAACTATATAACTTTTCACATATACGACTATATACATTTTGTTTTTAAAATTTAGTTCTATTTTGAACCAACTTGTGTCATTAACTGTCATTAGCTTATAAGCCTGTTTGTTTATTCAGACTTTTAAGCTGTCTAATTCTTTTCGAATTTTTTTTTTGGTACATGAGATTGTCTTATAACGTTTTTGTCTGTAATCTCTCTTTTTTGCAGCATTAATGTCCTTTTAGTTTAAGGCTTTATTTACAGCTTATATCTGATAAGCTAAAAAAAATTTGCTGTTCCTCTTATACCTGTTATGCTATTATCAAATGACTTTGCCTGTACTCTGAAGGTTCGCTTACCATGACTGCCTTCTGGTAGCTCCTTATAACGTTGCCAGGTCCTCTTGTCATGGGCTACCGCTAAAAGGACTATTATGAACCTGCACACACAATAATTAATAATTTATAGTATTGCCACACTTTTTTATTTGTGGCCACAATTTTCTCTTGGGCTATTTTTTTTTCAGAAAAGTGGCCCTTCTGCAGAAAAAAATACCTGGCCTTCATGGCACACAGTAATTTGTAACACACATAACACACAGTAATAATGGCACACAGCTCTGTAGTATTAATGCTACTCATTTTGTACTTATTTAGTACATTTTTCGTACTAGTTTCGTTCAGCAAGTTCAATAAGTGCGTATAACAGAGTTTAACTGACTGCATTCAGTTTCTTTTCCTTGTTAATTCCGTCTGGCTATATTTTCAACTTGAACCCTTCTCTTTTTTTTGATTCGTTATTTCAATGGAGCCTAAGGGTTTTTTCAAGTCTTTTCCGCTTTTTCAGTAAAATAGGTCTTTCCTAAGCCCATATTTATATGTTTCACGTATTTTTCAAAAACCCTTAACAAGTTTTTATGCTGATTGCCCTTCTATGGTCAAATTCATTATCTCCATATTTTTAAGAGGTGGGGGGGTCTGATTTTTGCAACCTGTATTTTTTTCCAGCTGATTTTAGAACATTTTTAATTAAGCTTTGCCCCACATTTGCTAGTTCTCATTTATTCATAAAAATGTATGTTTTTACGATATCCTGATTCCCACAAAATTGTGTGGTTTTTCATCGCAGACACATATTCCTTGTCTGTGGTATTTTACCAAAAATTAGTGCCTATGTCGTGCCAAAAGTTGTTTAGAGATAGGGGTTATGTATTGTGGTTTCCCTATAATCTTTTATATTATTCGCGTCTGGTATTATCCTCAGTTTAATTTGCGCCTTAGTTTTATACAGTCACTGAGTGTAATTTGTCCCTTTCGTGATATTTTGACTATTACCTTATTCTATGAGTTTATGTGTTTAGTGCCCGGGTAAAATCTTGGCTGCTATTTATTTTAGCAAGACAGATTTTACCCGAACATTCAGCCCCAACCTTCTCCAGTTTGACCGATATTTCTAATATCAATTTGGTTAGTTTGGTGGATCCCCCCAATGACAAAACGTTTAGTAGTTTCGTTTTTAAATGCAAACGGTCCTGTCATTGGTGTTTTTCACCTGCAATGTCGTCGCCCTGTTATTTCTGTTAATGGTTTGTTGTGAATTTATTTAATATATGAAATTAATTATACCCGAGAAAACTTTGTCTTACACTGTGCTATACTTTTTTTTTAATTTTGACCCATTTTATCTACGGTTTTTGTTTATGTACACCGTCCTTATAGGTAAGTGTTTAATATATCATATCTTCTACTATTTATAACAAGATTACAGCTAGCTTGTACATGTAGTGGCCACCTAATGTAAACTCTTGCTGCCTTTCCCATTATAATTATTTTTAAATTTCTCCAAAACAATTATTTTCAAATTCGACTGAAAGTTTCAACTCAAGAGTCAAAGGTCAGTAGATGCATTGCATGTACTTAACAACGAGAGACCAGCAGTGATTGAGCTCACTCCAAGTTTGCTAGCTTCCAATGACCCTATTTCAGTAGACTAACCTCCTTCGTTTTTTTTTTTTTTTTTTTTTTTTTTTTTTTTTTTTTTTTTTTTAATTATCCCCCCAAAATATATTTTTCCAATATACATATCAAAAGAATCGTCTTTTAATGCTGATTCTAAACATGTATAATTTAATTAGGTTCACTACACCCATTTAAAAGTTACGTGGCCTTACTTATTTTCTTTTACTGAAGGTTACTCTTTTTGAAAAGTCTTGTCAGTAGGTCCATTGTCAGTAAAGTCCATTCGCGAAATTTTATCTCGTCTCGGAAACAAAATTTTTTGCAGGAACCTATGATGTCACTTCAGATCGGAGCTAATAATTTAGCGTTAGAACGTGACGGTAATGATTTTTACTGGCGATATATATTTGAAGGAAAACTTGATGTTATTTATATACCGATTAAAAAGAAAATATAGATATTTCTCGAGAGGCTTTTTACTCGTTTTATTTTTATTTAATATTTTTTTTGTTATAATTATTTTATTCAAATATTAATCTGCTGGAGACTGCGCTTGTTCTGCCTTTCTCCGTTTCCTGGTCCGAATTTTGGACCCCAAATTTTTGCTTTTCTTCTTTATAATATTTGCAAGTTCTTCCGTGGTCTCTATAGTTTGGTTTACAAGGCTCTGAGTCCGAGTTCTGTTTTGTTGCCTCGTCAAATATTTTTAATCTTTGTTTCTCTTGATGTTTGGCCTTTTTCATAAGTGTTTTAGCTACTTGTGCTGCTGACAAAGGAACTTTTGCTGCCCCTTTGGTTTCTTTACTGTTCTCCATAATTTTTCTCTTAAAGAGGGTTTTCTTGACGATGGCCCAGGTTTAGCTATATCGGTTTCTGTAGAAGAATTTTCAGTGTCACATTCTGTTAGCTCGCGTCTGGTAGATGGCGTTTGTTCCAAAAGCCATTTTTGCGTTAAGACTGTAGGTGAGTCTAATGTATGAAAATCAGATAATTCATTGGTTCCTTCCAATTTTTCTTCCTCTGTGAATTTTACCCTTGGTTTATCACATTTTAAACCCTTATGTTGTGTTTGATTTTCTTCATCGCTAGTATCCGATGAGTATCGAATATTTCCCTTTTTCTCTTGTTTGTTGTGTAGAATTTGTAGCCAAGACTTGGCTAAATACTCCTTCCACTCCTCCCAACTTTTGTGGTCATTAAAAAGGTCATAAAATTCATATGGTCTTCTTTTATATACTGGTGAAATCGTGTCTTCTATTTCTTCTTCTGAAAGTATAGGCTCTGTTTTCCACTGTTTTGAAAAATATCCCTTTTTCATTCTATTATGGTGTACTACTTCTTCCTTTTCCTTATACTGATGCTTTAGAACATATGTTAAGTTATTTGGTAGAATTTTTATAATCCTGTAGGGTTCATCCCATTTCGGTTTTACCTTTTTTGTTCCTTCCAGATTCGTTTTGTAAACATAAACCAATCTCCTAAACAGTAACTCGTTTTATTTTTGCTTGTTCTGTCATATTTTTCTTTTTGTTCTGTTTTGGCATCTTCCAGATTGTCTTTAACTTGTTCCATAGCTTTTTTCATTGGCATCACCGTCTCTTGCTTGTATTGGTCTAGGTTGTAATATATTCTGTTATTTTGTATTTCATCTAAACAAATTCTGGGATCTCTTATATGTTGCAAAAAAATGGCGTTTCTTTTAAGGTACGTGAAAAAGCCGTATTTATTGCAAAGACTACAAATGGTAAATGTTCATCCCAATTTTCATTTTCCTTTCTTGCATGTATTCCCAGCATCTAAGCTAATTCCCTATGCTTATGTTCAACCTTCCCATTAGCTGCTGCCATGTAAGACGAGGTAAACCATCGTCTAACATCCAGATATTCTGTAATTTCGTCTAATAATTTGGCTCTAAAACATGGCCCATTGTCGCTAAGTAAAACTCTAGGGAAAATCCCGTGTTCCAGAAATAGAAGATTGACCAAAACTTTCGCAATGGTTATTGTCTTTTCGTCTTTAATTGGAAAAGCATATAAATATTAGTTAAAATGATCGACTACCGTTAGTACGCACCTGTTTCCTTTCCTGGAAACTGGTAAACTTCCTCCTGTTCCCCAAACGTCTATTGACATTAATTCTTCAAATGGGGGGGGGGGGGGTTCAATTAAAAACTTTTGTTCTTAAACTTTCGGTTGATTTCTTATATAGGAATATTTCAACTAATTATTTCTGTGGGTAATTTTCAGTTAAGCTCTTAGTCGGTGGTTCGCGGGCAGCATGCCAGAGTAGAGGGAGAACTTCGTGTTTGGGGAGCTTAAATTAGCGGTTCAAATGGGGAGCTTGTATTAATGGCCATACTGAGTCGAAATCAGATTGAAAAGATTCAAATTCCTTAGGGAGCGATTGGAGCCACAAGGACAAACTATCTTGAGAAATACTAACATAAAGAGAAATAAATAAGAAAGTAATATATTTATTTTTACTCACATGATCGGTACAAAGCTTATCGGCAATATCGAAAATATTCCACAGTCATATACACTAAGATAAGATTATTGTCTGGGGCAATATAATTCAAAAGTTAATTTACTGATAATGAATATTCTCAAAACTTCATTTTAAATAGACTGCAAATAAACTCACATAAGACTGTTCACATAAAACTCATCGTACACTCTCCTAGACTCGACTAACCTCGACTGGCACAAAAATTGCTAAGTCCCAACTATCTACTCTCTCCAATTTCGCCAGAGGTTACGTTCAGGCGTTACTAAAAAGTATGTTACATTGGCCCTATTGGTTCAGACAGTATGTCCTATATTATTATTGGACAGGGATACACCAATGGGCTGTTTGAGCTTAATTACGATTTATAACTTTAAGATATCACTTTAGAATTTTTCTCAACAAAACAAAGTTTTACATTGTAATTTTTTGCTAGCGAGGTTTCACTTAGTTTCCAGAAGACTTATAATTTATTTCTGTGAAAGTTTTTAAAGGACAATACGATTTAGTTACATTTGGATACATAGTTCTAAACTTAGTTTTCAGGACAATGCAATTAGATTACACAAAAATGTTTTGTATCTCGAGTGACTATTTTTTTGTCTAATAAATTCTACCATCTCTTGATAGTTTGGAAATTCAAGCTCTTAAGATTTATATTACATTGTTATCGCCTGTCATATAAGATTTGGTCAGACTGATATTTATTGCATACTTTGGCGACACGGAGGCGGATTTTTTTATTACATTTTCTGTGGGAAAGATTCTTACAATGTATTTTTGAATAAAATACATTTGTTTCACTATTTTTAAATTGAACGCTTGAGTCTTATTCGATCTGTAGGTTACTTTAGTTTTTAGGTTCATATTTTGGGTGATTTTATTTTACTTGGGTAACTTTAATTGGAAAATTTCGGGGTTTTGAAAATTGATTCCATTACATATCATCCTTCCCATCCTTAACGATGTCCTCATCGTTGTGTTACCCTACTCTTTCTACTCTTTCAAATTTTGATCTTTCTTTAAAAAAGAATTTAAATTGGTACTTATTATTTGAATTAATTCAGCTTAGGTAAAAGGTAAAATTTTTTTTTTATATTCCCGATTGCTTTATGAGACTACATATATGAAGACACTACTTTAAAGTCCATCACCTACTCACTCTATTTGGCGAAACGGCCAAAGAGTTTCTATTGAATAACACCTTAGGTTTTATGATTACATAATAATTATTATTTCCTCCACCTGACACTAAGATTACCTTCACCTGATATGCTAATAATTCTACATGGTTTTATTAATTAAGTTCTGCTTTTATAATTATTTTACTACTTGACGTAGTACATGTTCGCTACTTCTAACACTAGTTTATACTTTCACCTGACGCTATGTTGGTACGATTAGTATCTGACTTCAAAAACATCTTACTACATCTAAGTTTTAACACACTGATATATATGAATTAAAATAATTTGCAAGAAAAGTTTGACACATTAATATTTGCTAACTTAATAACTGACTGCAACACTGGGATAAGGTAGCTTGCACTTGTTTTCATCTGTTTTATGATAAGTTTTTCAATATTCATTAAAGTTACAAGTTAGATATATAACTTTTCACACTTACTTCATCATTCTAACGTGTCTATAATACTCACATACGTTGTCACTTTATTTTGGGTTCCCGTTGAACTAATTACTGTGTCGGCTAATTGTTTATGGTTTGTCTTCGTGGTGTTTCATCTTTTGGCACTTGTTGCTTAGGATAAGCGTTTACATTGTTCATAAGTATGACTATTGCACAAAATTGTCCGTGCGTGGTTTGTCATGTCAAATATGAGGGGTTGATGTCACAGAGATGTTGAAATGTTTATTAGGTACATAACCCTTGGGGAATTGATTACATGAAATGGGTATCTTGATCGCTGGGCTGAGTATCTCTTCTTGGACACTTTTATCCTTGGGAAAATCTAATGCTCGTACAGTCTGTGTTTTCCGTAAATTGTTCACGTTCAGTCCTTGTTTTATTTGGACTATGGGCTGAGTTACGACATTTAACGTTAACTAAGGCAGGATCATAACTTGATCTTAGGGCCTTGGCTCGACGCATTGTCTTTGATTCCTGGTTAAATGATCCACAACCCCGGTTATATGACACACAATCATTGAGGGCTTAATTATGGGGATTATGGCTAAGATAATTTGGTTTATTCTCTTCTCTGACACTTTATTTTGGGGAAAGTTTTGCACGTACAGTTCATATTTCCCGCAAAATTGATTACGTTTGGTATTTCTTCTCATGGTGGATGTTTTGGTTTTGCGACATCTAATGATTGGATAGGGTCAAAACTTAAACTTTGGATCTTGGTTCAACATATTGTCTCTGATTTGGGGCTTAAAATATATAATCTTCGAGGGATTGACTCCAGGGTTATTCTTGGTCCATAGGATTTAATGTTTGGGACCTTGCCGTCTAAGGATAGTTATCGACGGTTTTTATGTAGTTTTACGACATCGCGGTCGGGGTGGTTCTCTAGGTAATCATTAATTCAGATATATATCTATATATGGGGTTCATGGTTCGCCGACAGTGGTTGGGGTAGTGTTACCTGGTACTAGGCTTGGGTGACTTGGATTGTCATCAGGGTCATTGTCTTCAGGGGTTTCCTTGGTGAGTTATTATCGGTGGTTGACGAATGATGAGAGTAGATGCTACTGGGTTGTATCCGTGTTGCTTGCTGGTACACCAATAATTTATTTGCACTGATTACTCTGCTTCCTGGAATATAAATATCAGGGCAGAATCATATGCTCTTTATAATTACATAAGTTAAAACACATACAGCAATAATACACAATTTATACGATATTATATGGGGACTATTATTTGAAATAATAGTTGTGATTAGTCGTACTAATGATATCAATTTAATATGGGTACGGTTAAACTGAAAGATAAAATGAATAAAAGGAATTTTCATTCTTTTACATGCATATTGCAGCAACACTAGATTACTATGAGATAAGCTAGGTAATCATAAGAAAAATGATTTTGTCTACAAAAAATAACACAATATGAGATTTTCAAGATTTAGTGCTATATATATATACTGTACATATATGTGCATTTTGGCACATGTTCAATATTCAATACATTTTTAAATGTTATTCAACTCTCATCTACTTTAGCATTTACTTTTCTATTATATAACTACATGCGAGGTAGGTTACATGGTTTTATGAGAGGTCTCGATTTACTATAAATTTTCAAGTCTTTACTGTTTGCGCGCGTCCATGCTGCTTAAGAAATACATCCTTGCAGCTGCATGGGTTTACACAAACAATAACTAGAGATTTGGGACTGGACATGGCACAAATGAGGACCTCTACTCCCATTCGATCGAGCATGTCCTCCCTTACTTTTTTGCTTAAGGGTTATCAGGGAGTTCCAGGTTTAGATTTTGCATCTCACTCGACTCGATGTGATCTGACTTTGCCCTTTTTCTACGTGTTATCATAATTCTTCCGTAATTCAGGGTTAATAGCGTTCTTATAGTCAGAGAGATCATGAACACGAATCCTACCGTCAGGAGGATGTTCCACCAAAAATGTGTTGAGAACAGTCCGTATGTACTTTCTACATATGTTAATCTTTGGTCTTCATTAGTAAATAGGGGAATTTGAGAGTCTAAGGCTTCTCTTATTTTTGTTAGTGGTAAGGTTCCTTGACATTCTCTATTTTTGACCATATTGTGGCTTTTACTTCTTCATTTTCAATATTAGGAATTGTATACGATAAATTGACTGGTTGGAAATTGACCACCTTGGGGCTTATTATATTCGTGCTTGTGGCTATCAGTGGTGTTTGTACCGTGGCTTCTTTGGTTACTAATCGACACCCTTGTTTTATGGTTATTGTTCCCACGTCTTGTAATAGTAGTTCAGTTCTGTAGCTTGGATCGATTCTTTCAGTGTTATTATAACAGGAGATAGTCCCGACTGTTTCCTTTGGGACAGAATATAGCCACAGATCATTTCTGAGATGAATAAATATTTCTCGTTTTGTACTACCTACTAGCGCTTCGCATGAATTGGGAATTTCTTCTTGTTGAGTCTCTTTTAAAAATATATCTAACATACAAGATCCTGATTTAACGTTATAAATTGGCAGGGTTAACTGACATACTAGATTTTTAAATGCTACGCATTCCTCAAGGTCCTGTGGATTTGCTAAGGCATATTTTCTCCTATCTTGATCGACAAGTAAGTATTCCGCTTTGGGGGTGATAGTCATGAACGAATTAGTTCTACCTATGTTGGCTGGGAACGTAGAAATTTTATACAAGTCATATATGGATTGTTGATTTATTAATGGAATTGTTACTACTGCAAATAGTTGTTCGTTTATTTCCGTGATGTGAACCTTTACCTTGGTGTAGTAGTGGAATAGGTTTGCTACTTCTGGTTCTAGTTGGTAGATGTAGACCGAACGTTAGATGTTTTTTTATTTCATCTAAGATACTTTTTAGGTTCGAAGGGTCCACGAGGTCATATGACAAGGTTCCTCCAGTAAGGGCAAATAATGCAAATTCGAACTTGCTAACATCAGTTGCCAAGTTAAGTAATGACACTGTCACTATGTCTAGTGATATCATGGTGAGGCTCGAATCGGAAATCACACGATCTACTTCATTTTTTAAATAGTTCATTATGTTTACTGTCTTTGGTATTTTCTTCGAGATTGCCTCTATTTTGTCTCTCTGATAATTGGCTATACTGGCTTGTATTTTTTGGACATGTGAGGTCACGTTCATGGCGTTATTTAGTTTTCCTACGTTTTCCCTTAGGATATTTAGGTCTTTTTCAGTCGATAGCCCAAATAAGCGTGAGGCTAATTCTCCTACGATTGGTATTAGACTAGCTGATCTGCGGTATTTGCTTTTTCGAAAAAATACTTCGAAGATTCTTGTGGTACTTTGCTTTAACTTTTGTATTTCGGTATTGAATAATTCAAATAGTGCTTGCAGTCTCTGTCTATACAATATTAAGAAGGATTGGTGAATCGATACTCTTAGGGCGTTTTTCTCATTTAGCTCAGGTAATGATTCGACGTAGTTTTTGGCTGGTTCGTCGGCCATAGCCAATCTGGCACATGTGTATTTGCCGTCAATTGTCCAGCATTTCTCGGGTACATATTTTTCTTTCTTTTTATTTTCAGAAAATTTCCTTTTGTTATCCGAATGGTGTCCTTGAACTAATATAGTTTGAGTCTCGGTATGCAATACTGGGAGTCTTGCTCTTAAATTTATATACATTTTGCCGAAGGAGTGGGTGTTTGTAAATGTTGGTCCTGTGGACCATGACCATTTTGTAAACGTCGTTGGTTTCAAATGTGTTATGGTAATTAATTTTTCTTTGGAGAATTCATTGAGTTTGATTATCTCTGGACTTGTATTGGTGGTGATATCCGTTAGTGAGGGCTGTATTTCCTCTGTTCTTGTCTCGAGTTTGGGCTGGTTGTCGTGGTATTTTTCTTTCTTTGTGGCTCGTCGATATTTTTCTTTATTTCTTTTGGAGATACTTTCTTAGTAACGTTGCTCATCGTATGGTCTTGCCATAGTTGCTTGAGGTATGTCCATATGCTTGGTAATTCATTTAGCATGGCGTAATTTCCATCATAGAGTTTATTTTTCTTAGAAGTTGTCAAGAAGGAACCTGTGGTATATTTTGTCGTAGTATGTTCTCTTCTGGAACCGTCCACATTACTTAATGCTCTTCTCCTTTTGTTTCCCTTGTTGTTAGTTCCTAGAGCCTTATCAATTTCTGCCATTTTCTTGTCAAAGTCGTCTATTATGAACTTCGACTTTAGTTTAGGAATAATAGGGGGTAATTCTCCTGTATTTTCCCCTTGGTGCATGTCATTCGTTGTCTGCAAGCTCTTGTCCGATTTTAAGAATTGGAATATAGAGTCCTTTAGTTCATTAGTATTCTTCTCTAGTCTCATTACTTGTTGAAACAGGGTTTCAAATGGTTTGGGATCCAGTTTCATAAATATCTTCCAGGCATTGTGACTTGCAAGTAACGAATTCTCATGTTTGAAGATTTTCTATGCTTTACGATATCTTGGGCTATAGTTTGGGCAACGAAGATTATCATGAAATTTGTTAGCCTCATCCTTTTTTGCTGTTTCTGGAATTAATATGTCGTTAAAAATAATACAGGAAGATTTCTTATGATAGATAATCGAATGAGAATTTTGATTCCTATTATATGGGATTTTCTTCTTTTTTTTATGCGGGGAAGGAAACAAGGTGAGATTAAGATTCGTGGTCATAGAATTTGTTGATTGCTTATGGTAAACATACGGTTGATTCTTAGACTGGGGGGATAGTCATTTTAATTGATTTCACACAAGAATTTTTCTTTTAACATAAAGGTTGGGTGGGTTGACTTTAATTTACGTCATACCAAATATTTCAATAGAGACGGTTTTTTTATTTTTTGGTTGCTTTTGATTTTGATTCATAGGTTTTTATTCTTTTAAATATAATTTCTTTTCTTTTCGCTCTATATATTACGCTTTTTCGATTATATAGATATTGTTTGTAGTATTTTATTTCTTGGAGGGGGTCGTGTTGACCTTGATACTTTACACAGTTTGGATTTCCTTCACTTTTGTAAACTAATTTTTGTTTTCTACATTTGTCAAGAAGCAATAAATCTGTCTGACATGGACCTTTAACGTACCAGTACCGAACTTTATATTGTTTTTGCAATTTTCTTATCTCATGTTTAATATAATGGAGGTACTTGCCCTTTCTGCCGTTATATTTTACTCCCAATTTCCCTCTCGCGGGTCGATATTTGGGTGTTTTTGCTAAATGTAATACCGAAGCTATAGGATTCCATGTTGTATTCCCTTAAGTCATACTTGACGTCTCCATTTTTTCGCAAAGACTTCTTCCCCTGATTTATTCACAATGATCATTGCCGCTGAGTATATGACGTTTTCTTTTGCGTGCTTTATAGTTATGAACTCTGTATCGATAATTGCTTTGGCCAGTGTTCTGAAATGAAAGGTAGTTTCTATTGATCTTTGTCTAGTTAATTTTTTCAAGATTAGTTATGATCATGGTACACTCTAGTTCGAGGTCAAACTACCTTTTCACCGGTATTTCCTCATACATCGGGTACTTATTCGTTCGACGTAATTCGAGTCATCTAAAGCTCCATATTAACCAATAATGAATATATACTTTGAATGGAAAACAAGGTAACTTCAGGTCGAAGTTGAACTACTTTTTCAACGCTGCCACCTTGCACCTGGCTATTTGTGTATTCGAACGTAATTCGATTCCCTAAAGTTCCGTACTCTAGTTTAACGAGTTTGCGCTTGATTTATAATGAGTTCCATATAGGCTTAAAGTGTTGAGATTTTCGAGAAACTACCTTTTTTTGTCAATATATTAACAATGTATTTAGATCTCGTGACATTCACTCTAACTCATAGTTCTATTAATATTAATACAATACTGGTTTATAATGCACTTTTTAAATAATGATAATAATCGATTTACATAGACATAACACTTCAGATAATATTGGAGGGTTCTTTTATTATTCGTTTCAACGACGTTATTTATATATACAGTTTCTTCCACTAATATTGGGTTTTAATTTCAATATGGGTGCATCATCCGGCAGTGCCGCCTTTGAACTTGGAGATGTAAGCATATCGACAAGTCGATAATTTTCCCATGTCGAAACGTTTGAGCTGAGAAACTTGAGTTCAAATACTATATTATTTTTACCGCTTTCAGGTATATTTAAGTACATTAAATACACTAAAAATTGGTTTGGGAGGTGCAGGCCCTCCAGTGTGGCCGTTATGTCATTCCTTCGCATATTTTGTCGAATGACCTTCCGGCAAAACTGAGATAAAGACAATGGGTCATTTATTATTTTTACTACGGAGAAACTTAAGTTTACGTGTGATTGGCAACAGCAAAGTTGCTCGCGCACGATTACGTCTAAACCAGGGAATATTTTTCTTCCAAAATGTTCGTCTTCTTGGAAGAAATTCAGGGTTATTTTCTTTATGTCTTTATAGTCTCTTGGGGTAACTTGAAAAATAGCGGATCCTGTTGAAGGGTTTATTGGATTCAGATACGTGTTATTTACACAGTTGACGTATAAGGCCTTAAGGAAGCTTTCACCTTTTAACATGTGTCCTTGGTCTATTAGTATGGAGAGAAATTTAATGGGCCAAATTGTAGTTATGTTGTTATCGTCTTGATCGTACCAAATATTGTCGGCGATATTATTAGACAATGAGCTATATTTTGTTGTTGGAACATTTTGTATTAAAATTCGGAAGGCCAGGTTCGCACTTAGTCTAGTGTGTTCTAGTGTTCTTGTCATTGCACGTGCACTAAAGTTATAATGCACTAAGCTTGCCATTAATCTTAGAATCATCTTTGTTCCAAGATTGTCCTTCGAGATTTCAGAAGATAATATAGTGTTGGACAGTCAAGATTTTCTACTGTTCTGATAAGTTCCCATTCTTTTAATGAATTATCAACAAGTCCCCATTCTTTTAATGAATCATTAATGTTATCCACACTGTGTCTTTTCTTAAGATTCCATGAGGTTACATTTTCTAGTCTACGATTATTTAATTGTTGATGGCTTGGGTATCTCATCATGGTTCTTTTTTTTTTGTATTGATTCTATTTGATTTTAGGTTAATATAGCAACGTACCGTATGGCCGCTCGTTCTCGGCGTTTCCCTTAACCAGTGGTCGATGGTCCTTCACTTACCGTATCTGCAAATGTGTTCTTATATAAAATTTATCAGTGATTATAAAATAAATGATTACTTAATAGTAATATTTTTCAAATTAATTATAGTAGTTTAAGGTATAGTAATGATTATGGAATAGTTAGGCGCTTTCAATTTGATGATGTTTGTTATTACATATAGCTGTTTACTTGGCCTTTTTAATTTATGGTATTTAACTTTTCATTGGTATCCTTGGGTTCCTTTTCTTTTTGGAGTTGTTCTTCGTAAGAAATACCCTGGCACGGTGCCTGAACACAAAAATATTCAGAACGTGTCCCGGCACCCTGTCAACGCATTCCCCACGCATCGGACTTCCTTTCCATCTTCATTGCATATTCCCATATGGTCACGTGTGTTATCACATTTGTTATCACCCTGCCAACGTATTCCCCACGTATCGGAATTCTTGTCCATCTTTATTCCATAGTCTCGTACGGTCACTTTTGTTAAAGTGATTCTTTTATGGTAGGGTGAGGTAGGGTAATTCTTACGGGTCGCTTTTCATAGAGGGATGAGTTGATTTTTCCAGAGCTCCCCGGACAAACAGTCATGACCAAAGGGATATAATGCACCACATGTTACGCCAGTTGACCAGCGGGTCCCTATGTTGTAGGGTTGTTTCTCCCAACTGCAGTTCATAATTCTTTATTATTCATCGTTCAAATTTATAACTGGGTAGTAGTTTCTCATAGGTAGCTTGAGATCAATCTTGTGGAAGAGGGATAGTATACACCGCTTCCACCGGACTGTCCAAGGCTTCCCACGACTAAGGGTCCATCCATTTGTCAGTTATTTCTTTGTTAAGTAATCACAACTCGGATCTGTATAGTTGTTTTTCATAGTTGTATAATTGTTTTACGAGGCATAGAAACCTGTTCTAGTTGTTCTTCGTAAGGAAATGGCGTAACAAAAATAGATCCCAGAGTAAAAAAAAAAACTTTCGATCTACTCCTGCATCACGGCTCCCTCATGACTGAGGATCCATCTACTTGTTAAGGATTTCCTTGTTATGTAATCGCTATTTGTATCCTTATAGTTGTTTATCATAGAGAGCCAGGGCCAAATGGGAACGGAAACGGGATGATATAACACCGCCTCTATTCCCCCATGGCCACCGCCTCTCATGATTGAGGGTCCACTTGTCGAAGAAGTTTGACGGATAGGCAGTTGTAGTGCTTGTCGAGCGATTTCTTGTTGTGCCATCAAGTCTCGTATCTATATAACCTTTTCTCAACAGAAGGTGAGAGTCAAGTGATTGCATGGTGGGACAATATACACCATGCCCATCCTTGGCTCTAACCTCCTATGCTCGGGGGTTCATCCGTTTTTCCTATTATATATCGTATGGATATTTGAATTATTCCTCCTATACCACTTTCAGAGTATTTCATGGGGTTGTTCGCTGACTATTATTTTATTTTGTTTTTATGAATTAGAATTGCCATTTATAGAGCTTTTATTAATTGTCGAGAGTAAAAAAAAAATTTATTGTTACCACCCGAAGTGTGGTGGGTATCACTACTGATTTTTAGCTAAAAGTATCTTTACATGGTTTTGAGTGGGCTTTCGAGCTTAAGTAGTTAAGGAAAGGGCTGTATTATATTGTTCGCTATCATATTTCAATTAATGCGATAACTGTCGATCAGTTGAGGGAACTCTAAAATATTCTTTTAGAATTTAATGTGGCATTCCATTTCTATACTTATTAAATCCTTATATACAACAATTTTTTTTAAAGTAATCTGTAGTTAACAAGGCAATTTTTTCTTTTTAAACAATCTTTTTAAAGCGTCCATAGTTATTGTGTATCCAGTCAACGTGAACAAATTTGATTAAGGCCTAAGTTTGAAAATATAGACTTAATTCTTAAGGCTTTGAAAAATTAAGCTATTGAACTGTAATGCATTTTCATTTATCGTCATATTTTATTTAGCTTTGATTGCTGCGACTAAAATACCTATTGATTCATTTTCTTCAGCTTTGTACATGATTAAAGGGAGTTAATCTATTTTATATTGAAGGCGATTCTTCCTTAATTCCTTATTCTGATAGCTATTGTTTAAGTTGAGCCGAATAAAGATTTGTGTATTGATATTTACTTAAATAATATCCTTAGAATACGTAGGAATAAACTCTTTATTTCAGCGTGTTTTGGAATTATGCTAAATTGGTGGAATATAAAGGTCTGTTAGTCCAGATTAAGCCTTCCCGTTCAAATGAGTTAAAAGGAAAATACATCCACTTCTAAGGTGCTAACTCATTCTCCTCCCGTGGCGGAATTATCGCCAAGTGGCAGAGGTATTTATTATCAAGTGCGGTATTACCTAAAAGTTTTGTAGTTTGTCATAAGGCATATAAATTTAATTCCCTTGTATTTCCTAAATGAAAATTAAAATATATTACGTTTTGTAGTGAACTCAGTGGCAGGTTGAAACCAGTTTAACATAATTTGGATGTAATAATTTACCACAAGATGTAATCCTTTTGTTATAAAGTCGTTGGAAATGCGACTGAAAAATATGGGAATCAAATCGAAACGCGTCGTCTAAAACTTGTTTGTTTTAAATTTTTCTGAAGGCAAAATCATTACGTACAAGGAATTGTCTTAAATAACGGTTTTGTAGTATTGTAAAGTAAAGTATTTTTAATCATAACCCTACTGGGTTGTTGTAGGACACGTCGCGTTCCTATACTGGGGGCGGATAGACAGAAGTCGGAGCATTGGCCCGATTCTCGCCTCAAATGCTCGAATAGTTGCGTTTAGTCGAGGTTTTTTTTTTTCTTTATATGGTCGACATCTATTACGTCCAACCATTTTTCTTTTGTGGCAGAAATTGTGCCACATGGCAGAGGTATGATATTACCTAAAATTTTACAGGGATATGTTTATGCGTTTGATGATTCTGAGAAGAATTCGTTTGATTTGTCTATTTTGACCTCGCGGCGCCATACGTTGATGCCACGAAGGTGCCGCACGAAAGTGCCGCGTGACTAGGGGGGGGGGGGAGGCTCACGCATTTTATTAGAATACTACCTATATTATGTGTTACTCTTTTTCTTTGGGGTTCTATCGCGATATTCTTTACTAGGTTAGCCTTTTACAGGAGCTTGATTTGAAGAGAAAGTTTGAGAATTTAGCTCTGTTATATCTTCCAATTTAAGGTTTTTGAAACATGTTTCTGAACAAAGAGCAAATTTTACTTTGGGCCGTTGTTAGTACATTACAGGTGTTGGGATCTATTCACTTGTTCATAAACTTTTGGCGATTTATGGCTTCCACTTTCGCTTGATTACATTGGAAATTATCCTTGAGTCATTCATACTTCCTATAAATGTTCGTTTTTATTTTATTAATTTCAGTTAAGCACATATGTTCCCTAATGAATAAAGCTTGACTTTCGTGAATAACATGTCGTTTACTATGCTATATTTCTTATTGGGGGGATAAGGACTAGCAGGGACCTAAGGCCGTGACTGGTTTATAAGGTTAGTAAAAACTATTAAATACTGTCTTGTCATAGGTGCATTTATGACTTGCGATAATTTTTGGATGAGTTTTCTTCTTTTTTTACCTTAATTGGTTAATTGTTGCATTAATTGGTTTGTGAATAATTTTGGTTATAAGTCCGTACTTTGGCAGGACTATAGTCTTATTCTCTTCCACTTTTGCAAAAAAAAATGCAATTTTTTGCAATTTCTCGAGAGTTAGGCTAAGACTTGCCTTATTTTATAGGTAACTACAACGCAGACTATTTTCAAATTTTCCCTTTTACGAAAGGGTTTTAATCATTGCATTAATTTTTTACGGATCCTTCTCTTTAAGGCCTATTATTTATAGTCTAATTTTTGAAGCAGAACAATATCTGCTATTGTCAAAGAGACATTAGCTTATCTATACACATTGCCACTTTCAGGATTGTAGGCAAATAGTCTTATTTGACGCGAGTTTTGCATTTGACTTATAGGTTTGTAATTATCTCTGAACTACGTTGCGAAGTTCTTTCGAAAATTAGGTAACCATCTGGCCTAATAAGTTTTTTTTTGTTATTCGTATTTTCTTAGGGTGGCTCCTTGTTATTCTAGTTGCGCGGTTTTACTTCTCATTGGTACCATTCATTTTAAGGTAACTTCAGCTAAAATTATTGATACAATTGCTAGGTTTTTTGACGATTATTTTGCCCTCTGCCTAGCGGCTGTATGCGTTCCGTTATTTTTGCTAACGATGATATAATTACTGGTTTAGTTAGCTAAGCGTTGGTTACAAATTTAGTTTATGGTACAACAATTTTGATAGCAAAATACTTCCTCTATAGAGGGCCATCAAAAGTCGAAAAAATTAATTAATATTTGTCCTTTTTTTTGCTTTAGTTCTGTTTTATTTGTGACTCACAGATATAATATTTTAGAATTTTGTTAACCAATTTTACGTATTTTTTGACTTACGGAAGGTTCATAATTTTGTCTTTCAAGATTGTTTAATCTGCGCGAATGATACGTGATTAATTGCTATGTTACGGGGACAGTTTATCGAAATAATTTTATTTATGGTTTTGTCACACTTGGCTTAAAGATATGTTAATTAGCATTCGACTATGCCACAAAAGAAATTCAACTAGACAAATGGGTCAATAGGCTAGGCCATCAAAGCTTTTCTTTTTAGGTTTTCCTATGTTCTACATATTTGTATCTGCGGATATACTTCCTATTAAGGATTATATCGCATTTCGATAGGTCAACATTTATGCGCCAAAACCGGCACTTTAAATTCTACAATTTTGGTTTATTTTTACGTTCAGGGTTACTAAAATTTTTGTTTTGCGTCAGTTCTCTAGCAATTAATTTCCTTTGTTCATTTAGGTTTCGGAACGGAATTGTATATTATTTTATTTATTTTGGATTATACCACACCAATCTATAATCAATGTACGATCAAATATATGGATGAAGATATATCGAAGATATCAACTTTTGAGATCAAACTATATTTTCCAATCTCCTCATTTTTACCGGGGCCAATTTTTTGCCGCAGGGGTTGGCGTTTTTTTTATTTCTTGGTATTTGAGGAACATTTTGGTATGGTAAGTTAATTATAAGTTTTTTAGGCGAAAGGACTATTAATTATAGGTATGCAATTGGCTCAGATTACACAACGGTACACGGGTCAACTATTTTTCTTGTTAATAAAAAGATGAAAAGGGAAAGTAGTTTAATTCGAGAACAATATGCTTAGGTAAACCGTTAAAACTGTCATAAATCTTTGTGGTTTCAAATGCTTTTACAGTTATGGGTGTTAATTTATTATCGTATCAACGTTTTACACAGGGTCACTCGAATTGCATAAGTAATTTTTGACATTGATCGAAGTGGTATTAGTTAGTAAAAATTGCGAAAAGAGAAATTTTTTTCTTAGTGATTTGCAGGGTTTCTTTAAATAATAGAATTTATTTAAAACCTCAGAAGAACCTTTTTTATTTCGCTGATAAAGGATGGTTTTCTTTTGATAATTTAATCTTTACATCATTACATATCTTAGAGTGCGGATTAAATATCCACTATGTCACCAAAAAAAGGACACAATTTTACTTATAACTATTTTCAATTAGTTAATTTTTGCCAAAATCTTCAGTTCATATATTGACTTGAATGTTTTGGAACAGATTTTTTTTCTTTTAGTGGGCTTACATGGACAATTTTTTGAAAGATTAGTCAGGCCTGCTTCTGTTATTTAGATTGACAGAAACCCTATTTATGATTCGGTTAATTATTATATCCCTACATGCAGGCAAATCATGCCTCACTAAGGAACACTGGTTACAATTAATGCGATAAAAACTTGTACATATTCTTTTTTGCCGAATAAGTATTTTAGGTTGTCGAGTATTTTATAAATTCTACAGCGAATTAGGGTTGCTTCTTCCGGTCGTTCTCTCTTGTGACTAAATTTGGACTTCTTCATTATTTTTTGAAAGAATATTATTTTTGTTGATCTTAGGGTTAAATCAAAATTTCTAATGCCGTATTATCAAAGATACCAAATATGTCTTATGATGGAGGTAAATCCTCGTCATTGTTATGATAAACCTCCATCATAGAACACAGTTAATACATTCTGGAATTCCGCGTTTGACTATGTCGTTGGCATGACGTTTTTTTGAACAAAATATCCCATAAAATTGATTTCAGAAGAGGTAGAATCTATCCTGGAGGAACTCTCAGTTTATCAAACATCCAAATACAAATAATCAAGCCTTCCGAGGTTCGATACACCGAAAACTCAGCACACGGAAGTGATCCTCGTGCACTGAGGTCAATCGCCCAACAAGCGATCCCCAGTGAGCCTCACGTTTACCCACTCCGGGGGCTGCTCGAAACAGGCGAAGCTAGGATGGCTGACCACTACATTTTCTCTTCTATGATTATTTATAATATAATTATATATTTTTTTTTATAGTTTGGGAAAAACTATATTCTGGTCTGCAGAAATATAGTCTAGTTTAACGAGTTTACGTTCGATTTATTAGTTTGTTCGTTATATCTTATCGCTAAACGCTATATGCCATAAGGTGCACCCACTTTGTTATACTACACTTGTAGAAAAAAAAATTTAGAAAATCCTACAGGCCACGCCAATTCTAATGGGGGGGGGGGGTTTCAATTAAAAAAGTTTTGTTCTTAAATTTTCGGTTGATTCCTTATATAGGAATTTTTCAACTAATTATTTCTATGGGTAATTTTCAGTTAAGCTCTTAGTCGGTGGTTCGCGGGCAGCATGCCAGAGTAGAGGGAGAACTTCGTGTGTGGGGAGCTTAAATTAGCGGTTCAAATGGGGAGCTTGTATTAATGGCCATACTGAGTCGAAATCAGATTGAAAAGATTCAAATTCCTTAGGGAGCGATTGGAGCCACAAGGACAAACTATCTTGAGAAATACTAACATAAAGAGAAATAAATAAGAAAGTAATGCATTTATTTTTACTCACATGATCGGTACAAAGCTTATCGGCAATATCGAAAATATTCCACAGTCATATACACTAAGATAAGATTATTGTCTCTGGCAATATAATTCAAAAGTTAATTTACTGATAATGAAGATTCTTAAAAGTTCATCTTAAATAGACTGCAAATAGACTCATATAAGACTGTTCACATAAAAATCATCGTACACTCTCCTAGACTCGACTAGCCTCGACTGGCGCAAAAATTGCTAAATCCCAACTATCTACTCTCTCAAATTTCGCCAGAGGTTACGTTCAGGCGTTACTAAAAAGTATGTTACATTGGCCCTATTGGTTCAGACAGTATGTCCTATATTATTATTGGACAGGGATACACCAATGGGCTGCTTGAGTTTAATTACGATTTATAACTTTAAAATATCACTTTGGAATCTTTCTCAACAAAACAAAGTTTACATTGTAATTTTTTGCTAGCGAGGTGTCACTTAGTTTCCAGAAGACTTATAATTTATTTCTGTGAAAGTTGTTAAAGGACAATACGATTTAGTTACATTTGGATACATAGTTCTAAACTTAGTTTTCAGGACAATGCAATTAGATTACACAAAAATATTTTGTATCTCGAGTGACTATTTTTTTTGTATAATAAATTCTACCATCTCTTGATAGTTTGGAAATTCAAGCTATTAAGATTTAAATTACATTGTTAGTCGCCTGTCATATTAGATTTGGTCAGACTGATATTTATTACATACTTTGGCGACACGGAGGCGGATTTATTTATTACATTTTCTGTGGGAAAGATTCTTACAATGTATGTTTGAATAAAAATACATTTGTTTCACTATTTTTAAATTGAACGCTTGAGTCTTATTCGATCTGTAGGTTACTTGAGTTTTTAGGTTCATATTTTGGGTGATTTTATTTTACTTGGGTAACTTTAATTGGAAAATTTCGGGGTTTTGAAATTTGATTCCATTACATTCACCTACCCCTGAAGGGGTGGGGTATTGACCTAATTCAGCCCTAGGGGTCCTTGGTGGCGACTTTTGTTTGGCGCACTCTTGGCAGCTTTGTATAAAAGCTTTTACTTTTGAGTACATTTTTGGAAAATAAAAATTTTCTTTCAGTCTCCCCATAGTTTTTGCTTCTCCTATGTGACAGCCAATCGTCGCATGTGCCATCTGTAAAACTTCTCCTTCCAGAGATTTTGGAATTACTGGAATAATTTTAAAGTCATTTTTTCTATATTCTTGCGATGGTCTATGATATCTTACTAGAAGATTTTTACTTTCGTCAAGATCGAAATTATCTAAGCCCTTTAAAAAATGTTTAAAGTGCTCTGGCAGTTCCGTTCCTTTTGATAAAAAGGATTTCATTGCTAAACAAAAATCATCTTTATCTTGATGATCCTCAATATTTTCATTAGACAGTGTTTCTGGCCCTTCCAGTTCGCTCTGGATGGTTATTGCCAAATTACCTTCCGTATCTGGATTTCGTGATAAATAGTCTGGTAAGATGTTTGTACGGCCTTTTATATATATTGGGGTATATGAATAAGCTTGCAGACGTAGTATCCACCGTGTCAGCCGGGCTGAAGTATTTTGCATCGTATCTAGCCAAACTAATGATTTTTGGTCTACGCGTAAAATAAATATTTTTCCAAGTAAAATTGTCGAAAATATTCTGTAAAAACTCCAACTGCTGAACACTCCCTTTCAACTGTCGAGTATTTTTTTCTGCCTCCGACAGTGACCTGCTCGCGTATTGGACTATTGATTCTACTCCTTCAGAATTTATGTTTAATAATATGGACCCGATACCGTACCCCGAAGCATCTGTTTGCAAACAGAAGTCTTGACAAATCTGGTAGTTTTAGTATTGGTGCCAGTAATAATTGCCTTTTTATTTCATTTAGCGCTTGTTTTGCGTCCGCTGGACATTCGAATTCACCTGAATTTTTCAAAAGGTTTGTCAAAGGTTGTGCTATTGTAGCATAATTTTTAATATATCGTCTGAAATAGCTTAACAAACCACAAACTGATCTGCAGCTTTTTTGATCTTTAGGAGGCTGTAAATTTTCTATGACTGTAAATTTTTCTGGATTTGGTGAAATAGTACCTTGGTTTATCAGGTGTCCAAGAAAAACTAATTTTGGTACTACTATTTTTAACTTTTCTGGTTTTAATTTTAAGCCTGCTTTTTCAAACTTTTCCAGTATTTTTCTAAGTCCGACCAAGTGGTCTTCTAGGTTTTCATTAAACAAAATTACATCATCTAAATAAGCCAAGGTATCTTTTTTTCTTCCTGGTTCGTTATCTTTTAACACCAAATTCATTAGTCGACTAAAACAATTTGGACTAAATGATAAGCCAAAAGGCATACGTTCAAATGTGAACGTTCTTCCATCGTCTAAGATTACTGTAGCCTTATGCTTTGTTTCTGCATCTAAAGCGATTTGCCAATATCCTGCTATTAAATCAAAACTAGTGTAATATTTTGAACCTCCTAACGCATCTAAAATCGTATCAATTCTTGGTAACTTCATCACGTCCTTAACCGTGACGGCATTTAGTGATCTAAAGTCTATACATAATCTCCAGGTGTTATCTTTTTTCCTGACTATTACTAGTGGAAAGCACCAATCACTTACACTTTCGTTAATTATTCCCTGATCTTCCATTTCTTTTATTTGGCTTTCTAGCCATGGTTTAAATGATAAGGTGTTTTATACGGTGATTTTTTGATTGGAGGGCCCTCTGTTGATATCTTGTGCGTGATTAAGTGAGTTAATCCGTAATCCGCTTTGTGTCTTGCAAAAGTCCATTTAAAATCCCAAAGAATATTTTCCACCCTAGTTTTTACGTTTTCCGGTGAATGTTTTAAATCAAATTGTTGCAAAAAATCCGTTTTCGACATTCCATACTTTTCTTGTGGTTGCGGTTTTAATGAGGATAAATGTTCGTGGCTAGTGAAGTTTACGCTTAATTCTGGACTGTTTAGAGATTTTATTTCCGAATTTGAAATCTTTTCCACTGATCCAAGTTCTATCTGGTTCAGTTTTATTTTATTATTACTTAGATTTGATAGTTTTAAGTATGTTATACCATTTTCAATTTTTATAACTTGATTTTCCACGAAAATCATTGGGTATTCTTTTATGGTGTACCCTCCTATCATGGCATCCATTGTTTTAACCTTTCCTTCTTTTGCATTTAATGTCGCTAGAACTTGAGCTGTCGTTCCCCCTTCTATGGTGATTTTTCCGCTTATTTTTAGGTTATAATTCGAATCTTCACTTTCGTTATTTGTTGTTACGCAAATTTGCCTATTATTTTCATTTGCCTGGTTTATGGTTATTGTATCGGATATGGGTTCCCATACAATCCCATATTTTCTGATGGCATCTACTCCTAGAATACAAGGAAATGGTAGCTGCTTGCATATTATTACTGTTACTGTTATTTCTTTATCCCCTGCACTAAATTTCAGTGGACATTCTCCCAAAATTGTCAGCTTGTGCCCTGTCACTGATGTCAGGGTATTCTGGCATCTGCTTACGCGATTTTGACACTAGGAGGAAACCTCTTAAAAACTTCCTCTCGAATTAATGATTTAGATGCGCCTGTATCTAGTAAACATGGTAAATTTTGAAAACACTCAATTTTAAAACAACGCAGAATCGGTAGATTATTATTATTTGCATTTGTATCACAACATTCTAAACTATATAGGGGTCTTTGTAAGGAAACAGCTCTGTCGACCCTTACAGGCTGGTTTCTCCGTTTAAATGCCCACTGTTTGGCCAAAAGTTTCTGGGATTATCCCAGTTTTCTTCAGCGCTGCTACTTTGACCCTGGGTATTGTTAACCGTTTGCCTCCTAGGCCTAAATTCAGGAATATTATTAGGTGTTTGCCAAGTATTATTTGTTCCCTGCCTTCCTAAATTTCTGTCCCCCTGCGTTCTGAACTGGTGTCTTGTCTTGTACGTCTGGCCTTCTTTGCGTATTCTATGCCAGCAATCTGCTGCATAGTGGTTTGGTTTGCTACAATAATAGCAATAAAATTTTCTCTTAAATTGTTTGTTTGTTTCCTGGTTACTTCTCATTATTTTTGATCTGTTATTGTTGGTTCCCCAACTATCTGTCTTTGGTGGGGGAGGGTGCCCATATTTTCTATAGTTATTAGCTGCTAATCTCTCAAGGTCGTGGAATCTGTCAGCTATTTCCCTAGACGGCAACCCTCGGCCTCCGTCGCGCCTTTTTGGTTCACGATTTGGCTCCTCAACGCTCACCGTTTTCTGTCCTCTTTCATATTTTATACTTTCTTGGCTCCTGTGTTATTTATTGACATCTGGTCAAACTTTTTCATAGCCTCGTCAATTTTTACCTCTGTTTCGACTAGTATTATAGCCTGCTCTAAATTTTCAGGTTTCCGCGATAATATTAGTCTTAATAACTTTTTTGGTAACCCTTGGGTAAAAGTATGTAGTTGTACTTTCTGTACTGTCTCGTCATTTCCGCCTTTCTCTAATTGTAAGCATACGGATCTACAAATTTTGTCCTGCATATTCCCTGATACTAGTTGAGGTATTGAATGTGACTACCTCTGTTCTTAACCTCTCGGAGATGCTTGTTCTATGAATCTTGCTTTAAAAGATTCAATTAGAGTACTGATGTCCTTGGGCTCTTTTTCCTTAATTGCCTCAAAATGTTTTAGGGCGCTTCCCTTTAATCTGGCTGCAACGCATTGCTCTTTGACCTTATCCTCAAACGATTCAGTTAGTTCGTAGAAAATTTTTAATTTTTCGATAAACTCATCTACATCTGAATTTCCCGCGTATTCTGGTATAATTTTTGCAATTTCAAGTACTGTTGATAGGGAAGTCATTTTTTCCTCTGGTAAAGCCATTTTATTTCAATCTACTATTTTTATCTAGCCTTCTCGACCCAGTTTTTCTAGCGACCACCAGTTGTTGTGAAGTGTATTTTATGGTATTTGGGTGTTTTAGTCGTAGATGCCTTTATTCTCCCTTTATAGGGGAGATAAACTCTGGCCCTAAGGTAATTTAACTTTGGTAGCGTGCCTTAGGCTATGACCGAACTAATGAGGCGTACCGACTGGGTATGTTCGAGGGGCTAAAGGTAGATCGTAGAGAGGTTGTCTAAAACATAATACTTTTATTCAATTTACACATAATAATTACAGATATAGATATGCTACTGGGACTGGCTGCCCCAAGTAGACCACAAGTCTCAAAAACTACAATAATATATAATAAGATACAGACACTTACAATGATCCGACAAGATCCCAAGGTATTTCTAACGAGAAAATAAACGGGCAGAGGTTCACCCTGGAAGTCAAAAAGTT
>JAPEVW010000370.1:0-135000 GCA_027921565.1 Artemia sinica
AACTACACAGTTAGAGTTGAGAAAAACGCCATGTCTGCCATATCGGACAAAGTCTATGTACTTGAGGATGGTGTGAAGGTACTACCACACGGTCATTATTTAATTTCAGACCGAGTTGAATGTATAGAGTACAAAAAACAACTCGGTCTAGAAAAAATTAACTTAAATTCATTTAAATTCATTTAAAAAAGTATAAATTGGGTGGGAGGGTTTTTTGGGTAATTGGGTGTTTTTTTTAAATTCTTTTTAATTCTTTTTAATTCTATATCAAAAACAATTTTTAATGTGTGTGTGTGTGTGTGTGGTGTGTGCAAGGCAGATCAATTTCCAGTATTTAATGCCAGCCCCGGCCCGGGCCCGCCGCAGCGGGCCCTCGCGGCGCTTCCCGCGGCGCTTCCCGGCCCTCCGCAATGGCCGCCCCGGGGGGGAGGGGGGATCCCAAAATTTAAAATGCTGTAAATAAAAGTGTTTGATATTATTATTTCAAGTGCTTTATTCTAATAAATGTTGTATTTTTCTATAAATAAATAAACAAAAAAAGTGTATTTATTCAAGTGTTTTTTTCTCTGTGCCTATCTAAATGTTGTATTTTTATTATAAATAAATTTAAAAAAAAGTGTGTTTATTTAAGTGTTTTTTCTATGTGCCTATGTAAATGTTGTATTTTTTATTATAAATAAATTAAAAAGTGTATTTTTTCATGTTTAATGCGCTTTCATGTTCAATGTAATATTTTTTAAAAGTATTGTTAGTTTTTTATGTATATAATAAAAGACAATATGATTCTTTATTCGTCTTCTTCTTCTTCTTATTATTATTATTCTTGAACGGAGTAGTAATAGGGAAATTATTTAGTCATTAGACAGCCATAGTCTACAGTTAGTTGTCTAGGTGAACTGTGAAGGGAACACGTATCAATTTAAAACACCATTCAGATCGTTTCTGTGTGGACCGTCAATGTCAGGCAAAACAACACTCTTAACTAAAATAATTAAAAATTGCGATAAAATGTTTGTGGAAAAGCCGAAAAAAATCTACTATTGTTACAGTATTGGCAGGAGTCATACTATAAAATAAAAGCAATTGCTGCCACCACCATGGGATTGGTGCAGATACAATTCATAAAGGGACTTGATGTTTTCAGCATTATTGAACCAAACTCTTGGCTGATCATTGACGATCTGGCTGAATCTATTGAACAATGGTCCCAGGAAATGCTACAATTGTTCACTGTTCGCTCTCATCACGAACGGATTTCCGTTATTCTGGTTCTACACAATCTCTTTCATCAGAGCAAATGTATGCGAACACTTGCATTGAACTGCACCTACTATATCATCTACAGAGGTGTTCGTGATTCTAGCTCGCTAATAACTCTCAATAAACAAATCTATCAGGCGCACCCAAATTTCCGCTCTCAGCATACAATCAGGCAACTAATAAACCCTACGGCTACATCCTATTGGATCTTAATCAAAATACACCCGAGGATCTGCGTGTAGTCACAGATATTTTCGACAATGAAATTACAGTATATCTTTCCGTGAACACTAAAAAGACCTATTAGTTGCTATCATGACACTGAAGAAACTACATGAAAATAGACATCTGTTTTCAGTTCTAAGCACTTCAAAACCCCCGCTTAGAAAAGCCATACTCAAACATGGTATTGACAATGATTTCATTAATCTAATATCTGAACTTTGTTTTAAATTTGATCGAGGGGAATGTTCAACTGCCAGAAGTAGTTAGGCAACAGGCAAAGCAACATCGTTCCATTGTACGTACATTGGCCTCTAAAAAGAAAGGAAAGAATTTTAAAAAGAAACAACTTCTTCAGGCGGGCGGTAGCTTTTTCACACTTTTACTGCCAATAATTGCAGGACTTGTAAACAGTTTTCTCTAGAGATAATGGCAAAACCCTATAAATTGACTCCAATAGAACTCGCTCTCTCACCCATGGAACACTTGAGAACAATCTGAGTAAATTCCTTGACAATGAGAATATAAGGATGATAAAAAAACTGCTTTTACTTCAAGATGCACTTCGCCGAGTGGACAAACATAAGCCCTATCGTGTGAAGCCCACTGCTGCTGCTATTGATCACAAAAAAGAATCATCTCCTCAGGATTCTGCTGCTGGAACACAATTAAAGAAGGATGAATTGGATTCAATTGTAATGAAAATTGGAAATCTAATGCCCCACTCATATCGTGAACAAAGTAAACGACTCCTAACCTATCTCATGGAAAGTGGTCAAGATCATATTCAAGTTGAGAACAATGGGAAAGGGATTATAATTCAGGGCAAGAGCTATAATCTACTTGATTTAATCTATGATATGGTTACAAATCGTAAAGGACTATTATCATTTGACGCTCATCTATACAACTTTCTAAATACATTAACTTCCCCAAAAGTCTTATTCGCAATAGACAAATTCTAAAAAAATTAAATGAACATGCATCATTGTCAACACCACCACCATTAAAATATGAAGAAGAAGAAGATTTTAAATCAATTTTGGAAAATACTAGCACACCACTGATAGCTAAGCAAACGCGAAGACGTATCAAGTCAACGTCACCACCACCACCACCAACCGCCAGTATACAAAAGGGTAGTGGACGTTACACAACGTGTTTACGTTCAAATGGTTGAAGTTCTGAAAGGTGCTTATGAAAATATTGGTGAGGTGGGGAGTTTAAGTTCACCCACCACTCTTTCCAAGGTCACTGATGTTCACACTAAAAAACGTACAAGACTATCTACAAAATGAATCAAGTTACACTCTGCATAGAAATCATAGACTTCGTGCTAAGCAATATCGAAAAAAACTAAAGCCTTTTACCCACTGCATATAATGCAAGCAGATCTCCTGACTCTAGATGAGGTTCAACGACGTCACAATACACCGCACAATACATTCTACTTGCAATCAGTGTTTTTAGTCGCTATGCATATGCCATTCCATTGCGATCAAAGAGAGGCGTTGAAGTTGCTCAGGCCATTGAAAGTATTCTCGAACAGGATTCATATAAAAAAATTCAAAAACGGATCGTGGTAGTGAATTGTTAATCCGTATGTTGCAAAAGTACTAGTAAAATATAGTACACTCCTCTATCATAGTCATAGTCCTATAAAGGCTGCATTGGCCGAACGATTGATAAGAACTATTCGACTTTTAATTTCAAGATATTGTACACTGAAAAAATACACCGGCTTTATTCATGATTTAGATAAAATCATGTTGATTTATAATCAACGACCTCATCGATCATTGTCCAACTCTACGCCAACGGAAGTTCATCATTCTGATCATGATACAATTGACACCTTTCTTAAACAGTATTCCAATGAAACGATTGTCAAGAAGAAAAATAAATTCAATGTTGGTGATACTGTTCGAATTAATAAGACAACTAATGTTTTTGAAAAGGGGAATTACTTGTGGTCCCACCGAACTTTTTAAAGTGGCAAAAATCCTAGACACTTAACCCATAACTTATCGTTTGCGCGATACCAAAGATGAAGAGATTCTCGGCGGCTTTTATGACTATGAACTACAAAAAGTTAAAAATAATAGTGAAATCTATCAAATTGAAAAGATATTAAAGACTCGTACTCGCAGGGGTAGGAAACAGTTACTTGTTCGGTGGCTAGGATACAACTCTGATTTTGATTCTTGGATCGGTGTTGAAGATATTGACAATGCCCAATGATTTTTATGTAACTTTTATGTCCAATGTTTCCGATCCTCTCTACAACGACTTGAATAGAACAAGTGATTTTTGGACAAAACTCTCCTCCGCCATCAAATTTGACGGTGCGTATGAAGTGGCTCTTGTCGACTGTATTCTCAAAAATACCTATGACATCCTGAGAAAGGATCGTAAATATGATATAAAAATTAGACCCTATGATTGGCCACCACCACCTTCAGGGGATCAAGAACAAATTCAAAAAATCAATTGGATGGATTATCCATATATTGAATTACCCTACGAGGAACTCACCTGTATGAATGATTTATGTAGTTCTATTAATAAAAGAATTTCCGCTCGTAAAAAAGGAGCTTTTCATTTCAACTATTCAAAGGAGGAGGGCAATATCTACATTAGTTCACCTATTGCCAGCGAAACGGTTATTCTCAATTTTAATTTTTGCTGACTACCACCTGCCTTCTCCACAGACACTTGTATATTTCTCTACGCTTCATTTGTGGAAACATCGAGAGTCGGTAATTCAAATGTTCCCCTCCTTAGAGTTCTTGAACGAAAAAACAATCAAGAGCACATTCATCACTACAATATAAAGCATCTTCAGTATATTCCCGTAAACACTTCCTATTTGGAACTTTGTCAGTTAACACTAAGAACTGAATTAGGTGATCCTCTAGCAACTTCAAAAGGCTTAGCAGTGATTACATGTCATTTTCGACCCATTGTCGGCGACAGCACAATCACCTAAAATGAGCAGTAGAAGATTTCCATTTGTCTGCCCCGATATCGATTGCTATGTTGGTGCTTTGAGTCCACGTCAAATAGGCAATGGATTGGACTACTACAAGGGTCGTACTAAAATGTCTGGCTACGGTCTTGGTAGCTGGTTTGCTAGGCTATTTCGTTCTGCACTACCCCTTGCAAGAAAATATCTTGTACCTGCTGCATCAAATTTGCTGCCTCCACACTACAGGACTGGGGGTCGGGCAAGAATTTCAAGGAGAGTGTTAAGGAAAATATTAGATCTTCAGCAAGAGCCGTTGGTGAGCAATTAAAATCTCGACAAAATGGGGAGGGATTGAAAAGGATGCGTGCACGTCATTCACTCATCAGTCTCCACCCAGGCGGGAAGCGAAGGACATCAACAAGGACTTTGAGGAATAAAACAAGGAAGACCAATAAGCAGAAGAAGAAAAGAAAAAGATTGTTAGATCAAAGAAGGATTTCTTCTCTTAAGATGACTTATCTCCCCCACAAGGAATCATATCCATCAATTAGTTCCTCATTGAATCTATTCAATGCTGAAAATGTTGATGTCAGTGTCAAGTATGGCTACTATGAACAATTTCACCCCCAACAACCCCTCTCGGAAAATATACACTTTCAAATATTTTCCAATGAAGACTATTTCATTGATTTGTCATCAACATTTATTGATTTAAATGTTGCGGTGAAGAAAAAGTCAGATAATACAACTCCAAATGCTGCTGATGGTCTCTCCAACGAGAACTGTATTCTACACAACCTATTCAAACAAATTAATGTATTCATTAATGGAACATTGGTGAGCACTAGCAATAATTTATCCAACTATGCAAGCTACATACAATTTATGATGATGACACCAAAGGCATACAAGGAGTTGAGAGGACAATCATTGGGCTATGAATATCGATCAGGTGTTGATACTGACGGCGAGTTGACTACTGCAGTGACCCAAGAGTGTCATCTGGTTGGAAAATTAAATTATGAGATATTCAATATATCCCAATGGTTACCCCCAATGTCAGGATTGACATAAAGTTACAGATGGCCCCATCGAATTTCATTTTGAGAAAAACACTTCCTGCAGCACCCGATGCAAATGTCATTATCTCATCGGCAATTCTCCACGTCCGAAAACATCAGGTTATGAGCTCTGTTGCATTGGCAGTGGAAAAGCTAAGAGCCAATGGCAACAACATTAAACTTCTTGTCCCCCATACGATCACCAATCAACGTCACATTGCCACCGGCTCTCGTAGCTATAGCGATTCATCATTTATCAATGGAGAAATCCCATCAAAATTGGCTTTGGCCTTTGTAAAGAGTGGCAGTGCCGTTGGATCCTGGACTGAATCCCCCCATGATTTTAATTTTTTCGGTCTATCTAGCCTTGTGTGCAAAGTGAATTGTATTCCACTGTACACTCTATCTTTTGACAAAAAATCCTATAGAACTCTGTATGAGTTGACCATGCAATCCCTAGATCATGACTCTCAACTATTTGAAAATGGAATAACCAATTCAATGTTCTCAAAAAATCATGGGGTAATTGTTTTGGACTTGTCGGGGACTCAGGATATGAGCATAGTACGAACAGGGAATGTGCGTTTAGAGTGTACATTTGCCGATGCTCTGACTGAGAGTATCACACTAATATCACTGAGTCAATTTGAAACCTGTTGGGAAATCACACCCGACGGCAGTGTTCTACTAGACCTAGCACCATGAACACAAACCAAATAATCAACGTATTTAGTATGGATCCTTTACATGTCCCAGTACAAGTCCTATTTTATACCTTCGGACTTCATTGAAAAAACTCCAAGTGTTAACAATACCTTAATCATTGTTAATAGCAGTCCATCGACTTTGAAGACCGGCCATTGGCTATGCATCTTTCAAACAACGAAGAATATTGAATTTTTTGATCTTCTTGGCCTATCACATAAATTCTACACGCCATACATCAGCAACTTTATTGAAAGCAGTGGGAAAACCATTATTCAAAATCAACGAAGAGTACAGGATTTAACAACTAAGACATGTGGCTTTCATGCACTACTCTTTTTCATGTTCAGATGTCGTGGCTACACCTACAAGCAGTTTCTCAACATCTACGTTGACTTACCTCGATTGAACGACTTTCTAGTGGAAAATATACTTACAAGCGTATTTAATATTGATTTTAGTGCCCTACGAATAAAATGTTCTAAGAATGTATGTGAAATTGTTTATTAATAAAAATTTATATACATGATAAAACGACTTTTCTACTCTTTAGATTTCATCTTCTACTAGGTATAGGTATTTGTCGACAACAACTAGTGCAGGTAGATTATCTGAATTCACAGTGTACTGATCCTGATGTACTGCAATGTCAGGGTCACATTTTCTACAATAGAGTGTGACTTCACTCTTGTCATATCTCTTTGTATAGTCAATGATACTATATTCTCATTCATTCTATACAATTCACATGTTTCAATTGCTTATTTGAAGCAATTTCACAAACAGTGTCCTCAAGTGTCGAATCACATTCCGTCACAGCCAAATAAAAATCAGTGGGCTTATAATCATAACACCCATTGTCTTCACAACGATGACGTAGAAACCATATTCTTTTGCTGTTCCAACAGTTGAATCGTTGACCCGGCTCCTCCTCCCAGAACAATCTAAAACCACGACGATACCAATCTCGTAGCAATAAACTAAAATCACGGTTAGGATTCTTTCCAATCATACCCGGATATGTATTCTCCCACTGATTACATTTATCATAATAGCAATTGGAGCATAGGCGGCCTCTAGGATGAGAGTCACACACCTCTTCAAGACAGGTATTACAACCTTTAATCTGTACAGCATATCCTTTATGCAATTTACACGGGCTGCATAATCTACACTTTTCATCATACTCATCAATCATCGTGCAATTCTCACATGATGACCAGCTGCCCAGTGTGTACATACATAGGGGACATGTATGGAACATTTTTTCATGTGTTGACACTCTCACTGCCACAATGAAACTGAGCTAGCAACAACAAAAATTGTCTGAGATAGAGAGAGGAGTAAATCATCCTTGAGCACTATCTTTCTCATGAAAAAAAAGTCCTAAATTTCTAAACTAATGTTTAAAAGCATATCCACAATATCATTTTGCCGTGTCGTGATCAATATATCAGTAAATTGTGTAAATGCATTTGGACCACGATGTAGAAGCTTCATACAATAGTCTAATGATGGAGAATCAGTTTTCATTATATCAACAAGCATCCCCCGAGAAAATATCTTCCTTTGAATAGACAGCTCTAGAAAATCGTTATCTAGAATCAAATGTTTTTCAATAAACACTAGATTCCCCAAGATTCGCTCTTTCTCAAATCTATCCATTTTTTAGAGTCCTAACACTCTCACAACCAACTTCAGACTAACCAGAATTTCTTTTTGTACTCTAGAAAATATACGCTAATCTACCATAGAAAGAAATTACCTTTGATTTAGAAACAATTTTATTGAACATAATTACAATAATAATATTCACTGATGCATTTTGTTCACATCAATATATTTTGATAGGACATCTAATACTGACCGAAGTTGATTTATATGGAGAATATTCACATTTCCAGCAAAACATAGTTGCTCCTCCTGCTTAAACTTGCTTAATGATATCACGTATCTAGCATACATACTGTCCCATTCAAGGCATAGTCTACAGCCAGTGGTTATTTCCACAGCCACATTGGGTACTCGTATATCGTTGCTGCTGCTGCTGTCGGTTCCATCATTAATCTCCAACAATGTAAATGCACCACTCATTTTTTTCTCCACTAATATCCTCTTAAATAAACTCTTCTCTCTCTTAATTCAATTCTCTTACTAATATGAATCGTAGTGAAAACCATTCCTTTTATTCAAACCCCAACCACAAATCAAGTTATCGTATATTGAACAACCTCTGATTGGCTCATAAAAAATGCCCCCGTCAAACGATACATTCATTGTGCAATTCTTATCAAAAACAAAAGCCTCGCCAACTTTTAAAATGTTCACGTGTAAATACAGTGTCCCAAGCATGGGTTTTTCTTGCCCGATTCCAATGTATATTTTCATGTGCAATTAGAATCAATAGCAATTTCAATGTATTTTTTCATGTATTTTTCTTGTCTATTACACTCACACTACTCTAATAAGCAACATGTATCCAGAATGGTTAACCAAACTTTTGTTAACTTTAATTAACTTTAATTAACCTAACAAACTTTAATTAACCAGAATTTTACAAAGCAATGGTCTAAGGGTAGCTTTAAAGAGTAATAATACTTTGGGTAGTTTCCTAAATTTTGGGAAGGATCTAACTTCATTGGGGCAACAAAGTGGGGTTTATCAGATCCCATGTACTTGCGGAAGCTCATATGTGGGACGTACTAACCAGAGTTTGGAAATGAGATAATTACAACACAAAGATTCTATTTCTTCGGCTTTAAAGCAAGATTCTAAGTCTGAAGATTTTACTTCAGCCCTTTCAGAACATATTTTTAATTTTCCAGACCATTTTATTTTGTTCGAGAATGTCTCTTTGATTTCTAGGGATCGGGGTTTAAAGCAAATTTTTGTGAAACTCTTGAAATAAAGAAAATCTTATTCAAGAATATTGCTTTGAATCAGGATACAGGTGAATATGGGCTGAACTCTATCTATGATAATTTATTAAAATCTGACAGAGTAAAGTTCAATTCACCCAATATAGTTGACCTTTTTTCCAAATGTTATATCATTGAACGCTAATGGACCGAATCCAAGAAGGTCAAAGAGAATAGCTTCCGCCTTTGCTTTGAAAAGAATTAGAGATTAAAACAATATGTAGTGTTATTTTATTTAGTATATAAAATTTTGTTTTGAATTGTTTTAGTTTAGTTTTACTACTGATGACGGTTACTGTATATGTGACCGTAATATCTGGTATTTTTGTGAATTTCTGCATCACTGTTATCATCATCATTGTCTATTAAAAGGATTTTATCCCTATTTGAACTTTTATTTATCGTCATGGAAAGGCAGTGTGGTCTCCGAAATATGTACGTCGGCTTTAAATTACTTTTGCGGCAATTCTTTATTGCGTCAACCGCAGATTCGGGGCTTTTTTCCTTCTCGTGTGATTTAGTATTTGATTTTCCTGATTAGAAATCAAGCAGGGCTTGCACTATCCCCGAAATTTTCGGGTTTTTCTTTGAAAATCTATGCGTCACCCCGAAAAAAAAATTTTGGTACCCCAAATCCCCGAAAATCACGCAATCACGGGGCCACCCTTAGTGAGTTATCACCAGTGACTTTCCTGCCAATTATTACTTTGCATACCATAATTCTTCACTACTCTCTTGTTCGTTAATTTTCGCCTCTTTTTTTACTTTGCATAAAAACAAGACAGATGCAATATGCAATTGCAAATATTGCAATATACATAGTTCTTCATATGTTGACAAAAAAAGTATCGTCTTTGTGAAATGAGTTTAAACCATTTCGAATGCAGTTTCCCAATCGCTATTTCTTACATCATTCGTAGTCAAGAATTTTATTTTCAAGTTGAATAGAATTACAGAACGCATTCACTACTATACAGCTTCAGCTTTCAGTTAGATTTTGAAGTCCAATTGTTGTCAAATTTATAGGGTTTAGCCATTTCTAGAGAATAGTGTTTACAAGTCCGGCGATTATCGATAGTAAAACTGAAAAGAAATTACTAACCGCTTGAACAAGACGTTTTCTTTTACAATTTGCTTTCTTTTTGAAAGCTAGAGAACGTACAAGTGACCTTTGTTGCTTTGTCCGTTACTTAGCACGATCTGACAGTTGAACATTACCTTCCGTTAAATTTAAAAAAAAAGTTCTGACAAGAGATTAATGAATTTCTTGTCAACACCATGCTTGAGTATTGCTTTTTTAAGTCTTGGTTTTGAATTTGTACCGTGAGTAATATGTGATATATTTTAAAAAAAATTCTTTCCTTTTAAGGATAATTCCGACATAAATTAAACTTCGCTAATTAAGTTTAAATCCCGTCTCAAAAAGAAAACTTCTTAATCAGCAAAAGAAAAACTGCATTTTAGTCTCAGCCAAATAATCACGGGAAACGGTTTTGAATTTCGCTATTGTATTTGGAAATAAGAAAATCGCTAGAAACAAAGTTTACAGGAAGTATAAGTTATCAAGAGCAGTATGAATGTTTAATCATCGAAAATATTTAAACATATTATTGGATGGGCAGTTAGCATAATGAAGTAAGTTTGCAAACATAATTACAAGGTAGCGGGCCCCTCCGCACGAGTTGGGCCAATCGTGAAATAGCTAGTAGGGCGCAGAATCTACACTAGTTTTGATATAGTGAAGAAAAGTGTTTTTCGATACCATCGTTTTGTAAGAATTATTATGGAGGCATTAGGATGAGGACATTCGTTTGTCAGAATTATTATGCAGCATTCAGGCATTGCAATTCAGTCATTATTATTATTGGCATTCGTATTGATTCAATTGTCAGAGCTGCTATTAGAAACATTCATTGTCAGCATTATTATTATGCAGTCATTGTAGAGACTTGGTCATTATTATCTCTGCCTCTATTTGTCATCAATTGAAGTAAAGCACTGTTGTACACCTAAAATGTAAGTCAGAATAAAACTATTGCTTTTCTGTTTGTGTTTGTTTTATTTATATGTCTGTATCTAATCGCACTGCAGGTAACTAGTTCATTTGTACTCCATTGGTAGCGTTCCCTAAGGAATCTGATTTCGAAATAACTCAAGGAAAAGAGGTCACATTCATATAGTTACATATTTTATTTTTCTCTCTAAGATTGAGAGTTGTGCGGTCACCCATTAACCTTGCTCCCCATTGCTGTGGCGCAGTCCTCGATGGCATAATCTTTGGCGCTATAAGTGGTGCTATCGGTAAACCGATAAGGTGTAAGTTCAAAGCTTCAAATCTCAACGGCGCAGTTGGCACGATCGGTATACAGCTTTAAATCTTAACGTTATATTCTACAGCTTTAAATCGTAACGCCACATATGGCGCGGTCGGTAGGATTTCATCTATTCTTGGTAAAAGGAAATTTGTTTTAGATTTCCCAACGAAAATAGTATATATATATTTGAAACTGACACGATAATAACATTATTTTGTCAAAATCAAATTATTTGTATCAATATCAATGTATTTGTTTAATATTGTCTTGTAGTGTAAAGTTCACCGTAACAGTAACCAATTATATTGCTTATTATGTATTATGACTACTGTTTTAAAGAACGTGTGATTCTGCCTTGTTATTTTTATTACATGAAGTGCAATGACATATTGGAAATCGATCATTACAATGCATAGTCCAGTGCAGATACAACCTAGTTGCATCTATTTTCATCATACCTCAACCAACAAAGAGTACTCACCATAGTACTCACCGTAGTACCTCACAACGCGTACCAACCAAATTTGTACAATCCTCCCCCCAATACACAAAATAATTATCGGCCGACGGGAAATATAAATTTTTCAAGCCGACAGCAAATAGTTAATTGGCCGACAGGAAATGAAAATTTTCTTGCCAACGGCATTTGCGGTCAGCGCCAGCAACCGGCACTGACGCAAGAAATACAAACTACCGTATTAATACATGGCGAGGGCAGACAAATGTAAGTCGATTAGATATGCCTACGGAATCTCACATGTCTGAATCTAAAATGCAGACACCGACGTATGAAATGAATCCTCAGGGAAACTGTCAGGCCTCTCAGAAGAATAAATTGAACCAGGAGGGTGCCTAGAATATTTTATAGGTCCAACCCAATAGTAGTACCGTCTTGTAGTGATAGTAATAATAAGCTACCTATATTTAATGATTTTTGTGTGGCAAATGTTTTTACTTTAAAGCTTTAACTGACTCTGGTGCCACGGTGAATATCATAAACTCATGCGTATTTAAAATGTTGCCTCCGCATATTAGGCGGCAAAGAAATTTTAATAATCCCAATTTAACTAGCGTGACAGGGCATAAATTGGATGCAGAAGGTTCAATTCACCTAGACGTAAAAAGGGATAATAGAATTTTTCCGACAAATTTTATAATTTGCAATAACTTCCCGTGTGAAGCCATCATTGGCGCAAATTTTTTAAGATCGAATAAGGTATTATATTAGACATAGCGAATGAAAGGCTTGTCTACCCGGTTAAGGTAGGGGAAGGAATTTCTACCTTAAGAAATTATAACAGAGGTTACGAGGAGAACGTAACAGTATATAAAATTTCTGGCGGTCTTATATCGCAATCTTTTGAACCTCATGTCTCGCAAAGAGGACATGGCATAATCAGAAATTTGTTTAATTATTCTGAGAGACATTGCAAAAATGAAGTAAATTTAAATAATAAGTGGATTGAATCTGCAAAAAAAAAATAGGAGATATGCGACAGTAAAGGTCAAACGAAATCAAGAAAATAGCGGAATTATGGAAAAACATAGTAAAACCCAATGTGACGCCGCAAGATGCCACAATGACGCAGCATAGCGCCAGTATGAATCTAATAGACAATAATAGTGAAGAGAAATATTACGGGTTCGCAATACGGAAAACAAAGATCCCTCCCAAAACAATGCAAAGAATTCAAATATCACAGATGAGTGAACCAGTAGATAGCAAATCTGAAACATGGCTTGTGATCTCATCGAATGAAATTCCTGAAAAATCTGTTATGCGAAGAACAGATTATATCTTACGACAAAGGAGAAGGTTTTATTTGGGTAACTAATAACCGCGAAAATGATACAATTACAATAAAAAAGGGGAAGTGTTTAGTTCAAATCCAAGTTATCTCGGAGAATGATTTAAATAGATGGGAAAAGTCCAAAAGAAACCTAGTTAATGGCATTCAAACCTCAAATAACAAATACCCTCTAACTAAATCGCAATCGCAATTCTTAAACAAATTTAATATGGATCATATCACGGACTTATAACTTAAGAAAAAATTATGCGAATTATTATGGAATTTTAAAGATGTATTTTCCGCATCTGAAGATGACATCGGACTGATACCAATTTATGAACATTCAATTCTGAGGACCGGTAATCCTTTCGAGAAACAGCCATATCGTGTGCCGTATAAGCACAAAGAGTGGTTAAAAAATAAAATTCATGAATTAGAAAAAAATGAAATTTTACGCCCCAGTATAAGTCCGTATAGTGCACCAGTGATCTTGGTACCGAAAAAAGAATGGTGATCTAAGACTTGTAGTAGATTATAGAGCCCTTAACAAACAAATAGTTAGTGATGAATTTCCTTTACCAAGAATAGACGAAATCCTTGACTCCATCTCGAGCGAAAACAAAATTTTTACTTCTTTGGATCTCACCCAAGGTTACCATCAAGTGAAAATAGCCAAAAAAGATGTCCATAAAAACTGCATTTTCTACAACTGAATGTGGTTCCAACGAATACTTAAGAGTACCTTTTGGACTTAAGACAAGTTCAAGCGCGCTATGTAGACCCTTATTACATCTATTAAGAGGATTGAAAAATATCGTTCATTTTGTTGATAATGTCATATGCGTAGGAGAAAACGCTGAACAACACTTAGAAACATTAGCTAATGTGTTCGAGAAATTCAGAGAGGGCAATTTAAAATGCCGGCCTGAAAAAGTAAATTTATTTCAACCTAAAATTAAATTTTTAGGATTAGTGGTGACGCAAGGAGAGATATCCCCAGACCCAGATAAAATAAAATGTGTTGATAACCTCAAACCCCCTAGAACTATGAACGAATTAAGAGGAATTTAGGTCTTACTGGCTACCTCAGAAAATTCGTGCTTAATTACGGCCAAATTGCGAAACCCCTCACGGAATTAACTAAAGGGAACTCCCAAAATGTTACATGGTCCCAGGAAGCTCAAACTTCCCTAGACCGTCTCAGAAAGGCACTCACCTCTGAACCAATATTATCGCTGCCTGATTTTGAAAACGGACAATTTGTGGTCACAACCGGTGCTAGTTCAAAAGGCATTGGTGCTATTCTTTCGCAAATAATTCCCATAGGAAACCCTGATCCTTTATAAGGACCTTCCAATAAAAAAAATAGAAAAAGTTATATGCTATTCGAGTAGAACTTTATCAAAAGGCGAAAGTAGTTATTCCGCCACAAACTTAGGATTATTATCTATAATCCACCACTTGGACAAATTTAGACACTATTTAATTGGTAGAAAATTTATACTATGATCAGACCATAAAAGCTTGCAGTACCTGCGCACATTTAAAAACCCCACGAGAATTCTAGCTAGATGGATTATGAAAATCCAAGACCTAAATTACGAATTTGAATATATAAAGAGTAAACAAAATGCAGCTTGTGACTTTTTGAGTAGATTCCCAGAAAATATGATTAAGGACGCCGAGGAAAATGAAGTTAACGCTATCAATACTAAGAGCAAACATAAATGTAAGAAAAACAAAGTCAAAGACACAGTAAATGAAAATAAGGATAACTATTGTCCCTTGTCTTTAGAAAATATAAAAAGAAAGCAAAAAAAGGGCGAAATGTTTGTAGGACTTATTAATTATTTTGTGAATGAGGATGCGTTACCAGATAAATTCAAAAACTCTTAGAAAAGAGATAGATAATATTTTTTATGATCTTGATGAAGAAATACTATGCAGAATCGTGACTGCTGAGGCAAATAAAAACCAAACCTCAATAATACCTGTATTACCCAAAACTTAATAATACCTGCATTCGAATATTTTCATTCAGATATAGGTGGACATTTAGGAGTAACGAAACTTTCCATAAATTAAAACAATATTTTTACGTGCCGTCGGCAGTAACAAAACTTAAAGAATTTTTAAGTACATGCGAAGCGTGTAACTTAAGAAAAAACCCCCCAAGCTGATCCTAATCCTCCAATGGGAAGAGTCCCGGTAGCGAAATTCCCCTTTGATATTGTCTCATTTGATTTATATGGAACCAGTGGAGGCTTACCTGTTTCCAACAGAGGCCATACTTGTATTCTTTCAGTTATAGATCACTTTTCTGGATTTACTTTTGCAAAAGCATTAAAGAATCAAGGAGCTTACGCCATGAGTAAGGCGTTAGCGAAATTATTTTTAAAATTTGGTATTCCAAATAAGGTTATAAGTGACAACAGAACCAATTTTGTTTCAAAAGTAACAAAAGACTTAATGAGTTTTCTTAACATAGAGAAAATGGTGACATCCCCATATCACCCACAAGCTAATGGTAAAATAGAAAATAGGCATAAAATATTTTCGAATGTATTAAGCATTTATACAAAAGACAACAGGAACGATTGGGATCAATTCTTACCTTATTTAACTAACATAATCAATACTGCTTATTCAGAAACAACCAAAGACAACCCTTTTTATTTACTTTTTGGTTGCGATTTTAGAATCCCGTATGATGAGATTATTGAATCCCGGCAATTTTACAATATCTCGGAGGATTACAAACAAGAATTCATAAATAGGATGAGGAGAACTTATAAGATAGTTAGGCAAGGGTTGGAAAAATATAAAAATAAACCAAGAGCTAAGAAACCAACCCAAAGTCAAGAGGAACATAGATTTTAAGATAGGAGATTGCGTCTACTAAATGAACGAGGCAAAGACGGAAGGCAAAAAACTTTCCAACAAATATTCTGGACCGTACAGAATAGTCAAAAAGTATGATAACGATTCTACTTTTAAAATGGTGAACCCCGATAGTGGAAGAACTTACAAGGCGCATGTTAGCCGAATAAAAAGAGCAAAATTTCCAGAAAAAGATGGGTATCGCGTCCCTCGTCTACCGATTCGTCAGACGCAGAAAACGAGCCCCCTAAATCAAGATTGGCAGAGCTAAAACCCTTTAATTTCAAACAAGATTATTTTGAAAATGAGAGTGATGAGTAAAGCTTTTAAGAATTTTTAGCTATGAAAAATCTAGTTATTCCCAAGAGAAAATTCCCAATACCAGTAAGAACAAAAACACCAAAAGATCCAAAAAGTTCATCATCGGAGAGCGCAGGAGTATTAGAGTATATGATATTTCCGAAAAACCAATTTTTCCCTGATAGAATGTCGACCCCTTGTCCCCAAAAAAGATTTCCAGATGAAATGGTATCCCCAGCAACCCCAATAGAGAGACCCTGTCGCTAGAGGAGGAATTGAACAGAGCTGTAGAAACTCTGGGTATTATTGTAAAGAAAAACTCCTCCCAAAGATTCAATTAAAACAAATCTGCGAGAAGCTATGGATTTAATAAATTTCCCAATAAAAAAGAGTCAAATTACATTGCCTAGGAATAAAACTCCCAAGGATGACCAGCAAGGACAATATCATGATATAACTGTTTCCAAGGTTAATCCCAAACAATGAAATTCATGGAGGGAAACACTAGTGCATGGAATGCCCCATCCCCCCAAAGACCATGGCATTTAAACAATGGCGGAAAACCGCAAAACTTTTGATTCCTCTCAAAGCTCTCAAGAATCTTTCAAATCTCCCAAGTTGAAAACTCAAAGCGAGGACTTAGAGAATAAACCTTCTACTTCCAGAGGAGTAGAAATTTACGAAGGAAGGGCAGGTGATACCTCAAAAAAGCCAAGTGCCACCTCTAAGAGTTCTAACGCGGAATCGTCGGAAACCAGTTCCGAAGAGTCTGGCGGCGAATCAGACAATATAGTAGTTAAAGAAATAGGGAAATCAAAACCGACTTCAGCAGCCGCGCACGCAAAAGAGACAAAATTAAAAGGGCAAGAATTTTTGAAAAAAAAACAATACAAAAAGTTTGATCTTATATCCCAAGAAAAACCGAAAAAGAAAAAACCGCAAGAAGTCGAAGAAAAAAGTAACGACACATTCAGGTAGAACGGCTAAGAAACCTGATAGATGGAATTACCCTTAGTCAGTATAGGATTAAGAAATTTTTAATGGATAGGCGTCATAAAGGAATAATAATTTAAAAACTTTTTAGCTCACAAGTAAAAATCATACAACTATAAAAATGCTGTAAAAAAATTTTGTTCAACATATATCAAGGCTTCGCACGAATCAAAACCGTCTGATACCGTCTGTTCAACATATATCAGTTCCGAAAACAAATTCTAATTAAAAAGTCACATTGCATATAATTAATTCGAATAATTTCCTTTAATATAAAAAGTCTACCCGTACCATTCCAGTACGATGTATCCAGTCCAGCTGAAAGAAGCTTTGATAGAAAGTACTAAACGAGAAATATTCATACACCTTAGAAATGATCTTTGGTTTATTTTCTGTTCCAAGAGAAACTGTTGGAACTTTGTCTTGTTATAATATTACAGAAAGAATAGATCCAAGTTACAGGACAGAATTACTGTTACAAGATGTGGGTACGATAACCATAAAAACAAGGATATCGACTTGTAACTAAAGAGTCAACTGTTCGGACGCCGTTATTTACCACGAGCACAAATATAATAAGTCCCAAAATAATCAATTTCAAGGCAATTAAACCTGTCGTACACTATTCCCAATATAGAAAGTGAGGCAATGAAAACCTCGATTTGGTCCAAAATAGAAAATAATAAAGGAACGTTACCACTTACAAAAATAAGAGAGCATTAGATTCCCAAATTCCCTTATTTACTATTGAAGAACAGAGATTAACGTACGTAGATAATAGATACGGATTGTTCTCAACCAATTTCTGGTGGAACATACTACTGACCGCGTGATTCGTATTCGCGATTTCCCTGACCATGAGAACCTTACTGACTTTTAATTGTGGAAGAATCCTGAGACTAAGGAGGCAAAACCCAAAGGAAGAACACGGGAAAACGGCTGAAATGCAAAATTTAAACCGGAACCCCATGACAACGTCTAAGCCAAGAAAAAGGGAAGACATTAGAAAACGAGTGGGTATAGAGGTGTCCACTCGTCCTTGCTATGTCTTGTTCCCTAATTGTAAGTGTCGTTTACGTAAAACCGTGCGGTTACGACGCTGAAACATGCGTTTCTTAAACAGCACGGACGTGCGTGAACAATGAAGGCATGAAATATGTTGTAAACTTAGATCTCAAATTTAACAATGTAGAGTAACTTATGCTTAAAGGATTGTTTTAAATCTAAGGGAGAATTAAATAAGTGTTGAAGGATTAAATAGGTCTTGTATCGTGGTTTTTTCCCAGAACAAATTAGAAGAAATCTCAAAAACAAATTATAAGAAATTGGCTAGCACAGAAAATAAACGCCGATGTTCATGTAGCTTCTTCAGTGTAATGATAGTGAATAATGACCTTCTTTACTATTCACGGGTAGATAAACAGTAATTTCATTCTCTTAGATATCAGTGACTACACGCAACTCTTTGGGAGTGTTTTAATTCAGGTCCAATAATATGTAACCATAAGGTTTTTTAGTTGCTTGATTGTATATGGAAAGTAAAAATTTGGGTTCGCCAGGGTAGATTTTTTTGTTTAGAGTTATGAGAGAACTTGAATCGCGAACAATTCTATAGATGATATAGTAGGTAAATTCAATGCAAGTGTTCTCATACATTTACTCTGATGAAAAATATTGTAGAGCACAATAGTTACAGAATTTTTTTTCGTGATTGGACCAGACCGTGAATAATTGCAACATTTCCTGTCACTATTCCTCAATGGATTCAGCTAAATATTCACCGCCTCTTTATAATAACAGTATCATCGAGGCTCAGAAGACGGTGAAAACGTGCTTTATTTTTTCGTGGAATTGATTTGTCTCTTGTTAATTATGCCGACGACATTTTAAATCTGTGTAGATCCGTCAGTGGCATAAAGAGTAATTTCAGAGTTTTGTCAAATTAATATGCTAACATAGGCCTAGAGTTCAACTCCATCAAAAGCGAGGTGGTCGTCTTTAATTGTCGTAAAAAAGAGTTGGCACCTGTCATATTTGCACTAGGTAGTAATACTGTTACTGCAGCAGCATCAATGACTTACCTTGGTTTGCCCAATTGGGTCTAATCTTAAAGCTACCCAATCCTGTCTAATAAATGATCTCAAACAGAAAGTCCGAAAAGCGTATGGGATGATATTGTCATGCAAACGCCTATATAACCACCGCATTCTAGTACGGATTCTCAATTCCTTTGCCATCCCTCACATCTTAGCTTTATCACCTTTCTGGTCTTTGTTTACTTTTGATGATAAAAAAAACAATCCGTACTTATTCTATAAGTTTGTAAAATATCTGTTTAGCCTTCCCCTCTGGCAAAGAAACCGCCAGATTTATGCACGTTACGGACTCGATGACCCCTTCGTCATGATCGTGACCAGGAGGGAAAAGTTCCTGAAATCTTTAGACCCAACGCATAGTATGTTTGAAGCTATAGTCAGTAATGTGTAATGGTTGTCTTTTTATGTAAATAGTTTCGCCATTGGTTTTTTTTTTTGTTTTTTTTAGTTATTGAAGTATTAATTTAAGTTGTTCGTTTGTTCGATGTGTTTTCATTTCATTTTTTCTCTACTCCATTTTTACTTTTTTGCATTGCTAAAGATGGGTAATAAAAATCATTCATTCATTCATTCAATAATCAACCACGAGTTTGGCGCAATACTAGTAAATATGTCAAGTCCATATATGAATTTTGGGCTTAGATCAATCGTCTTTATTTTATCTTAAGATTCTTGCCATATGATATAGGAATAATAGATATTTTTTGGATTCTCTAAGAACATTTTATCACGGTTTTAAATTATTTTCGTTAAAAGTTTTGTTTTGCCGGACATGGACTGTCCACAAAGAAAGGATCTGAAGGGTGTTTTAAATTTATACATACTCCTCCAATGTTAAAATGCAACTAATTTAACATAACCACAATTTTTTGAGTAAATATTAATAGGAAATAGAATATACATGGTTTCTTTAATTCACATAAAATATATACAAGATCATAATATATATATATATATATATATATATATATATATATATATATATATATATATATATATATATATATATATATATATATATATATATATATATATATATATATATATATATATATATATATATATATATATATATATATATATATATATTTACAATAAACATTTAAATAGACATTGAGTGCACGGCGGCTGGGTCGGCACCCACAGCGGCCAGTGATACTGGTTTATTTTAGTGATACTAAAATAAAATAAATAAATAAACACTTAAAAGCGCTTGAAGATGCCTATCAGAGGACCAGACGCTCCTCCAGAGGACGTAGCGGCGAGTGGCGGGCACTGTGGTTGCCAGCAGCTAGGTCTGGAGAGGGCGACAGCAAGTAAAAAAACACTTAAAAATTAAAAAACTTGAAAATTACCGCTTTGCGCAATGAAAAAAAATATAAATACATATATTAATATAAGAACACTGGGAAAAATGACTAGAAAATAAAAAGGCAGTGCTGAGCTGGTGACGGAAAAAACGGCCATCCTCCCCACAACAGACGGCCCCCCCCTCCCCCCTCCCACAACTATAGAACTTTCTCCAGACAGAGTTGCTTTTTATAATTTACACATTCAACTCGATCTGAAGTCAGGTAGTGGTCATGTTGGTAGTACTTTCACACCACCCTGAAGTACCTACACTTTGTCAAATATGGTGGACATGTCATTTTTTCGACCTGAACTAAATAGTTTTTGTATTTGAAAGAGCAAATGGCCATGACACTCACTCTTGGAACTAAATTTTGTTCTATACAGCTCCTGTAAAAACTCATGTTGAAACTTTTTTTTACATAATATAATGGCACCCCCTTACAGACTTTTTTGGTAGTCTCATTGTGCGTTTGCATACAGTACATATTCGGACCGGAAAATACACCTTGTGATACCAAGTCGCTTCCCGTCTCTGATTTTAATTTCAACAACTGATTTGGGGCCTGGCGTTTCACCATCTCCGGATAGCGGGACTCATCCCAGTTTGTGTAATCCATCAAAGAGCTAATGTACTCTCCATTTTCCAAATCTTCCAATAAATTATTAGTTTTAACTTTCAACAACAATGAATCTGTATCCCCGTAACAAACTTGAACTTATACCACCCCCGGCCTGTGGCTCTTACACACATTGTAATAAAACTCCAACTTGAGTTTATTTGAAATTTCTAATATGGCACTGCCAGCGGCAATGTTTTTAATTAATATTAAGTTTCTCTTTTTTCTACGGAAAAGGACCATATTCGAGTCTATGATCGTGAATGATGTGAAATTTGGATCCACAATAATTCGGACACATTCTTTTAGGTCAGTCAAAACGTCACACGACCTCTGTTACGCACACTCTCACACACATTACCAAAGGCCGAATTTAAAATGAGTTTAAAGATCTCTTTTTTCGTCCTTTGTTTTCGCTCGAGAGCGTTTGTTGACAAAATTGTCAACAAACGTCTTCATATAAGGCTTTTGATCAGATTGGAGCGCTTTATGAATCTTTGGGACATTGAAACCTTTGGCAAGCATCCACCGCAAAAGAACGTGGTGTACCACAATATTTGCTTTTGGCTCCAGGTCGGCAATAAGCTTCTGTTTTGAAGATGTCCAATGCATACCTCTTTTCTCCACCAAAGAAAATTGTAGGACCTCTAAGAGTCGCTAGGCACCGGTCTGTTTATGCATGGGAAAAAATCATTTACCGAGTCATGAGGTTCCAGAGGTATTTCATCATCAGTTTCGAAAAAAAACATCCTTTTGGTCCATTTTTCTAAGGAGTGTGAATATTGAGGAACTCTGGAGCAGAAGGATTGTCAAGCCATTGGTAATTCTCACACTGCAAATAAAAGTGAGACATTGCCGACGGGTAAAGGAAATTCATATCCAAGAAAACGGCGTCCGACTTTTTACCGGTGCGTTGTCCAGTCGGGTCAGTTTCAAGGATACGATTCCCGTGGAGTACATACCCTCCCCGCATGAATCTATCTAGAAATAGGTGCTGATCCACGTCGACGATCAGACCTAATTCAGCTTCACTGATTTTAACAATAAAATGCATCATCAGATGAGGAGTGGCAAAATAATACCCAAATCCAATCTAAATTCTTCATGAATTTTGTCCGTGTTTTTTTACAGACAAAATTCAACAACGTCAATACATCACTTTCCATGTATATTTTGCAAAAATCTTCCCATTTTTACACCCTCCTTTTGCCCAAACCCCCTCTTAGCAAATTCATAATCGGCAGTGGCACATTGATGATCGCGAAGTGAATCATAAAACTCTGCGAGGGGGGGGGGGGGTAAACTTTCCTCATTTAGCTTCGAGGCGGAGCTGTAGTACTCGTACGGGTATATTCCCTTACAGGTTATTAAACCATACAGTTCCTCATCTGGAAAGTGCTGTATAAGGAAAGGGAAACTATTAAAATCATTACTTTTCTGTGCTTGATTCAGCTGACTTAGGGATGTGGGGGGGGGGGGGGGGGAATCAAGGAAACGGATTTTATTCAAGTACGCTTTACCATTATCAATTGTTTGCCATTTAAATTCCAAGACTAGCAACTTTTCAGATGATTTCGGTATGACGTTATTTGAAAAAGAACCATCTACCTATGTGCCATCTACAACTTCACCTTTCTGCAATCGTGCCAACGCTGGCTATATGAATTTCTAATCATAGTTGGAATTGTGCACGTAAACCGTTAAAAATATTGTTGCTTAACTTTTAAATTACACGATTTATGCGCAACCCCCTTAAAGTTACTTCCCCTTGACGATATTTTTTGCCATAAATGATCATGGTTCCGGGTTTTCGCATCCCCCTCGTTAATTTTTTGTCTTACAAACCCAACAAATGTCTTGATTTTTAATATCCAACTCGTCCTCTGGTAATAGATTCATTGAATTGTGTGTATGGCGCAACCGTGAAATTGCCTCATGTGCCGTTTTAATAAGACCAACCACAGCTATGCCAACACAATCTTCTCCACCCAACGTCTCAAAAAAATCTACCAATTGCATGGTATTACTTGAATATCTCCGCCCGTGCGCAAAAGAGATCGCAATGGCTTCATGTTTTTCACATGATTCAAATTTGACGGATCCGACACATCCGTGAGTGGAGCTTCAATGTTCAATAATACGTTGTTGCTCTGCAACAGTGTGTTCTGAAAGCTTTTGAACCGCAAGGTAGCGTTGTCCCTGAAAACGTTTCCACAGACTGGTACCCATGACGCTTGCAGTGTCTCAAATGATTATTTAATTTGAACTCACTGCGGAATCTTGAAGGACACATTGGGCAATAATGGCAGGTACCCCTTTTGCGCCCTTTACCCTCACTTAAAAACCCGACTAATATTTGGAATATGAAAGAAATTTATAATTGATTCAGGATCTTTGACAGGCTAATAGAGAAGCTATACCCAGGGATTCACTGATTCAATTCACGGTGTCCTTACGGAATAAATTACCCCTTTTTTATCACTTAGTTCCCCACCTTTGTATTTTTGTCAAATTTTAAATCTGTAACCCCAACTTTTAAATGTCATTTACCCTTTCAAAAATACCAATCCCCTTAAGCGTAACTGGATATTGTCTCTTTAAACAAGTAAAATCTACTTTTGGAAATTCAGAACCCTCCTCACCGCCATGTATTTCCCAATCGTCCAAATCCGTCTTATTAATGCCATTCATCTTCATGGGTTTATGTCCTGCCACAAGGACGGGATCTTGAAACACTCCAAACCTGTGTCGAAACGAAAGTGTTGTACACCTTTAGCACCTTTTAATTACTATTATATTTTTTAAAGTTAGGTTTCCCCATCCCATCTCTTAAAGCAAATTCCTTTTTAAATTTATATATAATAACTTCTAATTTGTCTGTAAATAAAACTGATAACCCACTCTACTTCTCATTGTAACCCTCCATCCTATTAAAATTTCACCCACCCCTTCCGAAAACACCCTCAAAAATTATGCAAGTCAGGATGTAGCGTCCGCATTCTTGTTTGCATGTGAATGTCGCTCAAAACACCCAAACTTGCATTGAAGAAATAATTTTAAACGTCATGGATGCTTTTAATGAGTCCCGTCCTCCTACCTCCCGTATATCTTTTTCAAGAAGTGCCCAAATCATGCTCACGTAGGAGTGTGCCGTGTCTATTGGATCTGTTTGAATACTACCACTTGCAAGGGAATTGAATGGATCACCAAACTCGGCTTTATATACGTGAATTTTGCGCAAAGCTGTATCTGATAAATAGAACTGAGGCAATCCAACTCCACTTTGTTCCCATAAATCACTTTCAAGCCCTGGTACTGTCTCGACCTCACTTACTGGCACCAGTTGTTCTAGCATACTATCCAAAAGTCACTGCTGAGGCCGAGATCCTGCACTATGGTGTTAAAGTCAATCTCGGGAAACTATAAACTATCCTGAATCAACCCCGCACTTAAACCCCCTCGCGTTTACTCTCCGTCGAAATGACACGAAATTCCGATGGCTGTGGTAAAATTTCATCATTAGATACTATTTGGTCCTAGAGAAATAATAAGAGCATATTAGTTCACTGGAAGGTATTGCCCTATGAAAAAGAAAGAAAGAGTATAGAAGGGTACCATGCCCTCTTGAAGTCATAGACCCCTACTTCTCATTGAAATGTATCATTTTATTATGACTATAATGCTCCCCTGAAATCCCACTACTCATTGCATTATGAGTACCACGCCCTCTTGGAACTGAAGGCCCTCCTCTATTCATTGAAACACATCATTGTATTATGAAGCATTGAAAGGTATGCCCACACTACTGCTATATATATTACAAGGTTCTAAAGAATCTCTTGTGGTTTGACCTCTTTACTAGCAGTTAAGAATGTTAAAACTTACCGAGGGTTGATTTGGTTCTGGCCATCTGGCAATAAATTCATTGGCCCAGGCCATCAATTCATCTAAGGCTTCCTAGACTACTTCAGGTCCTCCTCCAATAAATTGGGCTACTAGCCGATCGATCTCGTTATCGGCCTAAAAAAAGAAAAAAAACATAAAATTTAGGTATGAATGGAGCTAACAACGGGGAAGGTGCAGAGTCTTTTAAACTAAGGGGAACACTTAAAGAATAGAAAGCCTTTATTAGGCAAAGAATATAAGGAAGGAAAATAGTGAAAAGATAGGCTTTATTATGTTGAAAAACAGCCTTATATAGAGTCTTTAAAACTAATGGGGACACTTAAAAGAATAGAAAGCCTTTGGTTGGCAGAGAATATAAGGTAGGAAAATTGTGAAAAGATAGGCCTAAAAAAGTTGAAAACAGCCTTATTTAGAGTCTTTAAAACTAATATGACGTAAATAAGCTGAAAAGTTGGGCACCTAAAGATCAGTAAAGAGTGAAAAATTACATTAGTTTTATTTATTTCTGAGTGTATTAAACTAGGAGGGGGGGGGGGGGGAATAAGTAGACACTTGAAAGAGGAAAACTAGCTTATTTAGATGTTTCTATAACTTGGTCCTGATAGATAAAAAAAATAGTGAAAAGACATCAGAATTAAGTTGAAAAATTATGAAAGGATAGCTTTTATTAGATTGAAAAAAAAACTTACTTCTTGAAACTCTGGCTGCAATTGGGTGTGGGCTCTTGAAACTCCCATCAAATCATGATGGAGGTTGGAGGGACCCTCGATCTTACGATATTTTGCAGGTGAGGCAGCGATGCCACGGGCTTTGGGGGTTGGAGCACCGGGGGCTCGCCATCGTGTGAGCAGCCGCCCATTCTCTCTTTAATTTCCTTATCGGTTTCACCAGGGCTTGCACTGGTTGCCCTGCAGCTCGATGGCTGGTAGCTTGAGTCGGCAGCGTGGCAGCATGACGGCTGGTAGCTTGAGTCGACAGCGTGGCAGCTCGACGATCGGGAGCTTGGGATGGCAGCGTTGCAGCTCGATGGTTGGGAGCTTGGGTCGGCAACATGGTAGCTCGATGGTTGGTATCTTGGGCCGGTAGTGTGGCAGCTCGATGGTTGGGAGCTTGGGTTGGCAATGTGCCAGCTCGATGGTTGGGAGCTTGGTCTGCAAAACTGGATGGGGTAAATATATCCAACCTCTGTATGGGTGTGGCTTCGTTGCCCCTTGCCCTCTTTGATGGAGGGGGGAGAATTGGAATATTCTAGAAAAATTTAGGATAAATAGATAGTATAAGTATAAACAGTATAAGTTCTAGAAAAAAAATTAGTATAAAATAATCTCCCCCTTTTACAGAAGAAAAAAATTACTGTCCCCCTTTCTAGAAACTACCTACAAAAGTCATAGACAACAGAATCCTTTTTCATGCTAAAAATATTAAAACATTGTCCAGCTTTTGAATAAGTCCCCTCCTTTTCAAGAAAGGACGAAATAGACTTAGAAATCAATTTATCATATATTAGGCAATGGCAATCGCCCCTTTATACGCAGGAATTTAAAAAAAATCTAAGAATTCGAAAATAAGATTTTTTAATCAGATCCCACCCTCAAAATAGGCAGCCCCCCTCCTTTCTGGGGAAGCGAAATTAGAATTTTATTGATAAATATACTTCCGAAAACTTTATTCAAAGCCCTAGTTTTGCTGTAAAACCCGCTTAAGGTATTATCTAGGGCGCGGACAGAACCCCGCCGCCATGGACCGATGGTATAACATCAACCAATAACTCATGTATGATGAAGAGAAAAGGAATATTTTGCTCTCCCTTTAATAGACAATAGTAAAGCTAAAAATATTTTTATATGAGACCACTTAAAAGTATTACAAAAAAATAATAGGTTCCTAGGACAGGTCTCTCCCCTTTTTCAAGAAAGCACGATATAGGCTTAAAAATCAAGTTATCAAATAATATGCAATAGCAATCGTCCCTTTATACACAGATATATCAAACTTTGAAAAATGGAAAATAAATCGAACACTATAGGGAAAATGCTAGACAATAATTTGTCTGTAGCCTAGGCTTGCATGTGACCCTATTAAGGAGGAGGGGGCGATAGATGATGTTCCTGTTTTTACCATTTAGAAAAATCTTCTCACATCACATCTCTGCATCTATTTTTAATATAGCACGATTTTTCATATAATTATTTTACGCAGAGATTTAACTAAAAACCATTATTTCTCTTCATAAAGGAAGTATTTGCCTTCATCAAAGCCCTTTAAAAATAGAACATCTCCTTCATAAGGTAAAATTGACGAGAAAAGGCAACCCTTCCGCTTTATTAATAATCGATATCTTTGTTTAGAGTGCAAGAGACACTAGTCTAATTTTACCACCACCACCCCCCTAAATTAAACACATTGCTTTTGAGCCTTCTATAGCAAAGGTAAAAACCATTGTTTTCAAGCTCCCCCTGCGAATATAAAAAAAACTTTTTTCGAAAGAAAGGTATAGAATTTAATAATTAGCTTAATTAACAATAGAAAAAAGAATAATGGCTCTCGTTTCCCCCAAGCCCTTTCAAAAAGTACCTAAAAATGAGCACTTTAAAGGGTTGTTAGCGCCCCATCCGCCTTTTACATAATTTCCATGACCTAAAATATCTCTATAACTCATTAATTTTTCAGAAAATAGAACATAGTTTAGACCGTCTAGAATTATGTAAATGCATCATATTCCGCAAGCCTTATTAGTTGACAGCAAAAGCAACCCTTCTGCTTTGTTAGTAACAGATTTCTTTGTTTAGACCGCAAAGACAGACAATTCTATTTTGATGAATGGCGAGGTTTTAAACGCCTGATGGAAAAAGGCACTTTTTAAGTAAAAGGGAATAACTTCCACTGAAAGAATTAAATGGTAATGAATGAGGGGGGGGGGGGGGGGGTACACAGTTAAAAGAGGTTATTTTGCGCTTTAAAATGGGCATAAAGAAAGCATATTGGAAGAATTTTTTTGGGAGGGGATAGGGAAAAACCTGGAGACAAGAAAAAGTTCTAATAAAGGCACTTACTTGATCGTAGGAGTTATCCGTTGTTTTATATGCATGTTGTGTCTTCAACGGGTTATATAAGACTGATGAGAAATTGTCCTTATCTTGCCTATTTATAGCGTACTTTGAACGGGAAATTTCTCTATTACTTTTAATAGAAAAACATTAGGGGGACTCTACTGCTTGGGGAGGTGTGTTTTTGGACATGTACTAGTGCCTAGAAAAATATCGTGGGGGGATTTTACCACCTGGGGAGATATGTTAGGACATAATTTGTCTAGAAAAAGATCGTGGGGGACTCTACCACCTGGGAACAATATGGCTACTACCACCTGGGAAAGCGTCTAGACATGATTTGCATAGATACAAGACATGCGCTTGAAAGGGGGGTGTGTCATATGACGTCAAAGGCCTGTCATAGGAAAAGGGATAGGGCTGTCATGGGAATTTGCCAGGGGTAGAAATCTTGCCAAGGCTGTCACAAAACCATTGAGGGTGTGTCATGACGTCAGGGGGCTGTCACTGGAAAAGGGATAGGGGTGTTTTGAAGTCAGATCATAGGAAAGGGGATAGGGAAGTCATAGAAGGCCTTATGGCCCCACTACTGATAGAATATGATGATGTCACAGGAACTGTCCGAAGAACTCTTTCAAAAACAAAAATCTCCCTCTCCGTCCTTATTTTCTTCAATGGCAGATAAATTCTTTATTATAGAATGAAAAGCAACTCTATGACCCTACGAAAGGAAGAGTGTTTGATAAGCGAGCTGATCCATATTGCAATGTTTGCACACTCTTCGACAATCCATGACCCGCTTAATTTTTTAATATCCATTCAACCAGTAGAAGCAGTAAATATTAAGATCTTCAACAATACAAACCTCTAGCCTGACATGAACGTTTCGCTGTTCTCAAGCCTACCAGCTAATTCCGAAATACTGCTTAAAGAGTGTGGTTCTTCAATTTCTTGAGGTAAAATAGCATATTTCAGTAGATTGGACATATATTAGCAAGGCTTAATGAGCCCTCATCACCTATAGATGGGAAATCTTCATGAAGCCGAAAGGAGACCGAAGTGGCTCAAAATCCTCCTCAGGGCCATACTGTGGTGTTTCTTTTGTGGGAAGTTTTCCCCACTGTAGAGTGCAGACGGTCTGGTATCATACTATTATCATTTCCTTTTTAGCTTATTCAAAAAGGCAATGCAAAGAACTCCCCCTAAAAAAAAAAAAAAGTCCCTCCGGATCCCACCCCAAATACTAATGAAATTGATCCATTTTTGCCTCATCCTGGCTGGTCAAGCTCCCTATCACAAAGCTCACATGAAAGCTCAAATTCTGAGAATAGGACAATGATCAGTGTTGGAGCAAATGTCACTATAGATGATAATGGCTTTCAAGAGGTCCTTTCTAGGAGCTCCAAAAAAAAAAAAAAAACATCCCCAATCAAATGTATTTCCCTCCTCCTTTCCAAGATTATCCTTCCCAAAACTTAGGAATTTACCTCAAAATTTCTCCAAATACCCCCTTTGAAATAACAAAGATTACTACAATAAGGGTTGCAATTTTCAAAATGTTAAAATCAATGTTTTCTCTTAAAATTCACCGTGATGGATCTTTGCTAATAGCTGGCCAAGATCAGAAATCAGCTGATATAATACTGAATCTAAAATCTCTTCTGAATACCCCAATTAACTCATCTAAATGGAACCCAAAATAATCCTCAACAAAAATAGTAGTATGTAATGTGTTCCCCTAGAATTACCAATTCAGGAGTTAAAAGAAGGGCTCTCAGATAGGACTGGTAACACAATCCCTGTAGAAGATGTCACTCTACTGGGTAAACCCAACTCTAATGGATTAAAAACAAGTAGATCTTTCCTATTTACACTGAAGGAAAAAAATTAATATCCCAGAAAAGTTATTCCTATTTGGGCAAATCAAACCGAACAAGGAATACAAGCCAAAGCCTAACCAGTGTCAGAAGTGTCTGAAACTGGGACACACAGCAAATAAATGCAATGAAATTCTCCTAGCCTGTAGTAATCGTAAAGGCTCCCATCCTAAAGAGTTGACAACGTGCAACAACACTCGGCCTACATGTATCAATTGTAAAGGCCCACATGAATCCACCAATAAATTACAATGCCCTGCATATAAGAAAAGAGCACTAACACTCCAAATAGCAACAGAGAAGGCCATTCCATACCCTTTTGCAGCTATGGAAGCAAATGCTGCCCAACCACACCAAATAAAACCTATATTGAAATCAAATAAAACTCCCAAGTCAAATACTCCCAATGCATCAAGTACTTCTTACAAAAACACCATCCTTTAGCCCCCCAGCTCACATCTCTATCAGAAGGAATCACCAAGCCAACAAGCCTCCTTGCCTAGTGAGATGAGGTCGGCCTGGCCCCCCCCTCCCAAGAAGAAACAAACCAGAAACACTACCAGGAAATTAACCCCTTAACTGACAAACAAGATGCACAACCAAACATGCAATCCCCAGATATATGCTTATTCATTCTAAACCACAACGCAGTTCAGGCCATGAATATACAACAACAACAGAAAACAAAAATCATTGCTGAATTGGTAAAAATCTACATCCCTAATCATATGCTCATTAAAGCAAAAAAAGATCTTTCTCTACTATTAACAAAGCTGAACATTGATACACAGTCATATGAAAAATAAAACAACAACACAAACACATATCAGTACTCCAGTGGAACGTAAGATCACTTACAGAAAATAAGTTAAATGAACTAATATCTTTTATGAATAATAATTCCATCAATATTGCTTGCCTCCAGGAAACTCATTTAACCCAAAAAATCAACAAATTAAGTCTCTGGGATACACTATCCTGAGAAAGGATAGATCATCAGAGAGAAAAGGAGGTGGAGTAGCTTTATAGTTAGTAATAATATAAAATTCTGTGGCATATCACTTTCCAGATTTTTTAAATGATGTTGATGCAATTGGTATCAGTGTTTGGCTCAATAATACAAAAAACTTACATAATAAGCTTTTATAACCCTAATGGCCAAACTACAGATGCCATGGATTTCTTCAGCTATATAAATAATTCTAATATGTTGAAAAATACCATTATTTGTGGAGACTTTAATGCCCACGGCCTTTTGTGGGGAATAAACCAGCAAATAAAGCTGGTAAGTTCATGGAGCATATGACTTCAAATAATAATGAATTAGCTGTTGCTACCCTCTAAGCCTGAATACATATTTCAACCCCAAAAGTGGCAGTTTCTCTACAATTGACCTACAAATTGTGTCTTTAAATATTTTGAATAAAATTTATATAAATAAAATTAATAGTCTGTGTACTGACCACTTTGCCATAGTTTGCTCCCTAAACGAACCTGCTGAAACCCTATCACATACCTCCAAATATATCGACACTAAAGCAAATTGGCCTATGTTCCAAAATAAGCTAAATGATAAAATTACAAGTTTCACCCAAAATTCATGCATTTCAAACGCAACAGCTGACACACATGCTGAAGTTTTGGCATCTTTACTAATAAATACAGCTAATCATGCTATCCCCAGGATAACACCCAGGAAAACCTTCCCTAAACATATTCCCAAAGCATGGTGGACAAATGAGTGCCAAAATAAATGGAGAACAAAAAAAGGCCGCTAGGAGAACATTCTTAAAAAAATCACATCACCTACTACTTATTTAAAAAATTACAAGCAGAATCTAATCTAAAAAGGACCATAATAAATGCTAAATATAACTACTGGAACAATTTTGCAAATAATCTCTCCAGAGAAACACATGAGCCAATTATACATAAAGTCATAAGCCACATCTGTGGGAAAAAAACTTCCCCCAGCCCACTCCTGTATGAGCTTATATATAATAATACGCATTATGACAATGGTAATGAAAAAGCTAAGCTATTTGCCACTCTTTTTGTTAATAAGGTAACATCAAACAATTGTAGCAAAATACTCCTAATTCCTATGAACCCAAGTTACCAACCTCGCCCAGGATCCGAGTATATAACCATCCCATTTTCAATCCAGGAAATGAATAATGCAATACATCATATTAGGACCAAGACTAGCGGCAGCTATGACAATATACACCCTACATGGATAAAAAATCTCACCCCTTCATACAAACAGAAACTTCTAAATTGTTATAATCATGCTTGGGCTTCATCTATGTTCCCTAATATCTGGAAATAATCGTCCCTCTTACCAATCCTAAAGAAAAATAAACCCAAAAATAACTCTGAGTCCTACAGGCCCATAATGATTACTCCTGTGATGGAGAAAATAATAGAGAAAATGATCTATTACCGACTCCTCTGGTTTGTTGAAAAAAATAATATGATCCCTCACACTCAAACTGGCTTCAGGAAACACCATTCCTCAACAGATACTTTTATATTGTTAACAAATGCAATAAATGAATCATTCTCAAAAAATAATGTCCTAGCTGCAGCTTTCCTAGATTTTGAAGGGGCATATGACAGTGTGAACCACCAAATCCTTTCAATTAAACTTGCAAACCTTGGACTACCCCCCAAGCTAGCATCTTTTATAAAATCTTTCATAGAATGCGAAGCTTCATTGTTTGTGTAGGTTCAGCCTCTTCACCCCAAAATACAATAACCAAAGGCCTTCCTCAGGGAGCAGTCCTCAGCTGCCTCCTTTTTGCCCTGTATCTCTGGGACATGAATCTCCCCCACACGAATCTACAATATGATGATGATCTGGTACTATGGTCATCTGGCAACACCTTTGAGATTGCACAGTCAAAGCTGCAAAAGTCACTTTTCCAATTTGAAAAAATGAGGGTGCTTTATTGCGGAGCATATTTAAATTAATGCCTTCTATTTTGAAATAGTTTCACCCTACCCTATTAGATTTTATGTGTTGTTTACCGACACCCATTTATCACGCCTATATTTACGATTTGAGAGTGCTACGCGTAAATACTCCTATATCGAATGGAAAATTGCTTTGATTATTATAATTGTATTCATCTTCCTCTTCCTTCTTCCTCTTGACTCCTTTTCCTTTTGCATTTTCTCGATTAATATCGCACCTTTCGAAAAAGCATCGAACGCTCATTCTGGTTGTTAGCCGGCAGCACTTAATAATAATTAGTTTTCTAAGCACAATACTTCTTCTTCATATCTATATCGCAGGATTTACTGTTTAATTTCAACCTGCTAATATTCGATAATTTCCCGGTCACCCGGTCGTCGTCTGAATCACACTTAGCATAATTTATTGGCTCGGAGCGATTAAGTAGTACAACATTTCCCTCTAGAGGCGCTAGAGGTACGCGGGGTCATTTTTGGAGAGTTTTGTCAGTACTTTGTATGTGTTTATACTTTGCTCTTAATGTTGAAGCTTTTAGCAGTTTAAAAAAAGCTTACCCCCCCCCCTCCAGTAAAATTTCTTGCGGAAGATTCAGCCTGAAAAATTCTCCATCGCATACTTTCATTTGAAAAAGACTTCAATTTCTAATCGTTTTTCTGATCGCTCCTGAAATCCCCCTTTCCGTGGAATTTTTTCCCAAAAATCCTTACACGCTTAGATCAGCCCCCGGACAATTCCCCCAGAACAATCTTCACATGCAAAATTGAGTTGGTAAAGAGAGAAAGTAAGACAAATGTAAGTAAGAAAAGTAATAAAAAGAATTGCGCATAGGAATTAAGAGAAACCACTGGAATGTAAAATATTTCCCGGAAACTTCCCTCTCCACGGAAATTCCCTCCTTGAAAACCCACCCCAATCCCTATATCCCCCTCCCGAAAAGTGTCTGTAGACTTCCCTATAACAAATACCATACGCAAACAACGGGCAAATTTCACAACTTACATACCTCTCCTCTTGGGCTGTGAGGGGTCATGTTACCCCTAAAGGCATAGTTAGTGGATTTTACATCTATGTTGAACAAAATAAAATCTAAAATTTTGATCGGACGATTTTAGGGAAAAGGAAGCATGGCAGGGTGGTGGTTGCCCTCCAATCCTTTTGGTCACTTAAAACAGGCACTTGAACTTTTAATTTCCGTTTGAATGCACCCTCTCCCAATATTCTAGGACCATTGGTTTAACATGATTACCCCTGAAAAAATATATTAATAAAATAAACACGCATTCGTGGTCTTTCTTGTGGCCAAAAAAAAATTCAACATTCTACATTTTTGTATAAAAGAGCTTGAAACTTCTACAAGAGCTTGAAGGTTCCTGGATATTTGTGGGGTTTTACCCTTGTCGAGAATGATAAAAATTTTCAGAGGCTCGTAGCTTTAGATGGGTAACACTTAATTTGCTGATCTTATATAATTGGAATCAACATAATAAGTTGATTCTTTTGATGTATCTATTGATATCAAAATTCCTTTTTTAGAGCTTCGGTTTCTATTGAGCCGAGTCGCTCCTCACTTAGTGGGGCCTACAGATTACTGTAGGCTCCACTCATATTTGATGCCCCGTCAATAGCCTTTGGCGCGCAATTGTCCCCATTTTCTAATTTCTTTTCAAATCATTAGCAAAGCCGTGTAATGTAAACTTTTAATAGCATTTGTTCAAGACGATTTATTTTGCAACTCAAGTCCTTTACTTGTGCCAAAATATGCCAAATGTGCCAAATATAACAAAAATGTACAACAAACAAAAATGTGCCATATAAAATGTGCCATATAACAAAATATGCCAAAATATCTTCTTTTGACGCTTAAAACAATGCTATGTACTTATCAAGTAGTTGAGTTCGGTTTTGATTTAGAGATTCCGGTGCCAAATTTCGGATTCTGAACCATATAAAGATATCTTATTATTTCTTTTCTTTGTCATTATTTCTTTATTTTTTTCTTCCTTATTACTTTTTTTGTAGCATTGTCTTTTTTCTTTGAGCTTATACAATAGATTGACATTAACAATACCTAATAGGTCACTTTTTCAAGTATCATTTTTGTTTCAACTTGTTTTCACATTGAGATGTGTTTGTGTTAATAAAAATGTTAGCCATCTGTTGACAGATATGTCAAAATATGATTGCAATTATGAGCTTTAAGGATAATTAAATAAGAAGAAAAGTCTTTTCAACTTAAAGTAAAGAGCAAAATTAAAACTTACAATTAACAAAAATTATTACGTAAATGAGGGGGTTCGCCCCCTCATTTACGTATCAACTGTAACTCGGTCTTTACGCTAAAGTTCAAATTTTGTTCCAATTCTCTAAGAATGACCCCCTAATCACAAAGGCCGTTTAATTAGGATAAATATCTCTTTATAAAGTACTAAAACAAACTAGCGTAAAGAGCAAGGTATTAACAAGGGGTTGAACCCCCTCATATGCAGAGTAATTTCTGTGCGTTTTAAGTTTTAATGTTGCTCCTTACTTTCTGTTGAAAAAACTTGTTTTTGGTTTAATTTCTGCTCGTTTTTTAAATAATGCTTGGAAATCCGGCGCCTTCTTCATGGAAAATTCTCTTCCCCCATGGAGAATCCTCCCACGTAACCACCTCCCCCGACCCCCCCTCCCAGAAAAATCCCTCCTGAAAAACGTCTGTATAATTCCCAATAACCCATACTAGCATATATATAAACAATGGGCAAAGTTCATTACTTGCAGCCCTTCCCCTGGGGAGTGTGGGGGATTAAGCCATCATCAAAGACATAGTTATTAGATTTTTCGTCTATGCTGAACAAAATGGTTATCGCAAAATTTTATCGGGCGACTTTGGAAAAAATAAGCGTGGGAGGTGGCCTAGTTGCTATCCAATTTTTCGTCACTCAAAAGGGGCAATAGAACTTTTAGTTTCTGCTCGAATGAGCCCTCTCGCGATATTCTAGGACCACTGGGTCGATACGACCACTCTAGAGAAAAAAAAAACAAAAACAACAGCAAATAAACACGCATCCGTGATCTTTCTTCTGGCAAAAAAATACAAAATCCACATTTTTGCCGACAGGAGCTTAAAACTTCTACAGTAGGGTTCTCTGATACGCTGAATCTGATGGTGTGATTTTCATTAAGGTTATATGACTTTTCGGGGGTTGTTTTCCCCTTTTTTCGAAAATAAAGCAAGTTTTCTCGGGCTCGTAACTTGGGATGGGTAATATTAAACTTGATGAAACTTGTTTATTTGAAACCAGCATAAAAATCCGATTCTTTGGTATATATATATATATATTGGTATCAAAATTCTGATTTTTAGAGTTTTGGTTACTATTGAGCCGGGTCACTCCTTACTTACAGTTCGTTACCAGGAAATGTTTGAAAAGTTGCTTAAGGTGTACTTTGAACAATACAGAAAAGGTAAAAAATAAAACAGTGCTTAGGCATTGTTCACACTCGCAGAGTATGGCGCAATAAGGCGCATAGGATGTAGTGAGGCGAGTAAGAGAAATAGATTTCAATTTTGTTTTATGTTACGCATGACCAATCGAAGTGCTTAGTTGGTTATGTCAGTACGTCAGTGGCTATGGTGGTTAAAATAAATAAATATTTATTTTATATGGTTATTTTTGTAATTTGAGTTACAAGGCCATGCTGCTTATTACACCAAAGTGAGGAACCCATTAGTTGCCTCAGAATCCGGTTATATTGATGAAAAAAAAATGAGAACAAAATATTGTTAGTCAGAATAAGATTCAACACCTTCATTATTTTTTCGATGGTAGCTGAAGCCCTGACTCTTTTCATATGCAGTTTTAGCTGCTCGTCTCCATGAATGCGTGGGACACTTTCTTGGTCCCGGCTCATACCATATTTTGTTTTCAGAATTCCACGTAACATTTTCGTTTTAAGGTTGTTTCGTCTGTCCGTCTTTATGATTTCTTCTGCACTAAAAAACTTTTCGACGACAACGTTGTAGAAAGGAAGAGAAAGAATAAATATTACTGCATATTTTAGACATGTAGTTCCGGAAGGTTTTCTTCAAAAAACAAACGCCAGTAGGTAATTGCATCCATGTTTTCAACATTTACAATATCGATGAGACTACTTTCTCCATTCCTGTTCAATTTTGTTTCTATCCCATGATACTTTCCCATATTTTCTGACTAAGGGTTGGAGATAACTAGGATGTAGTGACTGAGGTGATAGAGCGCCAATCATTTCTGCATATTTGTAAATTTCATCATCGAAACGAAACCGAGTTTGGATCTGCTGCACGAATTCTATGTAAAAAGACTGTGCAGCTCTGAGGATCTTTTCAACTACATTATGGAGCACATCAGGATCTAATTTTAGTGTCAAGAGAGAGCCCTGCCAATTTGGACCTAAATAAATACTTTCGAGGGGAAGATAAATACTTGGGTCATTCACATTGGTCACATTTAATGCATGGGTCGCTCGACCGTGCAAACCTGGAAAAATCTGGAAAAAATGGGACGGACAACTACTTCCGTCCTATTTTTCTTTTTTCGGGTCGGAAGAGAATTTTCTTGGGCCAAAACTCTAAAAGTTGCTTAAGAAATCCAGAAGACTTGGCAGTACTTCAGTCGATGTTGATATGACACACTTTAATATTGCAATGTTTCAACTAATTCACGCCTATGCAGAAGCCAGACCACAAATGCATACTGTTCGTTCCTCAATTTGTCAATCGTTGGGTCCTTCAATATGGAAAAAAATAACGCTCATATTTAGCGTCTCTTTCAGAGGAAGGCAAATGTTTTACTGGCATTTTACACTTCTCCTGGTCTAATTGAGGTTATATTTTAGTATCATATTACGATGGTGGGTTTCATCATTCACAATGAAAACACACGATAATGGACCCATTTACCTCTTCCCACCTCTCACTACCATGTTTTAGCAGATAGCTATTCATGTTGCACCCTGTTTGAGCTAGAATCGTGCAATGACTTTCAATCTATTTGGTAAAAGACAAAATGAGCCCATGGCGATGATGGCTGAAATATTTGTATCCTTTCCGGATATACTGGCTGAAAGTCTTTTCATTTAGTTGTGTAACATTTTTTCTTATTTGCATATTGGCCCTTGAGATCTCCAGTTCGCTTTTATCCCACCAAAAACCTCTTCAGTCCTATTGCCTTTATAAAGGTGGTAAAATAGGAGAGAGAGAGAGAGAGAAAGAGAGAGAGAGGGGGGAGGGAGAGAGAGAGAGAGAGAGAGAGAGAGAGAGAGAGAGAGAGAGAGAGAAAGAGAGAGAGATCCTCAGAAGAAAATGATTAAATTTATCAAAGGCCTGAGTAAAGAGTGATGTGGACACAATGCATTATTATTTTTGGTATTACCTTTTTTTCTACTACTCTACGAAACTTCAGAATAAGCTCATTTGATTGGAACTTGAAAGTTCTAGTGCCATTTTTAAGAATCTAAAGGTATTAGAGGGCAAACAACCCCCTCTTATGCCCATCAATTCCCCAAACACATCAAATCAAAATTTTGAGATAACCATTTTGTTCAACATAGTAGGAAGGTCTAGTAACTATGTCTTTTGGGATGTCAACCCCGCCCCCACAACCCTCGGGGCAATGGCTGTAAATTATGCAATTCGCCCAATGTTTTACATATAGTATTTGTTATTTAAAAAGGTGGGCATGTTTGATCTTTAGCGTCCCAAAAGATGAAAGGCATTCAGATGACCCTTTCAGAGAGTGTAGAATTAAATCGAAACACGTTTTGTGCAAACGGGTTGTCCCGTTTAACTGAGTCCAATAATTTGGAACTTCCAGAAAACGATAAGGGAGATGATCTATTGAAAAAGACCATATTAGTTTCTGTAGCAAGTATTAACTAGGTTAAGGCATTAAAGTGAAAATTTAAACAAATGTCGAGGGGAAAGTTGAACTAAATCAAAACTTGCTATGTACATACAGATTCTCAAAAGGGGCGTATCAGCAATATCTTTGGAACTCCTTAGGTATAAGGCTGAAACTTCCAGGGCATAATGAGGGGATCTTCAACTGGCCAAAAAGCAACGTGTATATATTACCACTGCTTTAAATACTGCACTACTAATAAAGCTCTACTGCTGCTCTTAATACCACTACTACCATAATATATACTTGGGAGAATATAAAAGGAAAATTTGAACTAAATCAAAACAAATTATGTTCATCCAGATTGTCAAAAGGGTATATCTATGAAATAGATTAGGGTATTAAGTTGGAACTTTCAGGGAATACTTAAAGGGGAATATCAACTGACAAAAAGGCAATATTTACAGGTTAATACTGCTATTATATTAATGCTAATATTACAACATGTTAATGCTACTATTGCTATTCATGCTAGTGTTATTATTGTTAATACTACTGCTAGTGCTACAACTAGCACTATTGGTACTCCTACTACTACTACTGCAATTACTATTACAACTATGGGTAATTGTATGACTGTGAGATTTTCATGGAATGTTGGAGTCGAACTCAAAAAGAGCAAAAGTTAACCTTAGTAAGTCTGATAAACCCTATGCCTTCTGAAGACCAGAACATAATTTGTACTTTTCTAAAAAAAAAGAAAAAAAAAAAAGAAAAGAAGACCGTGGATTGTCGGTTTAAATTGCATATGTCGACATTATTTCCTTAAAGTTTTGTAACTTTTTATTTATTAAAGTAAAAAAAAAGTGAAAATATTTAAAACATGTTTTGTTTTCAGTAAAGCACAAATTATGTTGTGGTCTTGAGAAGGCATGGGGGTTATCAGCCCTACTCATATTAATTTTTGCTCGTTTTGAGTTTGACTCCGCTGTTTATTGTAATTTCTGTTCGTTTTGAGTCTAATTTATTCATTGATGATGATTTGTGGTAGTTTTACGCTTTGAAAATTATTTGCCTTTATTTCTGCCCATATTTGGCTTAATGGAGCTCTTTACTTTTCTTTGAAACCCTTCTTTTTAAATTAATTTGTGTTCGTTTTGTATTGGCATAGTCTTTTTCAATGATTTTTTTTTTTATATCTTTTCGTTTTTTTTTCTATAAGAATCCAAAGTTTGGCTTGCTGTTTTTACACTGTAGATGAGAAAGTTTTTCAACAATTTTAATCCTGACACAAATAGTACTGTTCTCATTTAATTTTATAACTCCTCAAGTTAACCTGAAAAACAAAACTCAATATCATTCCCAAAAGATGCTATATATGACAAATTACGGCTAATGATGTGGGACAGATCTTAAAGGTGACTGCAAAGGAAAAAATTACTCGAGGTAGCTTCAAATAAATTATCAAACTATGTTGCATGAAATCAAGAGGATTGCTGAAAGCGAGAGAATAAGCTCTTTAGGAAAACCCTGTGAAATATTTGTGCGTACAGGCCAGCAACCCCCTTTTAAATACGACAGTGCTTACTTTGTCTGTAAGCTCTTATCCCCATTTTCTGGTTAGAAACCAATTTCGATATGCTTTGACAAAGTTACTTATCAAGCGATCTTAATTAGGACAGAAAAACTAACAAGTTACTGCAAAATATAAGGCTAAGCACAGATATTCCCATCGTGCGCCAATAGTATCGGTGACTCGCCGCCGATGAATTGGCGTGGCATAGGGGCCTATTGGTCACTCACTACATCATGGCTGGTCAAATAGACTGTCTTTGTTGAATTTCTATTTTTAGAACTTTAAATGCGATTTGTTAATAACATGCCAACTAATCATTCATTTGTGTATGTTTTCAAAACGTTACGTCTGTGAGGCCTTTAATTAGTCAGGATTTTGTTTCAATAGATGGCATTAAGAAATAATAAACATAAGTAGTTTTACAAAAGAAATTGTATTATGAAACCAGTGGGAGGATTTTTAAGAAGTCGATTTGTTAGATTCGGAGCTCCATTCATTGCTCTGGTTGTTGGTGGTTCATTTGGTTTGAAATACTTTGCACAGATTAGGTGTGTTGACTTACTTGTTTCATCTACTTGTTAGTAAACCAACTTCAGTATTAGTGCTGCATTTTCACCCTCCAGAAGGAAACAATACAAAATTCTGAGTACTTTAAAATAGGCTGATTCTAGTTTTATAAAAACAATTTTAGGCACGAGCCTACAAATAATATTTACAGTAAATATATACAAGATCCCATAACCAAGATAGGGACAAAGTGTAACACTAGGCTAGGCCTACTTGATTACTTTTTTATGATAATCCCAAATATAATAATCAACTCACTCACTAGTGCACATCATCACCCCTCCTGATGGTTGCATATAAAGCCTTAATTATCTATTTCTCCATTATTTCAATGTAGTTGTAGGTTATCTTGTAGCTTAATTCCTGTGTTAAAGTGAATAGCCTATCTTCTTAGTTGGAATTATCTCCATGTATAACTGAGTAGGTCTAGCCTGTGTAATTTTCCAAAATATTATTTGAGATGTTTTTAAAAGGTAGGCTACAGGAAATAACAATATTTAGAATAATATTTTTTATGTTGTTTCCAAATTCAGTAGGCTAGGTAGCCTGTAAAAGACCTCTTTTTGGGAAAGACCACTTTTCTTAGGCATTTTGGAAAAATAGCAATGGGTTTTTGGACTGCCCCTTTTTTACTACAGTATGACACAATGCAAGTGTAGACCCAATCATCTCTCACTAGAGCCAGTTCAGTGGGAGTAATTTGTCATCATAAATCCAATGCATGGTTTCCTTTTGACAAGCAAGTGAAATGAAAAAAATATATATTTAATATTTGTGATTTATAGAATGAAAATCAAGAAATAAAAGCTAGATTTTTATAATCAGAAGACAATCAGCTTTCTATTAATATGTGAATAATACTGAAACATTAAGGGGTATTTACATCAAAATAGGATAATTGGTATTTCCAAAAAGAGGTCTTTCTAGGTAAGTCAATAAACTAATCATTTTCAGTGAATGATCTTAAATAATTTTTTATAATAACTATGTTGTTGCATAGCTCGGATTTTTAGCTATTCATTGGCCTATACAAACCTTTTCAACTCTAATTTGATAACAAGATATGAGGTTTTAAGTTTTACATAATTTTGCTCAATTGGATACTGGTCTTTTACCCTAAGCCTATGTTCATTTTATTTGCATGTCAGAAATATGGACTGCTCCATATTCAGGTCAATATATACCAAATCATATTATTGAGTTAGGATTAAAGTGAATACACCATTTGATGCCTTTTTTTATGCTGATTACAAATATAATAAGCATTTCTATCAGAAATGAATTTCAGCCCCCCCCCCCCCCCCTATATAGGCTATACCTAACCTAACCCTAAATTGGCCTATATAGGGGGGGGGGGGCTAGAAATGCTTATTATATTTGTAATCAGCATAAAAAAAGGCATCAAATGGTGTATTCACTTAAGTCCTAACTCAATAATATGATTTGGTATATATTGACCCATATTCACCCTTAAAGGAGCTAAAAGGGCACAAAACATTCCATATTAACCAATGGTTTTAAAAACAGGATACCACCAGATGGCTAATTTGACAGTGTATATAGGCCTATATACAAATCTTTAAATTAGCAAACCAGTATTGGTAAGTTTTTACCAAATCATATTATTGACTTAGGAATAAAGTGAATATACCACTTGATGCCCTTTTTTTATGCTCTTTCCAAATATAATAATCATTTTTGTCTAATAAATTTTACCCCCACCCCTATATATACCAATTCAGGTTATATATTGGCACATTAGAGGGGGGGGGATTTTATTTCTGATGTAAATGGGAGGTAAGTCTAAACTTTACCCCCACCCCCTAATGTGCAAATATATACCCTGAATTGGTATATAGGGGCAAGGGTAATTTTCATTTCTGACAAAAATGATTATTATATTTGGAAAGAGCATAAAAAGGCATCATGTGATATATTCACTTTATTCCTAAGTCAATAATATGATTTGGTAAAAATTTACCCCAGTATTTTATGCCTAGGAGTCCAACTGGACATAAGGAACCTTATTAAGAAAACAATTCTTACTCCATAATATGCAGAATGATCCTAGTTAACACATTTTGCAGGGAGAGAGCCTTTATCTTTTCTTCTTTCCTTGTTTTTCCAGTTTTTCTTAGAAATTCATTAATTTCTTAGAACCTAAATATTCACAGAATATATACCCCCACCCCCCTAATGTGGAAACATATACCTAGAATTGCATCCTCAATCTAAATATAACATCCATTTACATCAGAAATAAACTTTACTCCCTTATTAGCCATGTGGTAGATGTCCTTTAAAAACTTGTTCTAAGAAAAAAACTATCTAGGAAGAAAAATTACCATTTGTAGCTGATTCATGAATTATATTTATTATTTTAATTATTCTTAATAGTAAAAATGTTATTTTGAAAACAAATTTGGTAAATATTTACCAAATCATATTATTGAGTTAGGACTAAAGTGAATAAGCCACTTGATGCTTTTTTTTATGCTCTATACAAATATAACAATCATTTTTGTCAGAAATGAATTTTAGCCCCCACCCTATATATATAAATTCAGGGTATATATTTGCACATTAGAGGGGTGGGGGAAAGTTTAAAATTACCTCTCATTTACATCAGAAACAAAATTACCCCCACCCCCTAATGTGCAAATATATACCCTGAATTGATATATATATATAGGGGTGGGGGCTAAAATTCATTTCTGACAAAAATGATTGTTATATTTGTAAAGAGCATAAAAAAAGGCATCAAGTGGTATATTCACTTTAGTTGTAACTCAATAATATGATTTGGCAGATTAATTATAGGCTAACTAACACATTTTGACTACAGCTCCTTAGACTCTATCCCCCCACCTCTCTAATGTGCAAATATGTAGCCCAAATTATATGTTTCCTATGTATTCTGCCACATAGTGCTCTTCTTTTTTCTGTCAAAGTCACATTTTGTCACAGTTGATTCAATAAACAGGTACAAAGGTTGAAACAAGAGAAATACAATGGCAGTATACTATTGAAAAACTAATATACTTGTTAGAAAAAGTGGGAAAATGCTTAATGAAAGTGTATAAAGTCAGAGCTTTATGCAAAAATGCTAATTACAAGTGTTTTACATATTATGAAATAAGGATTGTTTTTCTTAGCATGTTTCCTTCTCAATAGCCCCTATCTAGACCTTTACCAAAATTTGTTGCCATTTTCAAAGAGAACTAATAACCCCTTGAAAATGACATCACAGCAAAAATGATGTCATTTTTGATGGGTTTCAGGCTCTGTTTTAAAATTCTTACAAGTTTGTTTTCAAAATATGGTTTTTCTATTAAGGACTAATGAAAATTATAATTTCCATTCCTGTCTCAGCTACAAATGGCAATCTTTTCTCACTAAAATTTTTTTAGACCCATATTTTTAAAGTTTTGGTTACTATAGGATGTTTTGAGCCCTTGTAAAGGCTCAAAATTTAAAAAGATAAAAAAAAAGGCACCAAGTGATTTAAAATAAAAGTGGATTATTTACCTTTATATAAAGTGGGTAATAATGGAAGGAAACATGAAAATATGAGTAATACAGACATCCTCCTGCATATTATACAGTAAAAATTTTGTTGTTTATGTTTCTATTAGTCTTTATTTTAGTTTTATTCCTTTTGATCTATAGCCTATAGTACCATCAATGTGACAGGGGTGCATTTGCAAATTTGTGGCTGAATTGGGAATGGGAATTATTATTTTCATTATTCCTTACAGCCTCCACATTGAACAACAAGGGAAATCACATTTTTGCATGAATATCATTGATGTTTCTTCTTTTTCTTTTTTTGTTCTGTTTTTGTTCTGTTTTTTTTTTTCTTTGTTGCTAACATGGCACTGAAACACCATAGAGAGTTGTTTATTGCATTGTTTAAACATTAATTTTTATATCTAGTTAGTTTTTAGCATTACATCATAGTCTAAAAACTATGGACAAGGCACTAAGTTACCTTTTGGGGCCCCATTAACGACTCTAAATGGAATTTGTCCTAGAAGTAATTATTGAATTCAGAAGGAACATAAAAACAGGCACCAAGTGATTACCTTAAATTGCAGCTAAGAGCAATCTAAGGATTTTTCCTTGTGAAGCTCTAGATTTGATGATTGAAGTGGTTTTCATTGTTGTTCAGTGACCAAGTGTAGTTGAATGATCAGTAGCTTCCCAATTTGAAATACTTGAAAGAACCATCACCCACATATGTCTTTGTATTGCACCAGGGAAAAGCATTAGAGATGCTGAGGATTCAAGTTCCAAATTCAACACACCAAAAATGTATCAGAATGCAAGAGTAAGTCTGAAATAGTTGTTGATGAGTCAGCTAGTGGTGGCCTTCTAGTCTCAAGTGGAGCAGTCCCCAGAATAGGTTCAAATTACTCACCAAGCTACATAGAGGGGGGTGTTGGTTTATTGCACTGTTGCATCAGGGGCTGTATTAACAAGTACAAGTATTTTGCAGTGTTGAAGCTTGATGTTCATTCTTCTGAAGCTAACTGAATATGATATGTCTGCCCACAGAAAAAGCAAAAATGGATCCTTTTAGTTTCCTAGGGTGAAAGACCCAGGTGTAATGTTTTTGAGATTATATTTTTATTAAACCCAGGCACCTATAAATAAAGCATATAAACAAAAGCAAGCAAGAAAACAAAGCAATGTCACATAGTACTACATGCTCTTTCTCCCAAACTTTAATTTACAATCTTCATTTTTTTTTTTTTTTGCACAATAGCTTTAGAGAGGTGGCACTTGGCTTGTACCTCTCTTCACCAGTACACACACAAGAGGAAACATAAAAAAAAAATAATAGAAGAGCTAATCAACTTCAATGTAGAGAATTAAACTTGAGGGCAAACAGTGCTAGGCTCATGTTTTTACCTGTTCATGAGAACATTGTTGGTATATGCACTTCTTGCTCACCTTTGACATAGGACTATCATAGATTCGGGAGAGAGGGTGGCTTCACTACCCTGTCTGCTCATGTTACAGTTGGGTAGGGACTAGGTGGTGTCTGTAGCATGGTGGGTTTGTTGTAATCATAGGAAATTGGGATATTTGGAAGTTATGCACTCTCAAGGGGTTTAGTACCTTAGTTCAGTGTGGGGCTTGAGCATGGGTAATGAGGTGGTCTGACATGCACCTTATTTCTTTTTACAGCCACACCCATTTTAAGCAAGACCCAGTATGATCTGGGGGTATCTGCCAAGCTAACCTCTTGGGTACACTCCCAGATATCATCTGGATGTTTTTATAGCATACTGTGTTGCCTGAATGGAGTGGTCTCAGTAGCTTTGTATGCTGTTAATGGTACATCTTCTGCTGCACTTGTGCTGCTGGACAAATTAGAGGTAGATACAACCTTCTTGATCAGTTGCTTAGGCACATGCAGGATGATGGGTTGCAGCAGGTGGCTCATCAACAACTTTGAGGGAGTAGCAGATCCATCTGCTGGACAATTTCTGTATTTGAGAAGTCCTGGATAAGGGTCATCTCCCATTTCCCCAGCCTTTTTCACAACTTGCTTGCATGTCTGGAATGTTTTGTCCACAAGGCTGTTGGATTGTAGGAAGTGAGGGCTTGAGGTTTGATTCCTCACCCTTGCATAAATTTTTTGAATATGGTTCATGTTTAATGACTAGCATTGTCTGACATGAGGGAGAATAGTATGCCATGTCTGGCAAAGTTTACTTTCAGTTTTGAGAAGACCTCACTTACTGTCATATCTTTCAGCTTGTTCAATTCAAAGAACCTGTTGTGGTAGTCAACAAGGATCTGGCAGTTTGAACCTTTCTAGGTGAAGATGTCCATAGCAACGTGTTTGCAGGGTAGCAAGGGTATCTTTTGTGGATATTAGGGGCTCCTTCTGATTTCTGTCTTTGACATTCTGACATGTTGAATATCTTTGGATCATCCTTTCAATATCTGCATTGAGGCCTTGCCAGTAGACAATCATTCTTGCTTGCTGTTTCGTTTTTTTCAATGCCCAAGTGGGAAGTGTGTAGGCACTCAGAATTTCTGATCTCAGCTTTTTAGGTATGTGGATTCTGTCTCCCTTGAGGATAAGGCTGCAGTGAACTGTCAGGTCATGCTTTATTGTCCAGTAGGGCAAGAGATCATTGCTGCAGAGTCTCCAGATTTTCAGCCATCCAATTTTGATGGTATTTGTTAGTTGACTGAGCTGGGGGGGTCTTTGCAAGTTTCTTTGGCAATTTCTGCTAGCTTTGCTAAACTAATGGACATAGATTTCAAGCTCTTGATGTAATTTCTCACCAGTGTCTGGCAAATGTAGCCTAGACAGAGCATTGGCAACTGGAATATCAGTGCCAGGTTGGTAGGTGAGTGTCAGGTCATAAGGTTGGATCTGTAGCAGCATCTGTTGAATTTTTGCTGGTGCTTTCTGAAGGGGCTTGGAGACTATGTTTTTCAGGGGCTTGTGGTCAGTTGTGGCTTTCACCTTTCTACCATAGAGATAGTGGTGGAAGTGCTTACACCCAAATACAATGGCATATAACTCCTTCTCTAGTTAAGATTACTTCTGCTCAATCTTGTTCAGGGATCTAGAGGCATAAGCAATGATGTTGCCATAAGATGACAGGTTCACTCCAAGACCATGGGATGAGGCGTCAACTGTGAGATCAATGGAGCTGCATGATGGGTAAAAGAAAGATAGATTTGACTGTTAATTTTTTCATTTCCCTCAGGACTTCTTTTGTTTTTCTCCTCAATTCAACTCCTTCTGTCTTTGCAGGCAATGAAGTTCTTGTTCTTTGAAGAGAGGTTTGGTATGTACCTGGATAAAAAGTTTAGCATGCCAAGTAGAGTGGCTAGCTCCTTGTTGTTGGTTTGGCTGGGCATTTTGTTGATGGCTGTCAACTTTTGTGGTCAGGTTTTAATCTGCTAACAATGATGATGTGTCCAAAGTACTGTACCCTAGGGACAGGGAATTTACATTTTTCCTGCTAAACCTGACACCACATAGTCTTGTTCTGTCTAGGATAGCAAGGGGGCACTTGTCATGCTCATCAATTTTTGCTCCATAGATTAATAGATCATCAACAATCACCAAAAACCTTCAAGACCTTCAAATATTTCTTCAAGTTTTCTTGGGAATTCATCTTGGGCTGATATTATAGGTCTTTCCCTTAGCTTGGCACATGTGGGCTGGAGAGTATGTTCCTCTGCAGAAGTAATACTCCCTGGGTTTTCTTTCAGTTTTGTGTCTATCATCTTGCTTAGGCAGTTGGTAGCATTTGCTCTTCTGGGGAGCATCAATTTTTTTTTCACCAGCAATTCCTTTCCTTCAAATGTTCACAACTGTGCCTGGGTTATTTTGAAGAGATGACACTTTTACTTGGCAATTTGTAGAATAAGAGAGTCTTGTTCCAAGAGTAGACACTCTCTGATTCACGTGTCTCTGATGCCAATCACTATATGATCTTTCACCATTTTGTCAAGGTTAGTATATGCACATGGTTTCACCAGTCTCTCTCTTCAGTTTTGTTATGAAAATTTCCACATTCTCATTTTCTAGCTGTTCTCTTTTGTGGAATACAAATCAAGCAAACAAACTGTTTGTATTTGGTGCAGCATATTACCTGAATTTCGTAAGGTATGTTTCAGTTTTGCTCTTTTCTTAATCTGTGAATGTAAATATTTCAAAGATTTCACGTCCCTTGTATAGGATTCTGTCTCCCTTGAGGATAAGGCTGCAGTGAACTGTCAGTTCATGCTGTATTGTCCAGTAGGGCAAGAGATCATTCATTGCTGCAGAGTCTCCAGATTTTCAGCCATCCAATTTTGATGGTATTTATTAGTTGACTGAGCTGGGGGAGTCTTCGCAAGTTTCTTTGGCAATTTCTGCTAGCTTTGCTAAACTAATGGACATAGATTTCAAGCTCTTGATGTAATGTCTCATCAGTGTCTGGCAAATGTAGCCTAGACAGAGCATTGGCAACTGGAATATCAGTGCCAGGTTGGTAGGTGAGTGTCAGGTCATAAGGTTGGATCTGTAGCAGCATCTGTTGAATTTTTGCTGGTGCTTTCTGAAGGGGCTTGGAGACTATGTTTTTCAGGGGCTTGTGGTCAGTTGTGGCTTTCACCTTTCTACCATAGAGATAGTGGTGGAAGTGCTTACACCCAAATACAATGGCATATAACTCCTTCTCTAGTTAAGATTACTTCTGCTCAATCTTGTTCAGGGATCTAGAGGCATAAGCAATGATGTTGCCATAAGATGACAGGTTCACTCCAAGACCATGGGATGAGGCGTCAACTGTGAGATCAATGGAGCTGCATGATGGGTAAGAGAAAGATAGATTTGACTGTTAATTTTTTCATTTCCCTCAGGACTTCTTTTTGTTTTTCTCCCCAATTCAACTCCTTCTGTCTTTGCAGGCCATGAAGTTCCTTGTTCTTTGAAGAGAGGTTTGGTATGTACCTGGATAAAAAGTTTAGCATGCCAAGTAGAGTGGCTAGCTCCTTGTTGTTGGTTTGGCTGGGCATTTTGTTGATGGCTGTCAACTTTTTGGGGTCAGGTTTTAATCTGCTAACAATGATGATGTGTCCAAAGTACTGTACCCTAGGGACAGGGAATTTACATTTTTCCTGCTAAACCTGACACCACATAGTCTTGTTCTGTCTAGGATAGCAAGGGGGGCACTTGCAATGCTCTTCAATTTTTGCTCCATAGATTAATAGATCATCAACAATCACCACAAAACCTTCAAGACCTTCAAATATTTCTTCAAGTTTTCTTTGGAATTCATCTTGGGCTGATATTATAGGTCTTTCCCTTAGCTTGGCACATGTGGGCTGGAGAGTATGTTCCTCTGCAGAAGTAATACTCCCTGGGTTTTCTTTCAGTTTTGTGTCTGTCATCTTGCTTAGGCAGTTGGTAGCATTTGCTCTTCTGGAGAGCATCAATTTTTTTTTTCACCAGCAATTCCTTTCCTTCAAATGTTCACAACTGTGCCTGGGTTATTTTGAAGAGATGACACTTTTACTTGGCAATTTGTAGAATAAGAGAGTCTTGTTCCAAGAGTAGACACTCTCTGATTCACGTGTCTCTGATGCCAATCACTATATGATCTTTCACCATTTTGTCAGGGTAAGTATATGCACATGGTTTCACCAGTCTCTCTCTTCAGTTTTGTTATGAAAATTTCCACATTCTCATTTTCTAGCTGTTCTCTTTTGTGGAATACAAATCAAGCAAACAAACTGTTTGTCTTTGGTGCAGCATATTACCTGAATTTCGTAAGGTATGTTTCAGTTTTGCTCTTTTCTTAATCTGTGAATGTAAATATTTCAAAGATTTCACGTCCCTTGTCACCTGTCCAGATTAGGAGGTAAAGGAACCAAAGCAAAGGTGGATCTCTTGACACCATGTGGAAGCTGATTGCTAAGTGTAAGGTACTTAAGCAGACCTCACTGTCTGATGCCACACATCATGCACAATCAGCTTCACATCTACTCTACAAGGAGAAGGACAAAAAAAAAAAATGGGTCCTCGGAATTTCCCTGAAAATAAAGCTGCTTTAGCAGAGGAAGCTGCTAGAAAGGGTGATTCTAAAACTGGTCGTATGAACTTTGGAGGGGGCTTATTAGATTGCTACTCAGAAGTGTTAGTGCCCTTTTTGAGAATCAGAGAGATGGGAGGATGGATACCCCCCTCCCCCACACCTTGTATTTTTCCGAAACGAATCTGATAGAAATTTGAGATCGCCATTTTGCCAGCTGACTAATGAGATTGTTGGAAAAGAGAGCAGCAGAATCACCTTGGTCAAAGACAAGAATGGGGTGATTTTATTGGATCCAGATAAAAAAGGTGCCACAAAAGGTGGGCTGCCCACTTCAAGAAACAATAAAATAAACTGAGACCCAGTGACCAAAAAAATGTACCTGATAGCCTACCCCCTTTTACAGCTTTACATCAATACAGACCTGCCATGCTGTGCTGAGGTAATATATGCAGCAAAAAAGCTAAAAAAAAAAAAAAAACGCGGACAAACTTCTAGCATAGATAGAATCTCAGCAGAAATGCTGAAGTATTCAATAAGAACATTCCTCTCAGTGGGGCTTGCCCTTTTCACCTATATATGGAACAAAGGGAAGGTTCCCTGTGAATGGACCAAAGCGAATTTGGTGAAAATCTTCAAAAAGGGAAACAAAATGTTGTGTGATAATTGGAGAGGTATGAACCTTCTGCCAGTACCATGCAGACTATTTTCTTCTATCATATTTTATTAGATTCAAGATGGACTAGATACACATCTGCAAGAAGAGCAGCATGGTTTTAGAGCTGGCAGATTGGTCTCTTGCTTGATATTTGTACTGAAAATGCTTGTCAGGGAATCAAAAGAGTGGAACAACAAGGTATGCCTACTATTTATTGACTTTGAAAAGGCATTTGACTCAGTTGACCAAGAATGTTTGTGGAGAGTCCTCAACTATTATGGGGTGCCAGAAAAAACTAGTGGGCATGATTATTTCCCTATACAAAGAGACTGGATGTTGTGTTAAGACTAAGAATGGCACAACCCAATTTTCAAGATCATGTCTGGTGTGTATCAGGGATGTGTACTTTTCCCATTCCTTTTTGTAATTATAATGGGCTATATATTAAGACGAAACCCTGGATATGGTGCAAAAGTAAGCAACTCTCAGATTTAGATTTTGCTGATGATGTAGTCTTGTTAGAAGATTATAAACAGAGGTTACAGCAGCTACTTGACACAATTATAGAAAATGCAGCAAATGTCAGACTAGCCATTAATGTTGACAATTCAAAGGGCATGTCCATCACATTGCTTGTTCTGCATGACAAGAGTGCAGATCTAGGACAGGTGAAAGATTTCAAATAGCTGGGTAGCTGGATTGATTGTGATGGTGAAATAATGACTTGAGATTAAATGCAAAATTGGTCACTCAAACTAGAGCTTTTAATAGACTAAAGCCCATTTGGAAGAGCAGCAAAATATTCTTTGTGACTTAAGTTACGTCTCTTCAGTAGCAATGTGCTCTCCATACTCCTCTAAGCTAGTGAGTGCTGGACAACAAATCATCAACTTGTAAAGAGAATTCTTGCATTGGAGAATATGCTAGAAACAGAGAGTCAGCAACTCTGATGTTCATAATAGAACTGGTCAGCCTCTCACTACTGTTGTTCTAAGGAAGAAGGGGTGGACATATTTAGGACCGTACTCTGCATGAAGGAAGGCCGCCTTCCTTGGACAGTCTACAACTGGAAACCAGGTGGCAAAAGAAGATGAGGTCATCCAAAGAACACTTTGTGGCGAATTTTTGACCAAGAGGACGGCTGAGACCTTGTTTTTCCCTGAATGGGAAGATTTTGTCACTGCAACATCGAAGTAAACAATTGGATCAAAGTGGGCAATTCCTGAGCTGCGGCGCCTTTCCTCCAAGCCACAACACCTAGGGCAACTGCCTTGGATTCCCCCTCCCCTCCCTAGGAGCAGCTCTGTATAAGGCCCAAGTCTCTCCTCCTCTGTTATATTATGCATCAGACCATTATTGTTTGTCTTTGTGTATCTGTAGCTGGGTCTATTCCACAAATACAAGTTCTTGCATTTTAGAATGTTTACTTCTAAGCTGCAGATTTTTGCCCAATTGCAGGTTGGGTTGGTACTAATGAAAAGTAGGTATCTGTTTCATGTAATTAGCAAGGCCTGCACTCTTGGAGTCACCTACACATAGTGTCATAAGATATGAAACCCATTTAGAAGGATTATCAGTATAAAAATTTAATAACAGAGGCTTTAGTATGCTATCCATACTCTATCAATCAAAAGATACCCTATACCCAACTCATCTACTATGTCCATGCTACCCTATCAATATAAACATTTAATAACAGAAGCTTGAGTATGCTACCCTGGGTCATTTCACTTCTTTACTGGCTAGCCTGTCCTTCTGAGAAAGTCTTCAATCCAAATTTGGGATCTCTGGCCTAATAAATTAGACCCACAATTCTGGAATGTTTGGTAATGGACTCCTCTGGGATGTCCAAGAGTGTTGTAAACAATTGGATCAGTATTGGTTCTTTCCCTTGAAGATGGGAAAGAGCTATTCAATCATCCCTGAATAAGCTTTGAACTCTGGCTCAGCATCATCTTATGTGGAGGTCAACTATTGCTGCCTTGTATGCCACTAGGCATTGTAAGGTCTAAGTAAGTTTATATATGTGTGCAGGAATTTTGTATTAACTGATTCTATTAAAAGAGGCCATTATAGATGTCACTAAGAATGTTGTTACTGAAAAAAAAAAAATTATTTTTGATATTTATTGTTTAAATATCTGTATTATCTGGTGTCTATTTGGGTAATAGTTCTATGATACTATATCATCTATATTATTCTATATCCTCACTAAGAATTTTGTTATTGAAAAACATTCTTTTTTTTTCAACATTTATTGTTTAAATATCTGGTGTCTATATTAAACATCTGGTATTTAAATATCTATATTATCTAGTGTCTATTTGGGTAATAATCCTATGATACTATATTATTTGTATTGTTCTTTATATTACTCTATATTATTCTATTTTATCTTATATTATTCTATTCTAGGTACTATGTTATTCTATATTAATTTGTGTCTATTGGAGTAATAATGCTATGGTGCTTCCTTATATAAGATTCATACTGAATCAATAATATTCCCAAAAACTCTGTTTCAACTTTGTTGTTTTATTAGTCTAGTATCCTTCCCCTAAGGTTTGGGGTTTTGTGTATCTATTGATAGTATGGTGTTGAGCAAGGGCGCCGCCAGAAAATTTTCCAGGGGGGGGGGGCGGACACCAAAATAGCAGTGGTGGTTGGGTGGCAGTTTAGGTGGTTTAGGGCACCAAACAACGACTTTACCCCAAAGAGGAAGGATTTGCAATCAATTTAAAATCCTGAGAAGCTAATTGATTTAATAATATCAATAACTATATTTTAGACTTCCAGTTGCAAAAGAGGTAATCCCACAGGGTAGTAGTACTGGATTCAACCAAGTTGATTTGCTTTATTTGTAATAAAATTATACTACGTTTGGTGATCGGTAATTGCGTATCAGCTATAATGAGGGGAGTGTGAGTCACTATTAAGGTGGGGGTAGAGTAGATTCCTATAAAAAGTACATTTTAATTGACAAAAACTGCTTACTCTTCTTGAGGCTTCAGATAAATGTTGAAAGAGGAAGGGGGAGTAGGAATTAATTAAAACGTTTCTCTATACAGCTAATATGTTACATTCCCATATCTACCAGCACAGAGTTGGAAAAGGCAAGGCAGTTTCATCATCAGCCCCGCCATGAAATTTCTTTGGGGTGGCAAATACTGCTAGGAACTTAGTTTTCAGCAATTTTTAATGGTGATATTTTTCTTTTTTGATTTATATGAAGTACTTCAATGTATGTAAAAGAAATATGTAATGAATTTATCAATAAGAAAATCCTATTGTAGAGGTTGTGATGGCTTCAGTTATGTAGAGGATCAAAAGTCTCACAGAATTTCCATCCATACAATAAAAAATGGAATTTTGATACCAATAGATATATCAAAACAATTGACTGATTCCCAATATATTATTTTCATCAAGTTTAGTCTTACCCATGCAAAGCTACACAAGCCTGAGAAAATTTGTCTGATTTTCGGAGAAAGGGGAAAAAAAAAAACCCATGAAGTCATATAACTTTAATTAAAATCACACCATCAGATTCAGGGTATTAAATAACCCTACTCTAGATGTTTCAAGCTCATATCTGCAATAATGTGGAGTTTTGTAATTTTTACCAGAAGAAAAATCATGGATGTGTGTTTTATTTGTCTTTTTTTTTTTCACAGGGGTGATTGTATCAACCAAGTGGGCCTAGAACATCGAGGTACAGCTCATTCTAATGGAAATGAAAAGTTTCTTGTACCCTTTTTAAGTGATTAAAAAAATAGAGGGTAACTAGGCCCCCTCCCATGTCACTTTTTTCCCCAAGATCGTCCAATCAAAATTTTGAGATAGCTTTTTTCTTCAGCATAGTTGAAAGGCCCAATAACTGTCTTTGGAGATAAAATGATCCCCTGCAGCTCCTGGGGAAAGGTTTCAAAGTTATAAAAATCGCTCTTTGTTTTATTTGTTATTGGGAATGGGAAATATGCATACATTTTTTGGGTGGGTAGGGGAGGACGAATTTTCTGCTGGAAATTTTTCAATGGAGAGGTTGGTTTCCAGAGGGTGAAATTTTCAGAAGAAATTTTACCCTGGGTGAATTAGCGAGAATTCATATACGAAATTTCTTTATATGTTTTGTTTTCTCTTTACCGATTCAATTTTACGTGTGGACATGTTAAGAGTAATTGCTCGGGGTAAATTTTCGTCGGGATTGAATTGTCCAGAGGGTATTTCTATTGGGAGGGGGATTTTTCCGCGGAGGTTGAGCCAGGTATCCTGGCGTTATTTAAAGAACAATCAGAAATAAAAAAAAACATGTTTTTTCAACTGAAAGTAAGGAGCAACATTAAAACTGAAAACGAACAGAAATTATTACGCATATGAGGGAGGTATCCCCCTCTTCAACATCTCGCTCTTTGCGCTAAAGTTTAAATTTTGTCCCAATTCTTTAAAAATAATTCCTAAAACACAAGGGTTGCTTAATTAGAACAATAAGTAACTTTTTCTTAAGTGCCGAAAAACTGCAGCTTGAAGAGCGAGGTGTTGAGGAGGGAGGGGGCCTCATATATGTAATAATTTCTGTTTGTTATAAGTTTTAATGTTGCTCCTTACTTTCAGTAGAAAAACTTGTTTTATTTTCTTTATTTAATGAAGCTTAGAGACAAATAATTCTATAAAGGCAATGGAAAAAGTATGTCAATTAAAGTAAAAGTATTTAAAAATTAAAAAAGTAAGTAGCTACAAAAAACACACAAAAACAATAGCCTACTTACAAAAAACTAGGATATAAACTCCCAGCATTAAGCTACAAATAAAAAAAATACAATCACTCCGAGCAACAAAAAAAAAAAAAAAATGAATAAAACAAAAAAAAACGTATCCGTTCAGGGGGAAAATATAGAAATTGTTTGTATTCTATTCAGGGGAAACGTTTCTGATTATATTGGCTTCATATATCAGCTCATGGGTACTCTTGGAATGCAGGCCAAAGTTGACGGCATATTCTTATCGATATTGCCTCTTATTAAGTTGTTTTCCTTGTGTTATCTATAATTATACGAACTTTCTTGTGTTGTAATAACTGCACTAATTACTAAAAAAACAAATATATATTTAAGATCACCATAAAAAGCTGATTCTTTGACTGATGAATGTTGTCAATAGTTAGGCTCTTGTACTTTTGTTAATGACAAGGACCGTTATTTACTTACCATTCATTACTATGAAGAATTTGTGTTTGTTGTTGTTTTTTTTTTTTTTTTTGCTCCAACCAAATCATGTAGAAAAAATGTTTGTGGAAAACAGGTTAGGGGTTACTCAGTCACAAATTAGAACTTAGATTTTCCTTATTATGGGTCAAAATCTATTGGCAGGCAGCCAACAATGGGGCAACAAAACATTTTTCCATGGGTTTCCCTATTCTGCTCTGTTTCCTTTGTGTTCTCTATAATTACTATATAGTCCCAAAATTTCCAGGGGGGCATGCCCTCCCCCTGCCACCTTGCCGGTGCCCATGGTGTTGAGCATAAACAAGACCTCTGACCTGGTTTCATGAGAGGACAGGGACCAAAACCTGAACAAAAGTAATTTTTGACTTAAATTTTCAGTCTGTGTGTGTATGAGGAGGGGCTGGGAAGCAAACCTCTCCCTATCTTCCCCAGTAAGGGCATATTAGTACTATGTACGAGAACAACACTGCTGCGCGTTAAGGTAGGAAATGAGGTTAGCAGCTGGTTTTGTACTAAATCAGGACTTAAGCAGGGTTGTGTTCTATCCCCCTTTGTATGGATTATTTTGATGGACTTTGTTTTAAGGAGCACAGGAAAGGCAATGGGAGACCACGGAATCAAATGGGGAGAAAAAACGTCTCCTGGACTTGGATTATGCTGAGGATTTAAGCATCCTAGATGTAAGTGTGAGCAAAATGAATGAAGTTTTAGAGGTTTTGCGAGTTCAGGGTGCTAGAATTGGTTTGAAAATTAATGTTAGGAAGACTAAGTCACTAAGGCTGGGAATAAGGGAAGATGAAAAGATTGATCAGGTGGGCAGCTTCACTTACCTTGGTAGCATTATTAGTAAAGATGGTGGGAACAGTGAAGATGTTAAAAATAGAATAGCCAAGGCTCAGGGTGTTTTTTCACAGTTGAAAAAAATCTGGAAGAATAGGAAGATAAGTCTTCAAACCAAGATTAGAATATTAGAAGCTACAGTGATGACAGTGGTCAAATATGGCTCTGAAGCATGGACGCTCCGAAAAGCGGATGAAGATTTGCTAGATGTTTTCCAGAGAAATTGCTTAAGGATCGTTCTGGGTACCCGGCTGACTGACCGTATTTCAAACAATAGGCTATACGAAAAATGTGGTTCAATACCGCTTTCTAGGGCTATAATGAAAGAAGGTTGAGGTGGCTAGGGCACGTTGTGCTGATGAAGGATGACAGATTGCCGAAGATTGTTCTTTTCGGCCCAACCATCTAGGGCTAAACGGAAAACAGGTCGTCCCCGTCTGGGGTGGGAGGACGTCATAAAGAAACATTTAAAGGAAATGGGCGGGTGTAAAAAGGGAGGCTTTAAATAGATTGGGGTGGAGGAGGAGCGTGCGTAGCTTTGTTGGCCTCAGGCGGCTTGGTGCTGCGGTGAGTTGTTAGTAGCAGTAGTAGTAGTATTTGATTTTTGTTGATACTGGTAATTGTGATGTATTGAGTATTAAATATTTTTTTGAATCCATTCAGAGTGTAGAGGTATTCATTCCACTAAATTCTAGGGTAAGATATGAGTTGGGGAAAATAAGATTTTAGTTATATTTAATTACCGTTGGTTTTTATAATTTCTAGCTTTAATAGGTGTTTAATAATCTTAAATTTGATACTGCTTAAAAGGAATGAAACATGAATGAAGTAAATTTTTATTCCACGATTTTTTTTTAATTTGGGGAGACTTCTCTCTATCCTCCATTGCCTATGAGCACATGTCTCGTTACAAGACACTGTAAGCTGTGTTCAAGATAAAAAGAGTTTTAATTGTTTTGGACTCTTATTCTGTTATTTTCCCTAGTTTCATAATGTTTAGTTTTAACAAATATTTGATATTTCTAGATATGATGCTGCTAAAAATAGGCGTATACCTGTTGAAGAAGCAGAAAAACATGGAATAAAAATGAAAAAGCCTGGTGAAGTTACACTTGATTCTGAATTTGAAAAGATTAAGCAGGTGAATAAATAATTTAAGCATGCCCTAGATTAGAGACTTTTATTAACTCAATCCATTGTTTATGGATTTAATGCTAAAGCAAGGGTATTCACCCTTCCTGAGGTTGATGTGAGGGAACCCTTTCTGGAGAAATTTTGCATTAAAAAGGCACCGTTTTGTATTTTGACCAAGACAGTATCCACGGGGGTAGGGGTTTGACCCCCCCCCTGGAATGTTTGTCCAACTCGTAAAAAGCAACAAAAATGAATATAAACAAATTTTGACGCGTTTTTAAAGTTTTTTAACCCCCCTCCCCGCGAAAAAAATCCTTTTGTAAAACTACCTCCCCCCCCCCCAAAGAAAAAAGTATAACCATGTAGCCTACCTACTAGAAAAATATGTCATAGACTGCACCCACATGAAAAATATTTTGATTTATATAATAATGTGAGAATACTTTTAAGTCATTCAAAAAGATGAATAAAACTTGGGAAACAGTGGAGAATTTGGATAGATTGTCTTTAAAAATGTATATATATATATTATATATATATATATATATATATATATATATATATATATATATATATATATATATATATATATATATATATATATATATATATATATATATATATATATATATATATTCTTCAAAGAAACAGGATTCTCTTCTGCAAAAATTTGACCATCTAGCCTATCTCAAGAAAAGTATATCTTTGACTGGATATAAAAAAATTCATTTGGAATCAGTTTGTGGTAACAAACTGTAAGTAAGGAGTAACTCAGCCCAATAGTAACTGAAAATCTAAAAACAGAATTTCGGTTATAATAGATACATTAAAAGAACTGAATTTTATTGCGGATTTCAAATGAATAAAATTTTTGAAGTTTAATGTTATCCATCAAAAGCTACGAAGATGAGGATATTTGCCTGATTTTCAAAAAAGAAGGAAAATGCCAAAAAATCAAGAGATCTTAATGAGAAACACACTATCAGATTCAACATATTAAAGAACCCCCACTGTAGAGGTTTTAAGGTCCTATTTTTAAAATGTGGAATTTTGTATTTTTAACCATAGATTTTTATTACAGATGCAATTTTTGTTTTATGGGTGATCATGTTGAACCCATGATCCTAGAAGATCGGAAGAGGGCTCATTTGAACGGAAATTAAAAATTTTAGCACCCTTTTTAATAGGCTGAAAAAGCTGGATGGCAACTATGCCTCCTTTTCTCCCAAAGACATCAGATAGAAATTTTTGAGACAGGCATTTGATTCAGCATAGTTGATAAGTCCAATAACTATGCCTTTAGAGTCCCTGGGAAAGGGCTCTAAGTTAGGCAATTTGTTCACACATAGCCTAGTATTCGTTATTGGGAAATATACGGAAATTTTTTGCGAGGAGGGAAAGTTTACACGGGGGGAGGGAAGGGGATTTCCTGTATGGTTTGAAAAACGGTATAAAAAAAAAACGTTCTTTCAAAGTAAGGAGCAACATTATAACTTCAACTGAACAGAAATTATTCTGTATATGAGGGGACTTCCCCCTCCTCAACCCTCGCTTTTTACACTAAATTTGACTTTTTGTTCCCAATTCTTTAAGAAAGACTGCTGAAACACAAGGGCGTTGAATTTGAATGATAAGTATTTTGAAGAACTTTTAAGACTTTACCATAAAAAGAGAGGGCTGAGAAAGGTGCAGCCTCCCCCTCATATGTAGAATAATTTCTGTTCGTTTGAAGTTTTAATGTTGCTCCTTACTTTCAATTGAAAGAAACTTGTTTTTTATTAATTAAATTGATTCTTTTAGTTTAACTTGACCGATTTTGTATATTTTTACTAAGAAGTCTAATTATTTGAAAGTGTATGTCAGCCAAGACACGTGAATATATATTTCTTCGTTGACTCTGTCAAAAGGTTATTCGACAGTCATCTAAAAGCCTTTATAAAAGACTAACGGCAAACCAGATATTTAATTATACCTGGCGCCGTAAATTTAGGAATAAAAAAAATATAAGCATAAATACAATATAACATCCTAGATGGACTGAGGAAGCCATGTTGTTAAAGACATTGTTGACAAAGAGATCAAAATTAAATTGGCCAAGTTTGCTTCTAGACGTACTCATTTATTTCTGAAGAACATTTGTCTGCTCTTTCCATACTGCTAAAGACACCATATGACTTTATATGAATTTCTCATAACAAATGTTGTAGCTGGTAGCTGGTGTAGCTGGTGTAGTTATATGAATTTCTCATAACAAATGTTGTAGCTGGTAGCTGGTGTAGTTATATGAATTTCTCATAACAAATGTTGTAGCTGGTAGCTGGTGTAGTTATATGAATTTCTCATAACAAATGTTGTAGCTGGTAGCTGGTGTAGTTATATGAATTTCTCATAACAAAGGTTGTAGCTGCTAGCTGGTGTAGCTGGTTAATTATATGAATTTCTCATAACAAATGTTGTAGCTGGTAGCTGGTGTAGCTGGTGTAGTTATATGAATTTCTCATAACAAATGTTGAGCTGGTAGCTGGTGTAGTTATATGTATTTCTCATAACAAAGGTTGTAGCTGGTGTAGCTGGTGTAGTTATATGAATATCTCATAACAAATGTTGTAGCTGGTAGCTGGTGTAGTTATATGAATTTCTCATAACAAAGGTTGTAGCTGGTGAAATATCTTAGTGAAGAAAATGATTTAGCAACATTATTCAATACTAAATGGTTCTAATATGAAAATGGGCATGGTAGCATAGACAAAATAAAATGTCCCTAAATTGGGACATTTTACTTACCCTTTTAAAAAATGAGATTTTGAGAATATTTGTAATTAAATTTTGCAATCTAGGCACATGTTAATGTTGGTACCAGCTTCATAATATGAAGTGTATGTTTGAGGTCATACACCAGCTAAAGAAAAGCACGCAAACACAAAGTGAAAAACATTTTCAAGTAGATAGATATAGGTTTAAGATTTCTCATATAGCCTAATGTAAAAATATTATACCATGTCGCTTTTTTTATGAATTTCTCATAGCTAGAAGCAAAAAAAAAAAAACACTCAGAAAAGTGAAAAACATTTTAAGTTTGATCAATCCAGTTTTAAGGTTTATCGTTGAATCTAAAGATATTAAAGCATACCTTACGCCACTGGAATATCCGGGGTTGGGCCTGGGGGACTCCCTCCCCCCTCCCAAAAAAAATCAATCTGGTGCCCTCTTTCCTTGTTTTTTTTTTTGTCTTTTCACTCTATTGTAAAAATAAATTTGTCAATTTGGGTCAATTATTGGTTCCCTTGTCACATTGCCCCCCCCCCTAAGATCTTGCTCTAGATTCGCCCCTGCCTTACGCTTTTTTTTCATGAATTTTTCATAAGAAATTTACTATAATTGGAATATTTTTCAACTGAATTAGTATAATAAACCTAAAGAGCTGTTTTTTTTTCTTTCACTGAGACAGCTCTTAATTGTCTTATTAAGTATCACGTTGAGGTATTATATTGATGTTTTTTTTTTTTCAGAAGAATTTAAATAACTGGGAGAACAAGCGTGGACCTCGTCCTTGGGAGCCAGAAAACCCTGTAACCCAGGAGCATCTTAGAAAAGGCGAAAAACTCGGCAAATCATATATGAGAGAAATAGGCATGCCGTTGCCCAAACCCGAGGATATAGAATAGTTAATGAATTGTGGCAACACTGTACTTCCCTTTGTAACCTTTACCGTTGAAGAGTTAGCATCCTTAACTAGTTTAGAAGGTTGGACTAATCGTAGAGTGCGCATTGTTGCCAAAATTTCTGTATACGATCCATTGGCAAACACAGGGATATTGTCAAGTGTGGGTGAGTCTGGTGGACCGTATGAATTGTTCTGTGATTTTCGGCTTTGTAAACAGTTACCACCGCTAGAAGAAACTTTGTTTATTTTTGGTGAAGCCTGTCTTGATCTGAGGAAGAGGGCTTTTGTTCTTATTGTGGTAAAAGTTTTTTCTATTCTCTTTTCGGTTGCTTCCTTTTGCAAGTTATGCTGCATATTAGGTATCTCGTGGACAAGGACGTATCCAAGAGGGGATGGGGTATTGGGTTTTAACCTCCCTCCAAAATTTTCGTCCGACTTGTAAAAGCATAACAAAATTGTATATAAATACATTTTTGATGCGCTTTCTAATTTTTTTTTTGTAAAACCCCCTCGAACAAAATAACCCCCTGCCCCAAACAAAAATTCTGGATACACCCTTGCTCGTGGAGATACCCAATATCTCCTAGTATGTGTTTCATACTTTCCTTAACACAAAAGCAATATCTCACTGACCCTTAAAAGCTATCTAAAATGCTAGTACAAAATTCCTCAGTACAAAATCCATATCAATGGCGTTTAGAAAGAGCCTGAAATACTAACAAAATAAGGCAAAATAGGTCAGGAATGAACTTCGCCTGGCTTACCAGTGCTGCCTTCTCCAATTATCATTGTTTGTAAAATCCATCATATATCCATGCAATGGCACACCTATGTTGGCTCGGGGGTACTTGTTTGATAACTTAAAAATGGAAATAGGAAATGATATTTAAATATTAGAAGGCTGGATGACGAATATATTGGTATGTCTCAAGGACTTAACATAAATTTTTATTGGAGTTTCCTTTTGGTGTTCTTTCTATATATCAAAATTAAAAAAATATATATAAGACAGGTAAACTAGAAGATAGTCCTATGATGGTGTTGTGGTTTCATCTGGTCTCAGTGGTTTCAGTGGTCTCAGCTTGGTAATATTGGACCCAGTGTTCGAACCCAATTGTAGCAATATACTGCAGGGCCGACGCAAGGACCTAAGTAGGCATGAAGCGTCATTAATCCGATACGACACAACTAGAAGATCAGAGATTAATGCTTCAGGGGATTTGATACCATAAAGAATCAACCTAAGTTTGTGTGCCCAAACTATTTAGAATTGATTGGGCGGTCTTGCCATAACTTTTAGAGCTTGGATAAGCGATCTGAATAAACGTTTTGTGTGGCCAAACTATTTAGAATTAATTGGGCGGTCTTGCCATAACTTTTAGAGCTTGGATAAGCGATCTGAATAAACGTTTTGTGTGGCCAAACTATTTAGAATTAATTGGGCGGTCTTGCCATAACTTTTAGAGCTTGGATAAGCGATCTGAATAAATGGTTTGTGTGGCCAAACTATTTAGAATTAATTGGGCCGTCTTGCCGTAGCTTTTAGAGCTTGGATAAGCAATCTGAATAAACGGTTTGTGTGGCCAAACTATTTAGAATTAATTGGGCGGTATTGCCGTAACTTTTAGAGCTTGGATAAGCGATCTGAATAAATGGTATTATACTAAAAGTCGACATCTACTGATAAAGTCGATATTTATGCTGATACCTGATACCGATATTTATACTGATAAAATCGATATTTAATACTAAAAGTTGATATTTAGTAGACATAATGGCGGAGATTTGCTAAACTCATCTTCGGACACGAAAATGGTATATGGTAATGGTATCTCATATGGTAATGGTATCATATGGTAATGGTATATGGTAATGGTAAACTCATCTTCGGACACGAAAATGGTAAATGGTAATGGTATCTGGTGGTTTATTGAAACAGCAGTCTGCAATAGCTGGCTCCTTTTCTGGCCAGAGGTCAAAGTGCTGACAGATAAACCAATGATCTTGAGAGCCTTCAGGTATGAAGCTACTGCAGAGTTGTATGCCTTGGTGCATTTGATGCCCCATCATAAACGCAGTAGACCATCCGCAAATGCCGAAACTCAGCTTGGTAACCTAACTAACTAACCAAACTTGATAACTTCAATTCAAAACTTTTTTGTTTTGTGCTGGAGATAGATATATTTGGTTTTAGAGAAACATATCATTAGAAAGTGTAAATTCTGTTTTTTCGATCAAAAGGAGCAGAATTTTCAGTTTAAAATTCAGGAAATGGTTGTCCCTAAAAACCTTCTTGTATAACTTCTTGAAAATGCCAAAAATCACCTAAAAAGAGATGTCATTTGATCAAATTGAAAGCTCTTTGAAAGTTGTTTAGTGTAACCCGCTTTGATTAGAAATTTGCTGACACAATTCCAATGTCTTTTCAATCAAATTTTATAATCAAATCACGAATTCTCAATAGGTTTCGATGATAAAGTAGTCCCCTGGGAGATTTCGCCAATGGACCCTTTGCCTTTGAGACGGTCAGGCGATGTTTAGTCTCACAAAAAGATGTTTATGGTACAGAATCCTCTTAATTAAAGTGGTTAATGTGGAAGACTGTGTGATTGATTAAAAATAATTGCAAAGTATTAGAAATGAAGTTTAATGGAATTTTTCGTTGAATTTTCGAAATGAAGTTTAATGTAGTCTTGATATGTTTCACGCCGAAAAGCAGAAAGGTGTAGCTACATATTGCTGCTCGAGAACACTGCCGGTTTTCTCCTGAGAAAGCCTCATTTGAGGCTTTCGTTTTATATCTGGTATATAGTATAGATGTATAGATAGTGTATAGATATAGTATAGATAGTGTATAGATAGTGTATAGATATAGTATAGATAGTGTATAGATATAGTATAGATAGTGTATACATGAGCACTATTAGGAGGGACGCCGAGAATTTGATAAAATACAGTTTCTGGAACAAATATTCTTGTTCTGATGATTATGGAGGTAGTGAGGACTTTAGCCCTAACCCTACTTTCCATTTAGGAATCTGTTTTTGACTAGACTGCAGTATGGTTGATATCGTCAGTAGGGTATCAAAAGGACAAAAGGGCGTATCTCCATAATTGTAAATTTTCAGAAGAGCAGAAAAAAAACCTCACGAGTTTTTTATTTCCCGTCTGATAGCCATAAAACAAAAACGGATCAATATGTATTGATCTTATATAGATAGATAGATATTTATTGCAACAAAAGCCTTTTCGGGCCATGGCAAAATAACAAAACAAAAATAAATACAAAAAAAAACACACAATAAATTACTCACAATTCATCAAAAAAGTTTCTCTATGTGCCATACCCACTCTTACAAATTTACCCAACCTTCTAAAATCATCAAAATTTCTACTTTTTAAAATTTTTTCAAGCCAATCCACCCCTCCAAAATCTGTTGAAAACACTTCCCTCCTCAAATTTCTTAACTCCTGGCATGTACCCATAAAATGGATAAGATCTTCCTTCTCTCCACACATAGGACACTGGTAAGGACCATTTTAAATCCTATAATTCCCAATATATTTCCTCCTTTCTCCAATACTTAAAAAATTACCACGAACCGAAATTACCCATCTTAAATCCTCACTACTCATCCCCGCTTTAAAGTAAAACTTCCTCCCCCAAACCTCCTTTGCCAGCTCATACAGCCCCAGGGACGCCGAGGATGATTTCTGATTCTGCCACCTTTGAATTTCCTGCTCTATTAGTCTATCCTTTACTTTTTTTGCTACTATATATCAATCCATTTTTTTGTTTTACGGTTATCGAAGGGGAAATAAAAAAGTTGTGAGCTTTTTTTTTTCTGCTCTTCTAAAAATTTACTATTATGGATATACGTCTTTTTGATATGTGACTGACGATATACCGCAATAAGCCTGCAGTATCATTTTTTCTTAATGATAGAGACACGTCACATACGTTGTAAACATGAGATTTTTTACTGTACAAAGTACAAAGTTACTGTACAATTTAGCTTTGACAGATAGTTTTGTATTTGCAGGTAAGCCGAAATTCATTTGGAAAAGGGAGGGGGGGTCAAATTCCTCAAAAATGGAGATGTAGTTCAGGAAAACTATAGGAATTTACGGGAGAAATCGCACAGGTCACGAAGTTCTGGTTGAGGAGGTGTGACCATAGCAAAGTTGACGCTCTCATATAATTTAGTAGTCATAGACTTTTCTCTGCATCGTAAGCGAATCTACCACGTACGTGGAATCAACAAGCATATATACATTATAAGAAAACTGTGGAGTCAACAGGAGAATTGCAAATCTCGTGCGATTTATTGAGGGAGGGGGTAGGTCCTGGGCCAATTAGACGTTTCTCCTATAATTTAGTAGTGACTGGCAATTCGCGTTTTATGTAAATCTAGCATGTACGTGCAAATTTATTTGTAGAAGTAGGGAAGGTTTTTCAAAACAAGAAATATAGATATAACTTAAGAAAATTATAGGCCATTATAGGAGAACTTTTTTCATTTATACACATCATAAAGTAAAATTGCTTACCACCAACTTAAACTGTATGATTCAGTAGAACTCAAATTAGCAATAACAATGGAAAATGCAAATGTACACAAATAAATTATATTTTAGATAAATTTGCTTAAACGCTTAATGCAAATTTTTAGTTTTCAAAGTACCAAGGACATCAAATTAAATACATTTTTCCCCCTTATTAGGTCTGTTAATACCATATTAGGTCATATTAGATCTATTAATACCTGAAAAAAAAAAAAAAAAAAGCCATTTTCTAAGATTTTTCGTCTGGTTGTTTCAAAATAAAGGAGGTTTTTAGGGCAGTGCCACATCCTCGTCAGTGTATCCATATTAACCCATTAAGGCAAATAAATAAAATTAGTGATTTAGCAACTTCTTTTGTCTGTAAAAATCAGACATTAACAATATGTTGATTCCCAAAGACCTCCAAAGGAAAAAGCTTCATCTTCTTAAGCTATTTGGTAGCATATGTTTTTGGTTTATTTTTTTATTTAATTTTTTCCATCAGCCCCCTCCACCCCCCCCCCCCCTCTTCAGTAGTACCAAAAAACTGCATAGCCACATTTGCAGGTTTTCTCCCAAAGAAATTGAAGCCACAATTTTCCTATTTTTAAAGATGTATATGTTTGTAGCCTTGTGCAGGGCCGCCACTAATAGGAGGAGGGGGCCCCTGATGCTATTTTTAAAGATGTATATGTTTGTAGCCTTGTGCAGGGCCGCGCCACTAATAGGAGGAGGGAGCCCCCCCGATGCTTTTGGGTACGGTAAAAAAATTAATTCGTAAAATCGTGGTGCTTTCTGCATTGACTTTTCCAACGCCGCCAAATTTTTTTATTTGCTTAAATAAAGACCACGAAAATACTGACATGTCATCTACAGAAATCACGAACTTAGTCGGTATACGCAGCAGTTTTACCGACTCCTGCCGTGATTTGCAGATGGTGCCACAATTTTCATTTGGTTAAATAAAGAGTATGAAAAAATAGTGCCATAATGTATCCCGAACTGCTAATCTCGGGCATTAAAAGCAGCTGTTGTACCGACTCGTGTAGAGATTTTACGTATCGTATTCAAAACAGATATTATACTAATTATTGATAATTATTATATTTATCGCTGCCCCCCCCCACATCTCGGCTAGTTACACCTCTGACCCTGTGGTAGCACAGTGGATTGATCTTCTACTTGACAATACGGGACCTGGGGTTTGATTCCCGCTGCCTCAAGGCTGGGTGAGAGGCTTTTTACCTGTCCCTGTAAATAAGACCAGTAATTGAAACGTTGATTCGGCGCCCTATGTGCCAAGAAGATCTTTACCCTTTTTGTATATCATAGTGAAAATTTCCGCTTAAATATTTTAAGGAATTAGATTTTATTTTCACTATCCCTGGTCCTCTAGTATTTTTTGGCGCAAAAATTTTATAAAACTGCTTATTTATAATAGCCTAGTATAATGTCAATATTAATATTTATATATATATAATAGTTTAATGTTTAACAGTTTAATGTATAATTTAATAGAATCTAATGTAAATTTAATGTAATTTAATATTAATGTAATTAATAAAAATCAAGCAATCATATTTTATTTTCACTGTCCTTGATCCCTAAATAATAAATGTCTTTTGTGCTTAGCATAGCAAATAAGCACTCTTTGATGATCCGAAGAAGTCGAAGTTCTTAATTCTGAGCATATGAAAAAAAAAGTTTTGACACAAGCCATTTTCATTACCAATCATTGATTTTATTGTTCGAGTTCAAATATTAATGCAAAATTTAAATATCTTTAAAAAAATTACAAGTATAATGACAACAAAGTCTTTGTTCATTTTTCAATTTTTGTGTAATTTTCTTTGTGTCTATTGAGTATTTTAATATATTGTAAATTCTGCATTCTCAGTAAGGTTCAGCAACTCTTTTATTTCTTATTTTATAATAAAGCGTATAATATCCAGACTGAATAGTGCTTTCCACATTGAACGCATATAGTCTTTCTAGGGACACTATTTTGCAAGTTAGAAGGTACAAACATTATTTTTATGGTCTAAAATGGTGCTATTTTGTACTTGAGTTTTTAAAAGTAAAAAATGGCTCGATTTTAAACCATAAATGAAAAAAAACCTTTTTTTGGGCGTTCTAGTCAATAAGTGTAAAGGTACCATGTCCCCGTCTCTTCTCCGATATAAGCCGTCCATTGCAAAAAATATCTAAAAAAAAATATTTAAAAATATAAAAATAAAAATATTTAAATATTTAAAAAATTAAATATTTAAAAATAAAAATATTAAAAAAAAATATTTAAGGACATTCAGGTTATAAGCAGCAAATGATAAGGACTTCAAAGACAGTTAAAGCTGCTCTAGCAAAGTATATACTATAGGCTAATCAATTCTGTATTTTCCGTTGTAAAGTTCAATTGTACCTTTGTTTCAAAATCAATTTTTGTGAAAGTTAGAACTTCCAGATCCGTCATCTTATTAAATGAGCAGTAACTATATATGAGTATTTACATGGTGTCGCAATCTGACGTAATTTATGTAAAAAATGTTTTCTAAAATTAAGGCTCTTAACGAAGTTTTCGAAGTCAGCCTATCTAGATCTTTTTTTTTTTACACCAAAAATGCATTTCACTTTTCAGAATAGTGTCTATTATTCATAGATACCGTTGACACTGAGCTATTGGTTGACAAAATTAGTAGGCCGTACGAAAAGTGTCGTTCAGTACCGCTTTCTAGAGCTATAATGAGAGAAAGGTTGAAATGGCTTGGGCACGTTCTGCGGATGAGGGATGAGAGATAAAAAAATTTGGGAGTAGGAGACAAAAAAAAATTTAAAAAAAAATCAAAAGTTTGTTTCTATACATTTTTTGTTATGTTTTTGCGAGTCGGACAAAAATTTTGGGAGTAATGTCGACTTCCGAAAGAAACAGGGGGATTTTCCGGCAGCAGGTTTAAATTATTCTTGGAGGGAAGAGATAGGGGGGAGCCCTCGATATTTTTAGGTATGTTCATAATCATAACTTTTACTCTGAAGGGAGGGGTCAAACTAGGTAGATGAATCTTTTAGATATCAACCTTTTTGTCCACAGGGTTTTAGCCCTTTTGCCTCTAGATTAAAGATTATTGACCCTTAAACTTAAAAGACTCTTTACCAGTAGACTTGAGCACTTGTTTGGCCTGGAAGTAAGATGCAAGTGGGAGAGGATGTCGTAAGGGAAATGGGAACGTCCTGAGAAGGTGTAAAGAGGGAGGCTTTGAATAGATTGGGATGGTGGAGGAGCGTACGTAGATGTCTTAAACAGTTTAAACAATCTGATTCTTCTTTGATCGGTTTATTATTAATTAAATTAAATAATAATATTAGATAAATAATAATTAAGACTACAATTCCCTATTCGTCCTCTGTTCACAAAGAAATGTTACGCCGGATCTTGAAAATTAACTTTGTTGTGCTATTGATAGCTTGCATAGTTCTTGAAGTCAGTTTTTTTTTTTAGTTTCATCGTTCTGCTGCTTATCTGGACATTCCCCAATACGAGAAGGCACTTGAGCTTCGTCGACGTTATACACCTTTGTTTGTGGCATCCCATCCGTCGTTTGCTGAAGAAGAAGTAGAGGAGTTTTAGAGAAGAAATGTCTTTTGTGAAAGTTCGTTCCAAGAACAGACATTCACGACGGTCAGAAGCTCCAGCGAGGTTTTACGTTAGCGAAGTCGACTTGCTTTGCAAAAATTCTTGTGGTTTTTATGGTAATTCAGAATGGGGTGGATATTGCTCAAAATGTAAAGAGGCTGGTAACATTGGAAAAGTGCGTGCGAAACCTTTAGATTTTTTAGAGAAAACGAAAAGTAAAGTGTCGAGATCAGTGAGTGACGTTGGTGAGAGTATGAAAACTACTTTACAATCAGCAAAATCGTCTTTGCCTCGTATCGATGAACGTCGAAAACTTGCAAGTCCTTCATTTGGTAAGAGTACTGCAACTAAGCTTCTTAGGAAGAGTCCTTCTAAAGATCGAAGCTTGAGTCCAGAATCCCGAAGGGTTGTCGAAGTCATATCCGCCTCTTTAAAGACTCATGGTTCTCATATCGAATCTGAGGTTTTCTCCTTCGTGAAACAGGCTTTTAGGAAAATTGAGCAATCTCTTTAATGATGAACGAACACAAAACGAAGATTTATCAAATATCTTCAAGGAAATATATCAAAGCTTCAAGGATAAATTAGAGCATAATTTTAACCATTTAAGCTCTGATGATGTGGAGTCATTAGCCGATAAGGTTGAACAGTACCTTTGTACAAGATTATACCGAAAACTTACTTATAATGGCTTCTCAGTCGAGGAAGATAAAGATTTGAGTTTGCAAAAGAGGATAAGACAGATGAATTGGATAACTCCAGAAATGATTGATTGCGTTGTAAATGAGAGATTGGACACAGTCCAAAAATTAATGGTACAAGCAATATCGAATCTTATAGAAATTGATTCAAAGAGGATTCCTCAAGACAAGCTTGAACTCATTGTAGAAACCTGTAAATTATCATTTCAAATTGTTGGTGAGTCTGTTGAAAATTCGGGTGACACTGCTGGATCTGCCGATGATCTTTTACCAACGCTCATCTATATCCTGCTTAGGGCTAATCCCCCCCGATTGTGGTCTAATATTATGTATATAACTCATTTTGCGAATCCTGCCCGATCTGAATCTGGAGAAAGCGGATACTATTTCACCAATTTCCGAATTGCTATCGAGTTTATAGAGAAAATGTCGGGGAAAGATCTGGATTTGACCGAAGAGCAGTTCAACTCATATATGTCTGGTGAATTATTTCCATTAAATGCTCTAAGAAATGGTCACTATCAATCAGAGGGATTACAGGTAATGTATAACAATTTAAAAACGTTGGAAGATATGCAATTAAAGTATGAAGAACTTGAAAGTGATACGGTGCTTGTCGAGAAGAGATTCAGGATTTCAATGAAAATATTTCCAAGGAAGTTAAAGAGGTTCTAGATCAGTATCCAATGAAGTTGAAAGGACCGAATTTGGATTTTTTTTGGGGGTGATGCTCCCCAAGATTTACCCCCTCCTTTAGTTCCAACTGTAGTTGGGCCACATTCGTCAGGACTGAGTCAGGTAGATGAAGCGTTTTTGTTGGTGGAAAAGAAAATTCCGGTGATACATTGTGAAGCAAATGAACCCTCTGAAGTGGATGCCTTTGGCATGAGTGCTCTAGAGTCAGTTATACCCAAGTTTCAGTAAAAAAAAAAATTGCCGCGATGAAAAATTGAACGATTTCCTTAGGACTAGGTATTGTTAAATTGTCTTTTTGAAAACGAGTTGAAAATAAAAATTCTAGAATGAAATACGGAGTAATTTATTAGAGAACTTGGATTTTTTTTTTTATTCAGCTGAACCTGATGAATTTAAACTGTACATACGTTAAATGTTAGCTGATTGGAGTTTTTCTCATTATCTTTAAGATTATTTTCCCTTATCTTTTATGTCCCTTTATCTTTATGTTTCCTTATGTTTAAGGTTTGGGTACATTTAAGGTTTATTGATGTCAATATTCCCAGTGCAATTTTTGGTACGTTATTTTTTGGGGCTTCTTCTGTTTTAATATAAGATAATTTCGCCGTCATTCAATAGCTTTGCCTATCTGCCGGATAAGTATTTTGAATTAGCTTTGCAACACTTTTAAGATTGAAAAAATAGGTCAAAAAGTCGCTCAAAAATGTTCATAAATGTAAAAGCTTTTCTCTTTTCGTAAGGAAGTTAAGGTCATTTTCTAAGAAGAATTCTAAGTAATGTCATAATTCTGGCTCCATCAATGGATAGATCTGAAACTAATGAGCGCAAACGATTTTATTGTCTTATCCTTTCGTAGTAGTAGGCAAGTAAGTCATAGTATTCTGGAGAAGAATTAGAGTAGTAAATACATTCTAAGAATGCTTGGGAACAAAAGAATCTAAGAATACCTGTCCAATTTAAATGATGAATTTTCTTTCATTTATTTCTGGTGGGTTTTTTTATTCAGTATTTTTTTTTCTTCCTGTAGAGGTAATTTCAAAAGGTTAGATTTTATTTAAGTTTTTTTCTGAGCACCGAGGCAACTTGGTGGAGGTCGTTGTAAAAATATTGGCTTGTTTTCATTTTCATGCTTTGCTACTGGGTGACAAAACCCTTGTTTTTCTCCCCTATTATATTTATTTTTCGTTTATTATATCCTTTCTTTTCCTTGTTTCATACGTCAAGCAGAGCAGTATTCTGTAGAAGAAGAATTAAAGTAGCATTCTGAAGAAGTAGTAGTAGTCTGAAGAAGTAGTAGTATTCTGAAGAGGCAGAGTAGTATTCTGAAGAAGAATAAGTAGAGCAGTGTTCTGAAGAATAAGAAGAAAAGAAGAAGTAGAGAAGTATTGTGAAGAAGAATAAGTAAAATAGTACTCGGAAGAAGAAAACGTAGAGTAGTATTCTGAACTAGAAGAAATAAAGTAGTATTCTGAAGAAGAATAAGTAGAGTAGTATTATGAAGAAGAAAAAGTAGAGTAGTATTCTGAAGAAGAATAAGTGGAGTGGTATTCTGAAGAAGAAGAAGTAGAGTAGTATTCTGAGGAAGGAAAAAAGAAGCAGAGTAGTATTCTGAAGAAGAATAAGTAAAGTAGTATTCTGAAGAAGAAGTAAAGTAGCATTCTGAAGAAGAAGAATTTGAATGTAATATGCTGACGTCTGCACAGCATACCTTGCATTGTAAACTGTTAAAGTGCTTCAAACACCACAAAATCTCACTATCAGCCAAGAGCCTAGCTGACTATAGCTGCACACAGAGCACAGAAATCAATATCTTTCATCTTATATTTGAACTCCTTGAGTCAAAAGATCTACTGAAAGATATCTGAGGATAGCTAATAGATAAAAGGCAATCAAGCCAGTAGCTCTGTCAAGCCCACAGAGTGAAGCAAAAGGAAAAGGGCTAAATAGTATCCACTGAAAAGCCCGCCTGCTGATGTAATGGAGAGAAGAAGAAGAATTAAGAGTAGTATTCTGAAGAAGAAGTAGAGAAGTATTCTAAAGAAGAATAAGTAGAGTAGTATTCTGAAGAAGAAGAAGTAGAGTAGTATTCTGAAGAAGAATAAGTAGAATAGTATTCTGAAGAAGAAGAAGTAGAGTAGTATTCTGAACAAGAAGAAATAATTAGAGTAGTATTCTGAAGAAGAAGCAGAGTAGTATTCTCAAGAAGTAGAGTAGTATCCTGAAGAAGAATAAGTAGAACAGTATTCTGAAGAAGAAGAACAAGAGAAGTATTCTGAAGAAGAATAAGTAGAATAGTACTCTGAAGAAGAAAAAGTAGAGTAGCATTCTGAAGAAGAATAAGTAGAGTAGTATTATGAAAAAGAAGAAGTAAAGTAGTATTCTGAAGAACAAGAGGAAAAGAAGTAGAGTAGTATTCTGAAGAAGAAGGAAAGGAGAATAAGTAGAGTAGTATTCTGAAGAAGAATAATTAGAGCAATATTCTGAAGAATAAGAAGTAGAGTACTATTCTGAGTCAGCGGAGTAACTGTTATGCTAAGGGTTTTCTCTACTTTGACTATTAAGCTCTCTTGTCTACCTTATCCGTCTATTGTCCATTAGGACCTTGGGGATATCAAGATATGCAAAATCTACTTGAAGCTACTACGTTTTTATTTTTAATTTCGTCTAGCTCAATGTGTGCCGACTTGCATCTATCTTGGTAAGAATAATAGTTCTTCACTTTACACTTGAGCTCTCGTTAATTCTTAAGTCGTATTTATTTCGACTCATAATCATAGGCAGCGCAATAACCTGCCTAAGTAAAGAACGATGTTGGCAGCATGTATCATTTATTTGTTTCTTTCTTTGTTTCAGACAAGGGTACTTGGTATCCAAGGAGCTGTCGTAGAAACTTCGAAAAGGGCTCATTCGATTGGAAATTGAAAGGGCTAGTGTCCTTTTTAATAGTCTAAAGTGATTGGAAGGCAACTAACCCTCTTCTCACGCAAGCCATTTCCCCAAACACATCCAATCGAAATTTGAGATAGCCCTTTGATTCAACGTAAATGAAAGATCTGGAAAATATGTCTTTGAGGATGACTACCCCCCCCCATCCCCCCACAGCCATCAGAACAAGGGTTGTAAGTTATGCCCTGGGGATGTATAAAGTTTTTACAGAAAGTGTTGCAGTAGAAACTTCAAAAATGGCTCATTCGATTGGAAATTGAAAGAGCTAGTGCCCTTTTTAATAGTAGAAAGTGATTGGATGGCAATATAACCCCTCTTACGCCCACCATTTCCCCAAACACATCCAATAAAATTTGGAGATATCCATTTTTTCAACGTAGTTGAAAGTCACACAACCCTTACAGTCCTCAGGGCAAAGGTTATAAGTTATGCCCTGGGGGCATATATGGTTTTTACAGAAAGCGTTGTTGTAGAAACTTCAAAAAAGGGCTCATTCGATTGAAAATTGAAAGGGCTAGTGCCCTTTTTAATAGTCAAAAGGGATTGGAGGGTAATATACCCCCTCTTACGCCGACCATTTTCCCAAACACATCCAATCAAAATTTGGAGATATCCATTTTGTTCAACATAGTTTAAAGTCTATGAAATTAGGTCTTTGGGGATGACAACCCCCAGGGCAAGGGTTGTAAGTTATGCCCTGGGGGCATATAAGGTTTTTAAATAAAGTTTTATCGTAGAAACTTCAAAAAAAGGCTCATTCGATTGGAAATTGAAAGGGCTAGTATCATTTTTAATTGTTGAAAGTGATTGGAGGGCAACCAACTCACGCCCACCATTCCCCCAGGGGCATATAAGATTTTTATAGATAGCGTTGTCGTTTCTACTTGTCGTAGAAACTGCCCCCTATTTTCCCAAACACATCCAATAAAAACTTTTAGATAGCTATTTTGTTCAACGTAGTTGAAAGTTCTGGAAATGAGGTCTTTGAGGATAACAACCCACCCCCCCCTCCTCAACCGTAAGAGCTAGGGTTGTAAGTTATGCCCTGGGGGCATATAAGGTTTGTATAGAAAGGGGCTCATTAGATTGGAAATTGAAAGGACTACCGCACTTTTTAATAGTAGAAAGTATTTGGAGGGCATCTAACCCCCCTCTCACACCCACCATTTCCCCAAACACATCCAATCTAAAATTTTGAGATAGCCATTTTTTCAACGTGGTTGAAAGTTCTGGAAATTAGTAAAGAAGAAAAAAAAAGTAAAGAGCCAAATTAAAACTTAAAAGAGCAAAAATGATTGTTTCGCAGATTCGTAAGATATATATACAAAACTAGCTTAAATAAAACTAACTCGTGATATCTACTAATGTCTGTAGAATTCTAAAAACTAGCTCTTTATTGAAAACCGTGGAGGCTTGAGTTTTTAGGTAATTACAACCGTATACTAAACGTCATCGATATCATGGTCGGTAAGAGACTATCGATAGAGACTTATACCTTAGTCTTTTATTTTCTGCAGGTTACTCACGAAACTTTCTGATCCTAAGAGAACACCCTGTTTTTTATTATTTAGGTTGGTTTTGTGTTTCCAGCAAATTGTTAGTTTCCATAATTCTACAGATATCAGAAAATATTACGAGTCGGTTTATTTAAGCTAGTACACAGACTGTACTGTATCTGCATGTACAGTACCAGTGTCCACTAGCTCGCCCAATAGTCGGTATATAGACATAGAACCTGTGAACTGTATGCAGACTGCACTATATGTGCAGTACTGCAGTACAAATATCCACTAGCTCGCCCAATAGTTGGTGAATAGACATAGAACCAGAGTAGTCCTTGCAGACTGTACTATATGTGCAGTACAAATATCCACTAGCTCGCCAAACAGTTGGTGAGAACCTGTGTTCTGTATGCAGACTGTACTGTATGTGTAGTACAATTGCACTCTGTACTGCACACTGTTTGTGCAGATATAAATTCTTATTATAGAAGCTAATGCGTTTATTTCCCTCTTTACGTTCCTAAATAAATTAGCATCGCCCTTTCCCATTTTCTAAGGACTATTTCCCTTGTCCGCCAGTATTTAGAATATGCTTGCTCAGTTTGACACCCTTAAATCTTCCGGGAAGAGAAAGATCAAACTGAATCTAAATGTTGTGCACTATTAGCTGGAGGAGGTGTTAGGAGCAGTGTTGAAAAAGATGGCATGTCCAGTCCAGAGGCCCAACTGTCAGAATGCCAAATATACAAAAAGCATCATAAGTAATGTTCTTGCAGAGAGAATATACTGAGAATTAAAATGATATTTATGGCAAAATGTCCTGAAAAGAAAAAAATATGTCCTTGACGCGTGAATTGATTTTAAAATGAAATCTGGACTTATAAACTAGCACTATTTTTTTCTTTGTTTGACGATTTAAACATGATATTCGTGAGGAAACTTTCAGTGTGATTATTGTGAAAGCAGAACAAAAATAGCCCGGTGAATAACTTTCAAAGAAGGTAATGTAGCATACTCTCTTCTTCTTAAAATACAAGAGAAAGATTTGAAAGTTGGAAACGTGAGGTTCGTTCTTCATCAGACGAACGAACGATGTCCACCTAACCCAGGCCAAGATCAGAGCCAGATGTTGGCTAGGTCTGATCTAACAGACTAAGAGCCCGAATTCGTAAAATTGGCGACTCGTTCGCTCGTATACGTATTCTGTGACATCATTCTGTGACGTAGCTGATTTCAGGAACTGATTTCCAAATCAGCGCCTATTTTAAAGGAAATCGGCGTCGATTTGAGGTTGAAAAATTTTCAACAGATTTACAAAAATCAGCGCTGATTTTCATCATGATCATCACCAAAAAATAGGGATACAAATAAATAGTCAACCAGAGGTATCTGTGGTGAAAGACCCGACTACTGAGCTTGAGAATTAAACTGAGAACTAAGCTAAGATTAATCAAGTAACTATTAATAGACTCCAGTTGACTATTTGTGTCCATGATTTTTTGTTTTGAAAATTTTGCGCAAAAAATTTTTCTTTCAACCAAATTTTTCTTACCGCTATCGTTTGTCCACTGATGCTGAAATCAGTTCCCGAAATCAGCTACGTGTGCCTAGCCCTTTAGTGAAAATCTAGCTTGGCTGCTTTTTTCTAAACCCGGTCAAGGGTATCCAACCTAGGTACACGCAAATTGTTAAATGCGTTTTAGTAATAAATTATGCACAGTATCATGATCATGGGTACCATGCCGTTTTGTCAGAGATGAACAAATATGCCGAACATTCGTTTAGGTAAGGGTAGATCTTCCAACTTTATCATGTTAATAACAGCTCTTCAACTGCTACAACTTTTTTTCAAAAACCTTTTCAGCAGCAAAAACCTCTCGTTTTGCATAATATAGAAAGTCCGGTTTCAGAAAAATTTTAATTTTGCAGCTGCACCGTAGTTGTAGGAATCAGGCGGTTACACAATTTTCAATGCGGTTTTTATTTTCTAAAAAATCTTGAACTGTTTTCTAAAATTTTGTTTCAAGATTTAACAGCTCATTTTTAAGACAATGGCAGTTGAATCCATCTTCACCGCCCATCTACTTGGAAACAACAATATCTTCAACAAAGGGGCAATTTCATGATCCGCCCCACTCTGATATCACCGGGGGTTGAACCAGAGCTCTTCGTAGAGTTCAATGAAAGAGTCCGATGAGTCCATGACTTCGTAGAGGCCGATGAGAGAATGATGGAAGAAAAAGATTCTATCGTTGGACAAGCCTCGCACAAAAACACATGCTTACGGGGATGAATGACTTCCCTCCAGCTCTGAGTTTCGTGAAAGGAGAGCCCTTATAATAAAATTTAATTATTTAGAATCACCTTAAAGTGAATATTCTTTTGATGTACGTACTAATATCTTTTTGTAGTTGGTTACTAATGACACGGACCGTTCTCAGCTTATAGTGAGGTACCATGCACTATTTGAGGAAATTATTCGAATCATGTACCGCAGTTGGATTAACATTTTGAAACATTTTTGAAAACTAAGCCAAAAACTAGGTATATACTAGCGAATAGGGTAAATTACTACAATATACACCAAATACAGTGGATGCATTTCCTCCAAAAATACCATTTTCACCTGCTTGTTGACCTTCTTCGAGTTTAACTGCTTCGGTGTTTTCTTATAACCGAGTCAAATGATGGGAAAGGATGGCCTAAACCAACGGGAAATCCTAACTCTTCTGCTAACTAAACCAGCATAGTTCTGAAACAACAAAAAAAAAAAATAAATTAAACTAAAAACAGAGTTTGTCGTAAGTTACAAATCTCCTACAGTACACAGGATTTTTTCCTGGGGGGGGGGATATATTAAAAATTTTATTATATTACGGAGAGTACCCTCTGGAGGTACCCAGAAATTCAGAAAAATTTAGGATTTCGGGGGCCTTGGCCCAAGTAATACCTCTGCCTGCGTCCTTTTTACGTACCCCCTGTCACCACTGCCCTAGGGAACATCTGATTGATTACGCAAATCTTCATAATCGAAAAAAAGCATTTTTGGGGGAGGTGGAATCAGAACCACCTTTCCAGAACAAACCTCAGTAAGGAAAAGGGTTTGGAGGGACAAACTCCAGAGAGTTGCCATCCTTCGTGAATAGTTTTTCAGGAATAGAGGAAAGCCGAAATAAATAAAAAAAAAACTAAGAGGTTGTTTCAAAACTCTGAACTCCCCTTTCAAAGCACATACTTTTAGCAAGGAGTCTTTACATAGTCTTCTAGCCTTACAAGTAGGGAACGGTGTGGATATGGTAACTAGAAAACACCTTCCTGGGCCTATTTTAGGCGCAATATCCCGAAGATTTTATTAATGTGGCACAAAAGCTTCTTATTTCAGTGAAAATCTCTTTGACACACCTTTGTCATGTAGCAATTTGAATGGCCACAAAATACAATTTTAATTTCCATTTTACCCTTTTGCTTCAAATCGGAGAAGGAATTTTTCATTCAATGGTCCTTAAAAGAAAGTAAAAAAAAAGGATCGAATATTCAGCTCGGGTATGGAACTAAATCCCATAGAAGAAGGTTACTGCAACTGGCTCCGATTTAACAGTAGTGTAGCTATAACAGTTCCGAGCAGGCAGATAGCCAATGTAGCTATAACAGTTCCGAGCAGACAGATAGCCAATGTAGCTATAACAGTTCCGAGCAGACAGATAGCCAATGTAGCTATAACAGTTCCGAGCAGACAGATAGCCAATGTAGCTATAACAGTTCCGAGCAGACAGATAGCCAATGTAGCTATAACAGTTTCAGGAAGGCAGGTAGCCAATGTAGCTATAACAGTCCCGAGCAGACAGATAGCCAATGTAGCTATAACAGTTCCGAGCAGGCAGATAGCCAATGTAGCTATAACAGTTCCGAGCAGACAGATAGCCAATGTAGCTATAACAGTTTCAGGAGGGCAGGTAGCCAATGTAGCTATAACAGTTACAACGAGGGCCGTCATTAACATGTATCATAAAAAAAGATCACCACGTCTAAAAAGTCATATCTGTGGTTGTTTTTTTATGTTCTAATTAGAATCAGCCTACCATGAAAATTCGTGTGCTGTATTCATGCATCGATGGTTCTTTTCATGTTATGGGTAAACGAACTTGGTTGTTACGAAATTCTATGGCAATGTGTTAGGCGTGGTTTTTTTATGTTTGACCTTGAACACAGGTATAAAAACTCTGACGATGAGTTATTCGAACTGTAATGGATGTTTTAATGTTAAACATGATTCTTTATTATGGCATGATTATAGGCGTTGACAGAAATGAAAATGGTAAACCATCTGAGGGAATGCTAACTCCTATTCAGAGATACATATTTTTTTATTTGGGCGATTCTTAACTGTGATCGATATAATACACAACTACCATTTGAACAGTGTTGTAAAGTCCACTACCCCAACCCCAAGGACCCCCTCCCCCCAACTTTTTGACCCTCCCCCCCTACCTCCCCTCCCTCAAACTTTTTGCCCCTCCCCCAACTCCTGCCCCTAACCCCCCCCCCCCTCACCGACCCCCCGATACCCCCCCCCCCGAACCCCCCCCCCCCCCCCCCCCACTTTTTTTTAAATGATTTATTTTTTCAACTTTCTTTACATCTCTTAGAATGACATGTAACATGAAAAAAATCGTGACTTTTACTATTAGAAAAATTTTGTTTGTAGTAGCACTTTTTTAACTAAATTTTTTTTGGACTTCGAAATTATTCAACTTTATTTTTTTTTTTTATCAAGTAGAACAGAATATTTTTTGTGCGCTAGTTTGCTAGCTGTTTCATGAGGAGAAAAATCAGTTTAAATGTTTCACGAAGAGAAAAAACCAAAATGAACTTTGAAACATCTTCAGAATGTAACTGTGACAAGGTAAACCACGATAAAACACTACTGAAATATTCCAACTCTTACATTTCAACGAAAAAAAAATCCAAAATGAACTTTGAAACATCTTCAGAATGTAACAGTGACAAGGTAATCCACGACAAAACACTACTGAAATATTCCAAATCTTACATTTCAACGAAAAAAATACAAAAAATGAACTTGAAACATCTTCAGAATGTAACTGTGATAAGGTAAACCATGACGAAATACTACTGAAATATTCCAACTCTTACATTTCAACGAAAAAAAAAAAATCCAAATTGAACTCTGAAACATCAAGAGAATGTAACAGTGACAAGGTAAACCACGACAAAACACTACTGAAAGATTCCAACTCTTATATTTCAATGAAAAAAAAAATCCAAAATGAACTTTGAAACATTTTCAGAATGTAACAGTGACAAGGTAATCCACGACGAAACACTACTGAAGTATTGCAACTCTTACATTTCAACGAAAAAAAAATACAAAATGAACTTTGAAACATCTTCAGAATGTAACAGTGATAAAGTAAACCACGACGAAACACTACTGAAATATACCAACTCTTACATTTCAACGAAAAAAAATAACCAAATTGAACTTTGAAACATCAAGATAATGTAACAGTGACAAGGTAAACCACGACAAAACACTACTGAAATATTCCAACTCTTACATTTCAATGAAAAAAAAAGTCCAAATTGAACTTTGAAACATCAAGATAATGTAATAGTGACAAGGTAAACCACGACAAAACACTACTGAAATATTCCAACTCTTATATTTCAATGAAAAAAAAAAATCCAAAATGAACTTTGAAACATCAAGAGAGTTTAACAGTGACAAGGTAAACCATGACAGAACACTACTGAAATATTCCAACTCTTACATTTCAATGAAAAGCATCCAAAATGAACTTTGAAATATCTTAAGAATGAAACAGAGACAAGGTAAACCACGACAAAACACTATTGAAATATTCCAACTATTGCATTTCAACGAAATAAATCCAAAATGAATTTTGAAACATCTTCAGAATGTAACAGTGACATGGTAAACCCTGACAAAACACTACTGAAATATTCCAACTCTTGCATTTCAACGAAAAAAAAGTCCAAAATGAACTTCGAAACATCTTCAGAATGTAACAGTGACAAGGTAAACCACGACAAAACACTACTGAAATATTCCAACTCTTACATTTCAATGAAAAAAAAAATCCAAAATGAACTTTGAAACACCAAGAGAATGTAACAATGACAAGGTAAACCACGACAAAACACTACTGAAATAATCCAACTCTTACACTTCAAATAAATAAATAAATAAAAAAAATCAAAAATGAACTTTGAAACATCAAGAGAATGTAACAGTGACAAGGTAAATCACGACAAAACACTACTGAAATATTCCAACTCTTATATTTCAACGAAAAAAAAAATCTAAAATGAACTTTGAAACATCTTCAGAATGTCACACACAAACACTCACTCCACACACACGCACAAACACACACACACAAACGCACACATACAAACACACACACACACACACAAACACACACACACACACAAACATACACACACACACAAACACACACACACACACACAAACACACACACACAAAAACACACACACAAACACACACACAAAAAACACACACACACACAGACACACACACACACACACAAACACACACTGTGTGTTTGTGTGTGTTTGTTTGTGTGTGTGTGTGTGTTTGTGTTTCTGTTTGTGTGCGTGTGTGTGTTTGTGTTTGTATGTTTGTGTGTGTGTGTGTTTGTGTTTGTGTGTGTGTGTGTTTGTGTGTTTGTGTTTGTGTTTGTGTGTGTATGTGTTTGTGTGTGTATTTGTGTGTGTGTGTTTGTGTGTGTGTGTTGTGTTTATGTGTGTGTGTTTTGTGTGTGTGTTTGTGTGTGTGTGTTTGTGTGTGTGTTTGTGTGTGTGTTTTTGTGCGTGTGTGTTTGTATGTGTGTTTTGTGTGTGTGTTTGTGTGTGTGTGTGTTTGTGTGTGTGGGTGTGTGTGTGTTTGTGTGTATGTGTTTGTGTGTGTGTGTTTGTGTGTGACATTCTGAAGATGTTTCAAAGTTCATTTTAGATTTTTTTTTTTTTCGTTGAAATTTAAGAGTTGGAATGTTTCATTAGTGTTTTGTCGTCGTGGTTTACCTTGTCACTGTTACATTCTCTTGATGTTTCAAAGTTCATTTTTTATTTTTTTTTTTTTTTATTTATTTATTTGAAGTGTAAGAGTTGGATTATTTCAGTAGTGTTTTGTCGTGGTTTACCTTGTCACTGTTACATTCTGAAGATGTTTCAAAATTCATTTTGGATTTTTTCGTTGAAATGCAATAGTTGGAATATTTCAACAGTGTTTTGTCGTGGTTTACCTTGTCTCTTTTTCATTCATGTAAGATATCTCAAAGTTCATTTTGGATGTTTTTCATTGAAATGTAAGAGTTGGAATATTTCAGTAGTGTTCTGTCATGGTTTACCTTGTCTCTTTTTCATTCTTAAGATATCTCAAAGTTCATTTTGGATGTTTTTCATTGAAATGTAAGAGTTGGAATATTTCAGTAGTGTTCTGTCATGGTTTACCTTGTCACTGTTAAACTCTCTTGATGTTTCAAAGTTCATTTTGGATTTTTTTTTGTAAGAGTTGGTATATTTCAGTAGTGTTTCGTCGTGGTTTACCTTATCACTGTTACATTCTGAAGATGTTTCAAAGTTCATTTTGTATTTTTTCGTTGAAATGTAAGAGTTGGTATATTTCAGTAGTGTTTCGTCGTGGTTTACCTTATCACTGTTACATTCTGAAGATGTTTCAAAGTTCATTTGTATTTTTTTTTTCGTTGAAATGTAAGAGTTGCAATATTTCAGTAGTGTTTTGTCGTGGATTACCTTGTCACTGTTACATTCTGAAAATGTTTCAAAGTTCATTTGGGATTTTTTTCGTTGAAATGTAAAAGTTGGAATATTTCAGTAGTGTTCTGTCATGGTTTTCCTTGTCACTGTTAAACTCTCTTGATGTTTCAAAGTTCATTTTGGATTTTTTTTTTTCATTGAAATATAAGAGTTGGAATCTTTCAGTAGTGTTTTATCGTGGTTTACCTTTCACTGTTACATTCTCTTGATGTTTCAGAGTTCAATTTGGATTTTTTTTCGTTGAAATGTAGGAGTTGGAATGTTTCAGTAGTGTTTCCTCGTGGTTTACCTTATCACTGTTACATTCTGAAGATGTTTCAAAGTTCATTTTGGATTTTTTTTTTCGTTGAAATGTAAGAGTTGGAATATTTCAGTAGTGTTTTGTCGTGGTTTACCTTGTCACAGTTACACCCTGAAGATGTTTCAAAGTTCATTTTGGTTTTTTCTGTTCGTGAAACATTTAAACTGATTTTTCTCCTCATGAAACTGCTAGCAAACTAGCGCACAAAAATATTCTGTTCTACTTGATCAAAAAAAAAAAATAATAAATAAAGTTGAATAATTTCGAAGTCCAAAAAAAAAAATTAGTTAAAAAAAAGTGCTACTACAAACAGTATTTTTCTAATAGTAAAAGTCACAATTTTTTTTCATGTTACATGTCATTCTAAGAGATGTAAAAAAAAGTTGAAAAATATATCATGTAAAAGAAAGTGGGGGGGAGAGGGGGGAGGGTTAGAGGGGGAGGGTAGCAGGAGGCTGGTAAGGGGGGGGGGGGGGGGTTAAGGGCAGGAGTTGAGGGGGGTCCTTGGGGTTGGGGTAGTGGACCTTACAACACTGTTCAAATGGTAGTTGTGTATTATACCGAGCACAGTTGAGAATCGCCCAAATAAAAAAAAATATGTATCTCTGAATAGGAGTTAGCATTCCCTCAAATGGTTTACCATTTTCGTTTCCGTCAACGCCTATAATTATACCATAATGAAGAATCATGTTTAACATTAAAACATCCATAACAGTTCGAATAACTCATCGTCAGAGTTTTTATACCCGTGTTCAAGGTCAAACATAAAAAAACCACGCCTAACACATTGCCATAGAATTTCGTAACACCCAAGTTCGTTTACCCATAACATGAAACGAACCATCGATGCATGAATAGAGTAGTAGTATGCTAAGTATGGATTCTATGGTATTATGTTCCTTCCCTATGCTATTCTATGGCATTATGTTCCTTGGTACCTTTCCAGAGTATGGCCTTATGGATTCTATGGCATTATGTTCCTTCCTATGCTATTCTATGGCATTATTTTCCTTGGTACCTTTTCTTTTCAAAGAGAGGGAGTATCCCCTCACATTGTCGTATGGATTCTATAGAAGCTATAGGAAAACATTTCTATAGAAGCTCTACACCTTTTCAATCAGAGTGAGTATCCCATTGCAATGTCGTATGGATTCTACGGGTTTATGTTCCTCCCCATGCTATTTGGGAACATTATGTTCCTTGGTACCTTTCCAAGCAAAGCGATCAAACACGTTTTGGAAGTATGGTTGAGATTGTATAATGTAACCAGACTGGTTTATGAGGCAACACCCATTTTTTGGGGCCAATCAGAGAGAGAGCGGAGGCTACTCCATATACGGTAACTTGATTAGTAATTGGATTCAAATAAAAGGAATGATTTGCATTGTAGTTCATATTAGTAGGGGAAGTGAATTCAGAGAGAATAGTTTATTTGAGACGATATTAGTAGAGAAAATTAGCGGAACATTTACACTATTGGAGCTTGATGGTTGAGCAGGTAGCAGCAGCAATGATACAAGAGTACCAAACGTGGCTGTGGAAATAACACGAGGATGTAGACTAAGCCTTGAATGGGACGCCTTTCAAAGAATAAGCCTTGAATATGTATGGTAGATACATGATATCATTGAGCAAATTTAAAATGGAGGAGCAATTATGTTTTGCTGCGAAACTGAACATTGTGCATATAAATAGACTTCAAGCAGCATTAGATGCACTAGTGAAATATATTGATGAAAACAAATTGAATCAGTCATTATTATTATTGTAGTAATTATGATCAACAAAACTGTTTCTAAATCAAAGATATTTTTCTTTCTATAGTTGGTTAGCGCATATTTTATTAGAGTAGAAAAAAAGAATCCTGGTTAGTCTGAAGTTGACTGTGAGAGTGTTAGGACTCTAAAAAATGGATAGATTTGAGAAAGAGCGAATCATGGGGAATCTTGTGTTTATGGAAAAAAGTTTGATTCTAGATGATGATTTTGTAGAGTTGTCTATTCAAAGGAAGATATTTTCTCAGGGAATGCTTATTGATATAATGAAAACTGATTCTCAATCATTAGACTATTGCATGAAGCTTTTAAGTTTTGGTCCAAATGCATTTACACAATTTATTGACATATTAATCACGACACAGCAAAATGATATTGTGGATATGCTTTTAAACACTAGTTTAGAAATTTAGGACTTTTTTTTCATGAGAAAGATGGTGTTCAAGGATGATTTACTCCTCTCTCTCTCTCTATGCCACTCAATTTGTTGTTGGAGCTCAGTTTCATTTTGGCGGTGAGAGTGTCAACACATGAAAAAATGTTCCATACATGTCCACTATGCATGTACACACTGGGCAGCTGGTCATCATGTGAGAATTGTACAATGATTGATGAGTATGATGAAAAGTGCAGATTATGCAACCCGTGTAAATTGCATAGAGGATATGCTGTACAAATTAAAGGTTGTAATTCCTGTCTTGAAGTGGTGTGTGACTCTCATCCTAGAGGGCACCTATGCTCGAATTGTCACTATGATAAATGTAATCAGTGGGAGAATACATATCCTGGTATGATTGGAAAGAATCCTAAGCGTGACTTTAGTTAATTGCTAAGAGATTGGTATCGTAATGGTTTTTTAGCTTGTTTTAGGAGGAGGAGCCGGGTCAGCGATTCAACTGTTGGAACAACAAAAGAATTTGGTCTCTACGTCATCGTTGTGAAGACAATGGCTACTATGATTATAAGCCCACTGATTTTTATTTGGCTGTGACGGAATGCGATTCGCCACTTGAGGACACTGTTTGTGACATTGCTTCAAATAAGCAAATTGAAACATGTGAATTCTATAAAATGAATGAGAACAGTATCATTGACTATACAAAGAGATATGACAAGAATGAAGTTACACTCTACTGTAGAAAATGTGACCCTGACATTGCAGCACATCAGGATCAGTATACTGTGAATTCAGATAATCTGCCTGCATTAGTTGTTCTCGACAAATACCTATACCTAATAAAAGATGAAATCTAAAGAGTAGAAAAGTCGTTTTTGTCATGTACATACATTATTTTTATTAATAAACAATTTCACATACATTTTTAGAACATTTTATTCGTAGGGCACTAAAATCAATATTAAAAAACGCTTGTAAGTATATTTTCCACTAGAAAGTCGTTCAATCGAGGAAAGTCAACGTAGATGTCGAGAAACTGCTTGTAGGTATAGCCGCGACATCTGAACATGAAAAAGAGTAGAGCATGAAAGCCACATGTCTTAGTCGTTAAATCCTGTACTCTCCTTTGATTTTGAATAATAGTTTTCCCACTGCTCTCAATAAAGTTGCTGATGTGTGGAGTGTAGAATTTATATGATAGACCAAGAGGATCAAAAAATTCAATATTCTTCGCTGTTTGAAAGATGTATAGCCAATGCCCTGTCTTCAAAGTCGATGGACTGCTATTAACAATGATTAGGGTATTGTTAACACTTTTTTCAGTGGTAATTTTTCAGTGAAGTCCGATGGTATGCAATAGGACTTGTACTGGGACATGTATGGATCCATATTAAATACGTTGATTATTCGGTTTGTGTTCATGGTGCTAGGTCTAGTAGAACGCTGCCGTCAGGTGTGATTTCCCAATAGGTTTCTAATTGACTCAATGATATTAACGTGATACCCTCAGTCAAAGCATCGGCAAATGTACACTCTAAACGTACATTCCAAAACAGTTACAGGTCCAAAAACAGTTACGCCATAATTTTTTTGAAAACATTGAATCGGTTATTCCATTTTCAAATAGTTGGTAGTCATGATCTAGGGATTGCATGGTCAACTCATACAGAATTCTATAGGATTTTTTGTCAAATGATAGAGTGTACAGTGGAATACCATTCACTTTGCACACAAGGCTAGATAGACCAAAAAGATTAAGATCATGGGGGGATTCAGTCCAGGATCCAACGGCACTGCCACTCTTCAAATAGGCCAAAGCGAGTTTTGATGGGATTTCTCCATTGATAAATGATGAATCGGTATAGCTACGAGACCCGGTGGCAATATGACGTTGATTGGTGATTGCATGAGGGACAAGAAGTTTAATGTTGTTGCCATTGGTTCTTAGCTTTTCCACTGCCAATGCAACAGAGCTCATAACTTGTTGTTTTTGGACATGAAGAATTGCCAACGTGATAATGACCTTCGCATCGGGTGCTGCGGGAAGTGTTTTTCTCAAAATGAAATTCGACGAGGCTAGTTGCAAATTTATGTCAATCTTGACATTGGGGGTAACCATCGGGATATATTGAATATCTCATGATTTAATTTTCCAACTAAATGATACTCCTGGGTCACTGCAGTAGTCAACTCACCTTCAGTATCAACACCTGATCGATATTCATAGCCCAATGACTGTCCTCTCAACTCCTTATATGGCTTTGATGTCATCATCATAAATTGTATGTAGCTTGCATAGTTGGATAAATTATTGCTAGTGCTCTCCAATGTTCCATCAATAAATACATTAATTTGTTTAACAGGCTGTGTAGAATACAGTTTTCATAGGAGAGACCATCGGCAGCAGTTGGAGTTGTATTATCTGACTTTTTCTTCACCGCAACATTTAAATCAATAAATGTTGATGACAAATCAATGAAGTAGTCTTCATTGGAAAATATTTGAAAGTGTATATTTTCCGAGAGGGGTTGCTGGGGATGAAATTATTCATAGTAGCCATACTTGACACTGACATCAACATTTTCAGCAGTGAACAGATTCAATGAGGAACTGATTGATGGATGTGATTCCTTGTGGGGGAGATAAGTCATCTTAAGAGAAGAAATCCTTCATTGATCTAACAATCTTTTTCTTTTCTTCTTATTGGTCTTTGTCGTTTTATTTCTCAAAGTCCTTGTTGATGTCCTTCGCTTCCCGCCTGGGTAGAGACTGATGAGTGAATGACGCGCACGCATCCTTTTCAACCCCTTCCCATTTTGCTGAGATTTTATTTGCTCACCAACGGCTCTTGCTGAAGCTCTAATATTTTCCTTAACACTTTCGTTGAAATTCTTACCTGACCCCCAGTCCTGTAGTGTTGAGACAGCAAAATTTGATGCAGCAGGTACAAGTTATTTTCTGGCAAGGGGTTGTGCAGAACGAAATAACCTAGCAAACCAGCTACCAAGACCAAAGCCAGACATTGTAGTACGCCCCTTTTAGTAGTCCAATCCATGACCTACTTGACGTGGACTCAGAGCACCAACATAGCAATTGATATCAGGACAGACAAATGGAATTCTTCTATTGTTCATTTTAGGTGGTGCCGCCGATGATGGGTCGAAAATAACATTTAATCACTGCTAAGCCTTTTGTTATTGCTAGAGGATCATCCAGTTCACTTCTTAGTGTTAACTGACAGTGAACACTATCACCTGTCGACCATATACTATAGCAACAATAAATTTTCTTTGGTTTTTCCAAAAACATTTTATTACAATTTTTAATTATTTTAGCTAAAAGTGTCGTTTTCCCAAACATTGGTGGGCCACACAAAAACCATCTGAATGGTGTTTTAAATTGATACATACTGCTGCTGCTATTGACAACAGTCGGACTAAAACTAACTGTAAACCATACTTGTCCAATGAATAAGTAGTAATAATTTTCCCATAGATCTATCTACGTTAACAAGAACAACAAAAACAATATTTCATTCATTTGTTAACATAAAAAACACTTTTCTGTTCAACAAGAACAACAACATTTATTAACAAAAACACTTTTTTGTTCAACAAGAACAACAACATTTATTATCATAAACACTTTTTTGTGCAGCAAGAACAACAACTCTATTTTTAAACAACATTTTTTTTTTCACATATTGAACAAAAACACTTGTTCAACAAGAACAACAATATTTATTAAAAACAACAACAATATTTATTATCAAAAACACTTTTTGTTCAACAAGAACAACACTATTTGTACAACAACATTTATCGTCATAAAAAACACTTTTTGTCCAGCAAGAACAACAACAGTAATAGTACACACACATTTTTGTACAACAGCACTATTTGTACAACAACATATTGACATAAAAAACACAAACACGAATAGCACAGTTGAACACTATGAATTTAAAGGATACCCCCCTAAGGGCCCCCCACTCTCCGGGGAGCCGCGGAGCGACGGCCGGCCGCAGGCGGGACCCCCCACCTCCTGGGAATCGCGGGCCGAAGGCCGGCCGCGGGCGGGGCCCCCATCCCCCGGAGATTGCGGATCGAAACAGTATACAATAGTTGCCGTCGCTGCTGCAGGTTAGGTTTGAGAATTTAAGTTAATTTATCAGGTTAGGTTGGGTTAGGTTTGAGCATTTAATTTAATTTATCAGGTTAGGTTAGAGCATTTAAATTAATTTATGGATTTGTTGTCTCCATAGAAAAAAAATGTGGACCACAATTTGCTTTAAGGGTTAGGTTAGGTCAATTTATCCAGACCGAGATGGTTGCGATAGTCTACACATTCAACCCGGTCTGATATTTGATAGTGGCCGTGGGGGAGTACATTTACACGATTCTCGAGCACAAAGACTTTGTCGGATATACATGACACTGCATTCTTTTAATTTCTAACAGTATAATTTTTATACTGTAGAGACCGAATTGCAAGCACTTGTGTTCTCGGCACTAGGCTACTCTCTACACAGTTTCTGTAGACACTCATGTTGAAATTGTTTTTTTACAAAATGTGTAGGCACCCCTTTACACGCCTGTTTTACATCTTTGTTGTGAGTTTCTGCGCAATAAACTTTAGGACCCGGGAACACCCCATTGGATATCAAATCACTCCCCGTCTCTGATTTTAACATGAGTAGCTGATTGGGGGCCTGACGTTTCACCAACTTGGGGTAGAGGGATGCATTCCAGTTTGTGGAATCCATCCGCGAGCTGATGTGTTCCCCATTTTCTAAACCCCCCAATAATACCAGTTTTTTACTTTTAACAGCAGAGAATCTGTATCCCCGTATTAAACTTGAACCTCCCCTTCCTTGGCCATTGTACCTTGCACACATTGTAAAAAAAACGACAACATGAGCTTTTTGGAAATTTCAAGTACTGAACTACCTCCCGCTATATTCTTGTTTAGCACAACCTTTCTCTTTTTCCTGTGTAGAAGAACCATGCTTGTCTCTATGCTCGTGAACGATATAAAATTGGGGTCTGCAATAATTCGTGCACATTCTTGGGGGTCGGTCACGACGTCACAACGAGACCTGTTCCGTACGCTTTCACACATTTTGCCAAACGCTGAATTTAAAATGAGCTTGTACATTTCCTTTTCTACTTTACTGTTTGCCCGAGAGCGTTTATCGAAAAAGGTATCGATAAACGTTTTCAAATAAGGTTTTTGACTGAATTGCAGGACCCTATGTATTTTGGTGATCTTGAAATCATTGTTCACCATCCAGCGCAAAAGCACATGGTGAACAACAATATTATGTCTAGGGTCTAAATCTCCAATCAGTTTCTGCTTGAAGGGGGTCCAGTGCATCCCCATATCATCAACCAATGATCGATTTTATGGGCTCAGTGAGTCCTTTGTCACTGGTCGATTGATACAGGGGAAAACAAAATCTTTGACTGAATCATGAAGCGCCAATGGAATGTGTCCATCAATTTCAAAGAACCATCCTTGTGGCCAATTGTCCTCGACGGTTTGAATGTCGGGGATCTCACAAGGATACTCAAGCCATTTATAGTTTCCACACGGCAAAGAGTAGTGAGACATTGCCGAGGGGTATAACGAGTTCATGTCAAAGAAAACTGCATTTGACTTTACACCAGTGTCTTGCTCGCTTGGATCTGTTGTCAAAACGCGATCTCCATGAAAAACATACCCACCCCTCATTGATCTTTCTACAAAAAGGTGTTGATCCACATCAGCGATCAACCCTATTTCTTCCCTACTAATTTTTTAAAATCAAGTCCATCACCAAATATGGTTTGGAAAAATAATAGCCTATATCTAATCCAAACTCTGAATAGATTTGGTCTGTGTTTTTACAGACAATATCTAACAGAGTTAAAACGCCACTGGCCAAGTACAGTCTACAATAATCCCACCCATTTTTACAATAACCCTTAGCCCAGACCTTCTTGGCACATTCGTATTCCTTGGCAGAGCATTCACTGTTTGTGAGTGAATCATAGAAAGCTTCAATTGGAGTTAGTTTCTTCTCGCCTAACCGAGCGCCAGAACAGTAATAGTCGTATGCATATACACCCTTACAGGTCAATAGGTCATACATTTCACTTTCTGGAAAGTGCTGTTTAAGCAAAGGAAAACTATCAAAATTGTCGCTTTTGTGCACTTGAATCAATTGACTCAATGCCTTGGGTAAAAAACTAAAAGAATCTAAAAACCTGATTTTATTCCAACACGTATGCCCGTTATTCACTACCTGCCATTTCAACTCGAGAAGCACCAACTTCTCGGTTGATTTGGGGATAATATTATAGGTAAATGAATTGTTTACCCATGGACTATCTACTCCCCCTCCCTCCCTGTGCATACGTGCCAAAGACGGTAAAATAAACTTTAAATCATAATTTGCTTTGTGAATGAGAACCGGTATAAAAAAAACTGCTGGCATACATTCACATTGCATGATTGATGTGCTACCCCTCTAAAATTACTACCCCCTGGTGATATTTCCTGCCACAAGTGATTATGATCTCTGACTTTCCCCTTCCCCCTCTTTTCCCCTAGTCCCTTTCCCTTGGCCCCCTCTTCAAATTCCCCCTTACAAACCCAGCATGTTTTTTTATTTTTAATCGCGAGACGATCCTCTGCGGACAACAACATTGGGTAATGGGTATTTCTCAAACGAGAAATAGCACCATTTGCGGTGCCAATTAATTTGGACAGTGCCTTGATCATGCACTCGTCCTCGTCCAACGTTTTGCCTATTTCTAACAACTGCATAGTGTTAGAGTTGTTTCTTTGTGCATGGGCATAGGAAACTGCAATGGCTCGATATTCATTGATTCGATTCGGAAATCTAGGATCGTTCACTTCCACTAACTTTGCTTCACAATCCAAAGAGATTTTATTGCTTTGGAGGAGGGTATTTTGGAAACTTTTAAAACGTACAATGGCCCTATCACCTGAAACTTTTTCCACTGACTGATAGCCATGCCGTCTACAATGCTTCATATGATTCCTTAGTTTTAAATAACAAAGAAATCGAGACAGGCATGTTGGACAGTAGAAACGTGTCCCTATTTTCTTACCCTCCCCCAGAACTCTACTGATGTCTGCAATAGGATTGAAATGGCCAATTGCATTGGGTTCACTAGGTGGTGTGTATAACAACCTAACCCAGTGCTTCACCAATTCAATTGACGGGCCCCTGACTGGGAACAAGACCCCCATTTTATTAGAACGAACCCCATCTTGAAATTCAGTTTCATACTGAACCAGAGTAATGCCGATATTTAAATGGGCATTGGCCCTTTCAAAAATATCATTGGACCTGAACGTTACTGGGTATTTCCCCTCTAAACATGAAAAATCTACAGTGGGAAAATCGGACCCCACCTTCCCATGTACAGCCCAGTATTCTAAATTTTCTTTGTAGCGTCACGTGCTAGAGGCTCGAATGCTGATACGAGGAAAGCATACATGAAACATTTTTGACCTGTTTCAAAACAGATTCGCTGAACGGCTTGACAACCCTCTAAATCTGGATTATATTTTAAAACTGTATCCCTCTCACCACCACCCCCTTCTTAAAATAAAATCTGTTTTAAATTTACAAATATTTACGCTTAAATTTTCAATAAAAAGAACCACAGATCCACTACCGTTTTCGTTATAATTTTCGAGATGCATAATAATGTGGCCTACCAAATCCATAAAAACTGTTTCGTAATTTTCTAAATGCGGGTAGACCACTAGCATCTCGGTATGTACATAATGGTCATGAACTACCCTTTTACCCTCATTTAAATAAAACACCTTTAAAACAATTGAAACCTTAATAGCCTCCCTACTCCCCACAACTGAATCTGGTTTTCTTACAGTGCACGAATTTTATCTACATATCCATGGACAATTTCTATAGGTTCAAATACAAAATTCCCCCCCCCCATAAGCGAATTAAATGCATCCCCAAAGGTCGCAGTGTAAACGACTATCGTATTTAATATTGAATTTGACAGCTGAAAGTCTGGAAATGTCATAAATTGGGTATTGTCACCCTCTTGTATATTATCACCACCCCCTCCCCCGCTTTGCCCTGTTGTGTTGAACAATAGGGCTATAAAATCCATTGAAGAAACTTCATTAGTTTGAAGTGGAAGTATCTTCATGTAATCTGAGGGGGAAGGGTTCTCTGTTAATCCATTGGCAAAACCTCTAAAGTTTGTAGTGTATTCGGACTTAGCAAAGGCAAGTCCAAATCTGAATTAGCCATTTGCCCCTGCTCAACTGTGCTACTATCTATATTAAGATAAATACTTAAAAAATCATCGATATTGTCAGGTATTTCATTAACGATACCATTCCATTCACTGATTGGTGAATTGATGTGAAGCTCCATAGATGTGTCTTCTTCTTCTCGAACTGACGAGGACTGAGATAGGGAATATGGAACCAATGCAATCTATAAAAGAAAACAGCTTATTTTCAAAGTGTCTAAATCACCCTATTGTTAAAATTGGATTATTATTTACATGTGCTTAGTAGCATTTGCTTAATTCACTACTTTATATATCCTGAAAGTTCCACCTTAATATAAGATATTTACAATCTAAAACATGACATAGTAGGTTTTGATTTTGTTCAAACAACCCCTCTTTATCTGCTTTGGAAAAAAACATGATTTGAAATGGATAGCCATCTCCTGTCATGATACACAACTCGTTCCGATAGAAAGTTGTTTTTCAAGAAATTTGTAGAGGCAAGATTAACCTTTCGTTTATATTGCAAGAGAAATTACCTAACCCTACTATGACCTGAATATAGTGCCCTTTTTGGCTTCACTAACCTAATTTAGCAGGGTGAATGCATGCACTTGACATGATTCAAAGGGAGAACATTATATTTCCTTTTGGGAGAAAAATGTCTTCTAATATATCTGACATACTTTTACTGTGTTGAAAAATGGTGAAAAGAAAGGTCTAAAAAAGTTGGAAGAAATAGGTAGATATTTCTATAACCAGGTAGAAAGTAGAGGTAAAATGCTTACACTTCCAAATTCCGGCTGCACTTGGGTGCCAGATGGTCCTGGTAGCGCGTGTTGGAGGGCAACCTCATGACCTTGAGTAGACGAGACAGGTCTTGAAAACTCGGGCAACGCATGTTGGAGGGCAAGCTCACAATCTTGTATAGGCGGTGCTGCGGCATTGAAAGCAGTCATCCACTCTCTTGTATTGTTGTCTTGTATTGTTGCCTGCACAGATGAAGCTTGGGCAGACAGTGTAGTGCTGGAGGGCATCGGACAGCAGCCATATTGTATAACTGACGCCCTCACAGGCGTTTTATCTTGGACCCTAGCTCTCTTTTCAGGAGAAGTCGGGCATTTGTCGGAATCGTCCTTAAAAAAGAAGAAAAATTTAGTATAAAATAACTACTCCATTTTTACAGAAGAAAAATTAGTACCCCCGCTCCTAACCAGAATTTATTGTCAGGCATAATTTCGTCTAGAAAGCATTTGTCTCAAAGAAGCCCCTCCCGCTTTTCAGTAAAGAAAAAAGTAAAAATTTGCGACAGTTAGAAATGCTCCTATTTTTACCACTAAGAGAAAAAATTAAATGCACTCCTGTGTTGAAATAAACCCGAAAAGCATAGGAATCCTATTTTTACCATTTAGAAAATAAAACAACATTTAATTTAAAGCAAAAAAGAGCTAAAGTGTGTTTAAAGTTAAAAAAACTTGCATTATTCTTTAGGGCCAAAAGCTGCATCAAATCCAGGCCAGTGATTTAAAATATAGATCTCAAAATAGCCAGCCATAAATATGGTATAATTAAAAGCTAACCAAACAATAAACTTCAGGGTTATATATAGGAAAGGTAATTTATTTCGTCAAATCAGTGTCTACATAAATGACACGCTGGCGAGCACGAGCAACAATCTCTTCGCACTTCACGCGAAGAAACAGTTTGTTTTCACTTTACAACGAAGCTGTCAGGAGCGAGGCATTGCTCCCTTCCCCCCTCCTCCATATAAACACTGAGTACTCAAAATGGAAAACAAATACTATATGAAACTATTTATTATAACTAACACCCATCCCCTCTTGCAATTCGAAGGATTTACTGTCGCTAATTTAACTAGAAAAAAGAATCTTTTTCATGAAACCAATATAACGCTTAAGTTCTAATTCATGAGAATTAACAAGCCGGACGCGGACTTGACGAGTGCTAATAATTATCACAATTTGAATCTTAGCGGCTTAAAATCATAATGGTTGACGGAAGTTGGCTGTCACTTTAGGTAGGATACAGAAACCATGAATTTATCGAAAAGATAATTATTTCCAATGAAAGAATTAAAGTCGTAAACAGGGGCGGAGAGGGGGGTTACATGGTAAAAAAGAGCATATTTTTACGCTTTCTAACGATTATAAACAACACAAATTAGAGTTTGTATTGGAGGGAGGGGGATTTACCTGAATTTGAATATACTGGAGGGGGACTATGTAAAATAATTTTATTTGGAAATAATTTTATTTGGAAATTTTTATTTGGAAAATTTACTAAACAGAACTCACATTATTAATCATTGTAGATAGAGTTTCCTTGTAAATAATATTTGATGCTCTATCCATGGTGACTTGAGACCATATGGTAATTTAACCTCAACGCATGTCCGTTATATTTAAAATCTCAAGGGCGAATTGTGATGTAAAGAAACCTTATGTAACTTCCATGATTGACTTAGAAAGAGACACGTTATCCTGTCTTGTTAGAATCGATAATTCCCCATCAAAGTATGTAAATCAATTTCTCAGAAAACTACTTCCCCTCTAGTTAATCAATACGTTGCCCTGTTAGAATTCAGTGCGCATGTGCAAACTTCGCCTCGGAGTCAATACACTTAGAAACAATAAACAAATTGACCTTGAAAAGGTGTCATTGACCGTTAGTGGATCAATAATCCATGAATAAATTATATCCTGTCAGCGTTAGACTTGATTATAGATGGCAGCAGTGGTGCCCGTTCGGAATCGATAGGGCCTCCTTACTAAAGTGTCTGCTTCGGGGGCTTTTTATTACAGGATACTGTAGTTTTTACAATGTATCAATAGCATAGCCACTGCCTCTTGCCACATGCATTATAAGCATCACTGGTGGATCCATGGAGGGGGAGGGGGGGGGGGGTTCTGGGTTTACCCCGCCCCCTCCCTTCCCAAGATTTTTTGGGCGCCCTCTTTTCCCGCTTTTTTATTTTTCATTCATTTTTTAGAATGAATTTGTCAGTTTGGTCAATTATTCGCACCTTTGTCACATTGGCCCCAACCTCCCAATTTTTGCTCAAGATTAGCCCCTGATAAGTATTGTATATATTTATTCTACGGGGTAAAACTATACCCCACAGAAGGAGAGGAAATATTTGTGAATGTATGATTTTGTGATTCAAAAACCATTCGTTCTTACTATTGCCTTAACTTGTGAAATAAAACTTGAAACGAACATAGATTAAGACAAATAAGAGAAGAGTATGGAGACAACAAGAGTCAAAACCCAATGATCCAAAAACCATTCGTTCTTACTATTGGCTTAAATTCACAGAAAAGCGAACCAATCAGGAGGAGCTTAGCTTCTCGTTCTTCTGACTGGCTAAATATTTCCCACTGGAGGTTTTGAAACCAATCAGATTTTAAGAAGCGGGGTTATTTGCCTTTCCAGAAATAAGAGACAATGTGACTAGCTTACGAATATCTTGACAGATTTAGATCAATAAAATTAGCATTAAATCACCTAACTCAAATTATCATTCAGATAGAGTAAACCCAGTTTTCTTTGTCCTTTTTTAAAGTTCAGTCGGAGAAACCAAGAGTCTTTGTGGTTTTCAGCATTCTAAACTATTTCTCGAAGATAAAACTTTTAGTCTATAGATTAATGACGCTTCTTGACATCCATACCTTGACATTAAGGCAGCACCAGCCCCCGTATTGCCAATCAAAGGTGAATACATTATATAAGGTCTCATCAAGGGGGAGGGGTAGGGGGTTTCAACCTCCCACCCGAAATATTTCTCCGACTTATAAAAATGTAACAAAAATGAATGTAGACAAATTTTTGATCCGTCTTTTAAAGTTTTTGTTACCCCCCCCCCCCCCCCTCCCACCCAAAGAAAAAAAATCCTGTATACGGTCCTGATATTACTTGTTTTGAAATTTACACGACCATCAAACTTTGAAAAGACGTATATTGAGTAAATAAAAGGTGACGTCACAATAATATTACCCTAGTTTTTTCGCAATTCACGTGACGAATTAACTAGAAAGAAGTAATAACAAAATTAGTAAAATGAACAAAACTCCGAAGATACTACAAGTACTTACTCACAGCGGCACAAAGTTGAATCAAGACAAAGTAGCTGCGCAAGCTCCCCCATCCCAATCTTTTTACAGCTGAATTCTTCAATTATTCCCATAAAGTTACTATTACCTGATGACCTTTATCTATAAAGGCTTGTCCTCCACTACTCCGATACCAGGTATGTGAATATTTTACTTTGCAGTAGATTGATGTACATTAGTTGTAATATAGAAGAAACAGATATGTTCTTGCTCTTGTATTTAATTCATTAAAAAAAAAATTCCCAAAAAGAAGTTTTTCAAAGAAAAGTAACGGTCATATTAAACTTTAAGATTAAAAAAAATAAAGGTAAAATTCTAGTTTAACTACTTTTTGCTGCCTTGGAAAGGGTTTAGGCTAGGAAAATGAACTTTCCAGTTCCAGGTATGGGTCTACAGGTTAAAGCATGAACCGGGAAGGTGTTTTGAAGTACCTACTTCCACTCCGGGCACCCATAGGCTGAATTTTAGGGGGGAGGGCAAAAATACTGAAAAATACTTTATATCCTTGAACATCCGTATATTCTTCCATTTTCATTCGAGGGCACCTTATGGTACAAACACACGATTTTCCCTTTTAAAATGTAAAATGTAATTTTGATATTGGCCTTGCTTTCAAAACCAACAAAATGGCCAACAAAATAATGGTGGCAGAAAATTTTATCAACATTGGTGGGTTCTGCTAAAGATCACATTTGCCCTCTTAGCGAAATTCCCTGCCGTGAACCACATGAGTGAAATGAAATAAACCACATGAATGTGAAATGAGTGAAACTGGAGTTTGCAACATAATCACAAATTTTAATCATTAAAAATTCCAAAAATAAAAAAAAGGGATTTAAGATTTTGATTTATCCAAATCTAAAGAAAAATTGATTTAACTCATGAAAAGAAACTTACATATGATCTTTAAATCACAAAATTATAACTTTTCAGAAAAAGCAAATTGTAGATTTCGCTTCTGTTCGGAAAATTTGTCTATAGCTAGCTCTTCCAAATTGAGCTCTTGTACTGTGAATGCTTATAAGCTCAAACTTGATAGGCGTTCCTCGCTTATAGAGCTCCTCAGCCATGTTTTAATTCGCCTCACGGTGCTAAAGGATCTTTCCACAGTACATGTTGGTGGTGGAATGGTTAGATAGTTAACAAGGGCTCTCATAATTGAAGGGAAAAATGTAGTTTCAGAAAAGAGATCTATGAGCTTCACTTCCTCATCACAGTCTTTGTTTTTCCACACATCGTACCAGGTTCTTGCTTCCAGTTCTAAATTTTCATTGTCATAGAACTTAGATAGATCTTTCATAGCATTAACAAATGTATCCTTCTCCGTGTTTTTTAAAATGTTGGGATGAATAAGAATTCCTGGGTTTTGTTGTGGTCATTTAATGGGTTTTGTTGGGTTTTTTGATGGGGTTTTGTTGTGGTCATTTAATCTCGATTCAAGTGACACAATCAACGAGTCCAAATAAGGAATAAAAACAGCTAACCTATAGTAATCTATTGGATTAGTCATAGGAATATATTTGAGCGATAAGTTTGTCTTGCGATTGTCCTAGATGTTTTGATTTCAATTTCCAGTAAATCACAGGTTTCTTGTAATTTCGTGAAAATTCCTTCAAATTTTATGACTGCTTCTACTCTATGCTTTTGAAAAACCCATAACAATTTCTCTTTTACGTGCATATGTACAGCATGTAGGTCAAAGTCTACGGACTGCATTTTGTTTACAACTGGCTCAAGGTATGAAGAGTATCTGGAAATGATTTTTGGACATAAGATAAAAACTACTGATGATGTTGCAATATCCAACTGAAAAGCTTGTGAACGCGTTTCTTGGTTCGCCTCATTGTCAGTGGAAAGTTGACTCAAAGCTTCCTTGATGGCAATAAAATTGTTTGAAAAGTTGCGCATGCATCTGTACTTCTCAGACCACCTGTGTTTCACACAGGTTGGAAATTTTTGGGATCTTTTTCCTTCTAAGAGCGCTCTCCCTGAAGAATCGGATCACTTTTTTATTGTGCCTATTACATTGTACATTTTTTTTATTGCATTACACTTGCACTTTTTTTCATCTTTTTTTTCTATTACACTTTTTTTATTGTGCCTTTTTTTTATTGGTACAATATTGAGGTCATTGACAATTAAATTTAATCTATGAGAGGCACAGTGAAAATACACAGCTTTTGGATATTTTCCCCAGATTCTTCGTTGAACTTCAGTATCTTTCCCGGCCATCGTTGAGCATCCATCAAATCCTAAACCAATTAGCTTTGTCATGTTTAGTCCTATCCTGTCTGTGAAATGCAAAATTGCATCAGCAATACTTCCTGCATCTAATTTTTCAAGTTCGGCAAACCCCAATAAATTCTTCTTTGATCACCCATCCAACGTTTGAATCCGTTTTTATGTAACGTACCCCTATTGACATCTGCTCTTTCCACTAATATCAGCAGTCTCATCTGCTAGCAAAGAGAATGCTTGGCTATCATTTACTTCTTGACTATTGTATCTTGTAGTATAGTCCCACAAATATTTATCAGCTCATTTTGGACTCTATAAGATGTATATTTTGCTTTTCCTGAATGTGTCGTTATATGGTCTTTAAGGACTTTATCTCCTGCTTCAATGCGAAAACGAAATAGGTCTTGAAAGTTTCCTCCATTTGGATGATTTCCACGGAGAGCAATGTCGTGAGTACCACAAAATATAATTGCTTTTAAAATTGATGTAAGTTTGCTTCGGTTTATCTGTATAAGATCAGATATAGCAGAATCCAGTTGTTCTTTGATGTCTTTTTCTTCATCGTCATTGAATCACAGAAGTTATTAGCATCAATTACAGCTTCGTAATGCCACTCGGATTTGGCATGATTCCGTGCGTCTTCATGAAAATGTTTGAAGTCCTTGTGAGCTTTTATCACGAAAGAACCAAAAATGCCTCTCTTCAAGGCTGGCTTAAATAACACAAAATATTTACAAAGCCAGCCTTTTAGTGAAGTCGAATACACTAACCATGGATAAGCATACAACCAGCTTTCCTTAAATTTACGGGTATCTTTACCAATAATAGAAACATTTTTGAAATAATGAGAATAACAGTTTACACTTGGGTTTGTCAGCAATTCCTATTTTTACAATCAGAAATACCTGGCTTTTCCGCAAAGCTCCCTAAATCAACACTTTCAACCGCAGAAGTATGATAATGGGCACTACGAAACCTACATGAAAACCTACATTGAATTGCGCAAGGAAAACCCACTAGTACTTCTAATTACACATGAAAAAACACATGGAATTGCGCAAGAAAAACCCTCTATATATTGAAAAGGGACATGAAACGAGACAAGATAATAGTGTAATAGATATGAAGCGTACAAGAAACTGGTGTTTTGTTATTGATAAGAATGTGCGTCGTGAGTTCACGTGGGCATTTTTTTTTTTTTTTTTTTTTTTTTTTTTTTTTTTTTTTTTTTAAAGCTGGCATGATATAATGTGGTCTAACATGTTTTAGGGTGTAGGCTTTGTTATTTTAAAAATTGGACGCTACAATCAGAATTCTTTGATTGACATTTGCAAAAAAAAGGGTTTAGCATTTGCAAATTTGATCCTATTAAGGTGGAAAAAAAGAGTTTAGCATTTGCGAATACTTCAGAGCCGACTTGCTAGCGAAAAACCCGTGTGATTGACTTGAAATAAAAATTTTTAACAAGAAATGGCTGAAAAGTGTTTGAGGGAGATGGGGCAATGACAGAGTGGATGTCTTAGACTAGTGATAGTGCTGTACTGTGGTACGAATTGCTTGTGAAAAACCCAAATGAATTAGTTGAAATTAAACTTTTAACAAGAAATGTCTGAAAAGTATTTTTTTGGGGGGTGGGGGCGATGACAGAGTGGATGTCTTAGACTAGTTATAGTGCTGTACTCTGGCATGAATTGCTTTCGAAAACCCGGATGAATTAGTTGAAAATAAAATTTTAACAAGAAATGTCTGAAAAGTATTTTTTGGGGGGATGGAGCGATGACAGATTGGATGTCTCAGACTAGTGATAGTGCTGTACTGTGGTACGAATTGCTTGAGAAAAACCCAAATGAATTAGTTGAAAATAAAGTTTTAAACAAGAAATGTCTGAAAAGTATTTTTTTGGGGGGGAGATGGGGCGATGACAGAGTGGATGTCTTAGACTAGTGATAGTGCTGTACTGTGGTACGAATTGCTTGTGAAAAACCCAAATGATGATTAGTTGAAAATAAAGTTTTTTAACAAGAAATGTCTGAAAATTTTTTTTTGGGGGGTGGGGGCGATGACAGAGTGGATGTCTTAGACTAGTTATAGTGCTGTACTCTGGCATGAATTGATTCGAAAACCCCGGATGAATTAGTTGAAAATAAAGTTTTAACAAGAAATGTCTGAAAAGTATTTTTTGGGGGGATGGAGCGATGACAGATTGGATGTCTCAGACTAGTGATAGTGCTGTACTGTGGTACGAATTGCTTGAGAAAAACCCAAATGAATTTGTTGAAAATAAAGTTTTAACAAGAAATGTCTGAAAAATATTTTTTAGGGGGATGGAGCGATGACAGATTGGATGTCTCAGACTAGTGATAGTGCTGTACTGTGGTACGAATTGCTTGTGAAATACCCAAATGAATTAGTTGAAAATAAAGTTTTTAACAAGAAATGTCTGAAAAATATTTTTTTGGGGGGTGGGGGCGATGACAGAGTGGATGTCTTAGACTAGTGATAGTGCTGTACTGTGGTACGAATTGCTTTCGAAAACCCGGATGAATTAGTTGAAAATAAAGTTTTAACAAGAAATGTCTGAAAAGTATTTTTTTGGGGGGTGGGGGCGATGACAGAGTGGATGTCTTAGACTAGTTATAGTGCTGTACTCTGGCATAAATTGCTTTCGAAAACCCGGATGAATTAGTTGAAAATAAAGTTTTAACAAGAAATGTCTGAAAAGTATTTTTTTTAGGGGATGGGGCGATGACAGAGTGGATGTCTCAGACTAGTGATAGTGCTGTACTGTGGTACGAATTGCTTGTGAAAAACCAAAATGAATTAGTTCAAAATAAGTTTTAACAAGAAATGTCTGAAAAGTATTTTTTTGGGGGATGGAGCGATGACAGACTGGATGTCTCAGACTAGTGATAGTGCTGTACTGTGGTACGAATTGCTTGTGAAAAACCCAAATGAATTAGTTTTAAAATAAAGTTTTAACAAGAAATGTCTGAAAAGTATTTTTTTTGGGGGGGGTGGGGGCGATGACAGAGTGGATGTCTTAGACTAGTGATAGTGCTGTACTCTGGCATGAATTGCTTTCGAAAACCCGGATGAATTAGTTGAAAATAAAGTTTTAACAAGAAATGTCTGAAAAATATTTTTTGGGGGGTGGGGGCGATGACAGAGTGGATGTCTTAGACTATTTATAGTGCTGTACTCTGCCATGAATTGCTTTCGAAAACCCGGATGAATTAGTTGAATATAAAGTTTTAACAAGAAATGTCCTGAAAAGTATTTTTTGGGGGATGGGCGATGACAGAGTGGATGTCTTAGACTAGTGATAGTGCTGTACTGTGGTACGAATTGCTTGTGAAAAACCCAAATGAATTAGTTGAAAATAAAGTTTTAACAAGAAATGTCTGAAAAGTATTTTTTTGGGAGGTGGGGGCGATGACAGAGTGGATGTCTTAGACTAGTTATAGTGCTGTACTCTGGCATGAATTGCTTTCGAAAACCCGGATGAATTAGTTGAAAATAAAGTTTTAACAAGACATTTCTGGAAAGTATTTTTTGGCGGGAATCTGAGCTAATTAGGGTTTTTGACCGTAAACTCTAGTTTTTTTGCAAGAAAATTATAGAAAATACAATTCTCTGGTTCAAATGTGAAACTTAAGTGCATTTTTGGATCGAAAAAATAAACTATTTCCGTAAAATCTGAGCTAATAAGGGTTTTTGACCGTAAACTATAGTTTTTTGTAAAAAAAAAATATGGAAAATACAATTCTCTGGTTCATAAGTGAAACTTAAGTCCATTTTTGGATCGAAAAATAAAACTATTTCTGTAAAATCTGAGCTAATAAGGGTTTTTTGACTGTAAACTCTAGTTTGTTGTAAGAAAATTATGGAAAATACAATTCTCTGGTTCAAATGTGAAACTTAAGTCCTTTTTTTGGATTGAAAAATAAAACTATATCCTTAAAATCTGAACTAATAATTCAATATTTTTTCATAAAAACAAACTATTTTTTTTTAAACTTCGAAATTTTTCAACTTTATTTATTTTTTTTTTTTGTACGTATCTTAAAATGTCAAAGTATGCTTACGGTTCTAACAATTGTGCTCTATGATTGGTCAGAGACACGATGTGGCTTTCCCACTGGTATTCTATGACCGCTTATCGTCACTACCTAGTCTACTGCATGTATTAAATCAGTATTTTTTACGCAGTGGAACGATAAACACATAAGTCATATCTTTAAAAAAAAAGTGAAGATGGAACATTTTAATAGAGTGTGTTCACATAACAAGGTTATTGTAGCATTGAATGCCGACAAGGAGAATTATTTAAACTATGAAACAAGTACAAGTGGTAGCACTATTGGAAATGTATGCATGCATTGTCATGACAGTAAGGAATTAAATTTCTTTGGGATACCGAAAAAATTCAACTCTTATGATGGTGGTTATGCGAGATTGAGATCTCCAGAGATGATTGCACTCAAAGAGAATGCTAATATAAAAATAATTGTTGATGATAGAGGACAACTCCTTGCTACTGCTGCAGGTAACACATTACCTACGGATACATCCAATCATCAGCTTTCGGGTATTAGCATTCAACGGAAGGCTAATAAAAGAAAGGCCTACTCTGCTACTAATATCGTAAACCATATCTTGTTTACGTGCCGAAACTGTTACCTGTGTAAAAATAATGTGTTAATAGACAGTGAAATTGCCAGAAAAATAAAAATGGCATTGTCAAAAAATATCACTACGGGATATAAAGATGAAAAGATGAAGAACAAAGCACCAGCAAACATTACTGGCATTGATCAAACCGTCAATGAATCAAATAATAGCAAAGACGAAAAGCATATTGAGCCTGTTCATGAGACACCAGTAAACATTTTGTATGATTCAAAATGGAATAATGATTATTCTAATGATTACGAACTAAGAGAAGACAATAACTACAATATCAAGAGAAAACATGGTGAATTATTTTATTGAACAGATTCAAAATGTCCAAAGTTAATCATTGATATTAATAATGTATCATAATTTATTTTGTATTAATATTCTACATAGCATTATTTCATTAAAAATATTACATTGTTATGTGTTCATTATTTTTTAGAGTAAGCTAGCATATCAAGCATTTAGAATGTATATTAAAACATCGGAGATGTAAGAAAAGGACTTTGCGTACATCTATTGTCAGACACACTATTTCCATAAAATCTGAGCTATTAAGGGTTTTTGACCGTAGACTCTAGTTTTTTGTAAGAAAATTATGGAAAATACAATTCTCTGGTTCAAATGTGGAACTTAAGTCTATTTTTGGATCGAAAAATAAAACTATTTCCGTAAAATCTGAGCTAATAAGGGTTTTTCGACCGTAAACTCTAGTTTCTTGTAAGAAAATTATGGAAAATACAATTCTCTAGTTCAAATGTGAAACTTAAGTCCAGTTTTGGATACTCATAATGATGAGGACTGATGGTTCTAATTCAATATTTTTTTTTATAAAACAAAATATTTTTTTAAACTTCGAAATTATTCAACTTTATTTATTTTTTATCTTTTTTGTACGTATCTTAAAATGACAAAATATCATTCTTGAATTCACCTCTTGGATACACAATACAGAAATTATAAAAAAAAAATTGTAATTTCCAGACTTCATTTGCATGCAATAGAAACCGAGAGTTCTATGACTCCTCCCTGCAATGAATTCTAAGGGTTTTATGACTCCTCCCCACGATGAATTCAGATGGTTTTAGGAGTCATCCCCCTAGCCATAACTCCATTCAACTTGAGCGAAGGTATAAAAGTTTGATGATGTATTTCTCTTCTTAACAACAACATTAATAGCTTCCAAGATGATAGGACTGTATGACACAGAATTTATCGGTTTGAAAAAATCATCTTGTGTTGTTATATTTGAATGTGCATTTTTATTATTGTCAATGGAACTCGAAGAAATTGACTGTTATCATTGGATGGTGAACTATAACATGTTTTGAGTATGATAAAAGCTTGTGGAGTACTACATTACATCATATGAACAGAGTGGGATTCTACAATAGAGTGATTACACCACTTAATAATGGTGGTCAGGAACTGAGAAATGTCCAGGAGGAAGTCAGTGAAATTTGCAGCTTTTTCGGGGTTGAAGCACTCTATGTAAAGAGTAATGTACCTACAGATAAAGTTTTAATTCAAAAGTGTGACCCTAGGATTCCACTTTTCAATCTAGAAGAATTTAAGTGTCCTAAATTTGAAGGGATTTATCATCGTCCTGAAGACGAGGTCAGGTTCTTCGCGCACTGGATACCTAAGGACATGCCTGATCGTGATAAATGCATTTAGACATGGTAAAAACTATTCTATATCATGGGACCATCGTTTCTGGATGTTTTAAGAGTGAACGTGTGTATGGCTATGTGTCATAATATAATTTTGTATTAATATTCTACATAGCATTATTTCATTAAAAATATATTATGCATTACATTGTTATGTGTTCATTATTTTTAGAGTAAGCTAGCATATCAAAAGTTTAGAATGTCTATTAAAACATCGGAGATGTGAGAAAAGGAATTTGCATACATCTATTGTCAGACACATGGGGTAACATTGACAAAATCTAGGTATCAGAATGAATAAATTCTTTATCAACATCCGTTTGTTGGATATGTCATTATGTCATTATGAAAAAATTGTAAGTAAGTAGGAAGTAGCTAAATAAGTAAGTAGGTAACAAACTCTTTCTTGAATTCATCTCTTGGTTACACAATACAGAAATTTTATTATAGGAAATTATAAAAAAAAAATTGAAGAAACTCTCTATTAACATTCGTTATTGATTGAAGTCGCTTCCTAGACAGACAATACAGCAATTTCACAAAATCTAAGTATAAGAGTGATTAAATTCAATATCAACATCCATTTCTCGGATACATCGGAAAAAGTTGACACAATCTAAGTACCGGAAAGAATAAATTCATTTTCAAAGTTTTTATCGGACACATCAGATAACAGTCATAAAATCCAAGTTCTATTCGTTTTGGCTTCATGTGTTGTTACGTTGAATTTAGATTAGACCAGTTTTTCTTTTAATTTTGGCTTCATGTGTTGCTACGTTGAATTTAGATTAGACCGGTTTTCTTTCTATAAAAGAGACTAGCGTATATTTTTAGAGTAGAAAAAAAATTCTGGTTAGTCTGAAGTTGATTGTCTGAAAAGTATTTTTTGGGGGAGATACACGATTGGCTGAAACAAAAGCAGAACTTTTAAAATCACAACAACTGAAGATCAGTAAATAATTCCGTTGTTTTTTTTTTTTTGTTAAACACAATTGGCTGAAATAAAGCGGAACTTTTAAAATCACAACAACTAAAGATCAGTAAATGATTCCTTTGTTTTTTTTTTGTTAAACACAATTGGTTGAAACAAAAGCAGAACTTTTAAAACAACAGAAGGTCAGTAAATAATTCCATTATTTTTTTTGTTAAACACGATTGGTTGAAATAAAAGAGGAACTTTTAAAATCACAACAACTGAAGGTCAGTAAATAAGAAAAACCTAAAATATTGTCATGAAATCAACATTCAAAGTCGACATAGCTTTATTTCATTTTTTAAGGTTCATTTAGACGAGGTTACGTGCGCGCACGTTGGATACACAATACAGAAATTATAAAAAAAATTGTGATTTCCAGACTTCATTTGTAAGCAATAGATACCGAGAATTCTATGACTCCTCCCCACGATGAATTCAGATGGTTTTAGGAGTCATCCCCCTAGCCGTAACTCCATTCAACCTTGAGCGAAGATATAAAAGTTTGATGATGTATTTCTCTTCTTAACAACTACATTAATAGCTTCCAAGATGATAGGACTGTATGACACAGAATTTATCGGTTTGAAAAAATCATCTTGTGTTGTTATATTTGAATGTGCATTTTTATTATTGTCAATGGAACTCGAAGAAATTGACTGTTATCATTGGATGGTGAACTATAACATGTTTGAGTATGATAAAAGCTTGTGGAGTACTACATTACATCATATGAACAGACTGGGATTCTACGATAGAGTGATTACACCACTTAATAATAGTGGTCAGGAACTGAAAAATGTCCAGGAGGAAGTCAGTGAAATTTGCAGCTTTTTCGGGGTTGAAGCACTCTATGTAAAGGGTAATGTACCTACAGATAAAGTCTTAATTCAAAAGTGTGACCCTAGGATTCCACTTTTCAATCTAGAAGAATTTAAGTGTCCTAAATTTGAAGGGGTTTATCATCGTCCTGAAGACGAGGTCTCAGACTAGTGATAGTGACACTTAAATGACACTAGTGACACTTAAATTCTTCTAGCTTGAAAAGTGGAATCCTAGGGTCACACTTTTGAATTAAGACTTTATCTGTAGGTACATTACCCTTTACATAGACTGGTTCAACCCCGAAAAAGCTGCAAATTTCACTGACTTCCTCCTGGACATTTTTCAGTTCCTGACCACTATTATTAATTGGTGTAATCTCTCTATCGTAGAATCCCAGTCTGTTCATATGATGTAATGTAGTACTCCACAAGCTTTTATCATACTCAAACATGTTATAGTTCACCATCCAATGATAACAGTCAATTTCTTCGAGTTCCATTGACAATAATAAAAATGCACATTCAAATATAACACCACAAGATGATTTTTTCAAACCGATAAATTCTGTGTCATACAGTCCTATCATCTTGGAAGCTATTAATGTAGTTGTTAAGAAGAGAAATACATCATCAAACTTTTATTTCTTCGCTCAAGGTTGAATGGAGTTATGGCTAGGGGGATGACTCCTAAAACCATCTGAATTCATCGTGGGGAGGAGTCATAGAATTCTCGGTATCTATTGCTTGCAAATGAAGTCTGGAAATTACAATTTTTTTTTTATAATTTCTGTATTGTGTATCCAACGTGCGCGCACGTAACCTCGTCTAAATGAACCTTAAAAAATGAAGTAAAGCTATGTCGACTTTGAATGTTGATTTCATGACATTATTTTAGGTTTTTTTTATTTACTGACCTTCAGTTGTTGTGATTTTAAAAGTTCCTCTTTTATTTCAACCAATCGTGTGTTAACAAAAAAAACAATGGAATTATTTACTGACCTTCAGTGTGTTTTGATTTTAAAAGTTCTGCTTTTGTTTCAACCAATTGTGTTTAACAAAAAAAAAAAAGGAATCATTTACTGATCTTTAGTTGTTGTGATTTTAAAAGTTCCGCTTTTATTTCAGCCAATTGTGTTTAACAAAAAAAAAACAACGGAATTATTTACTGATCTTCAGTTGTTGTGATTTTAAAAGTTCTGCTTTTGTTTCAGCCAATCGTGTATCTCCCCCAAAAAAAATACTTTTCAGACAATCAACTTCAGACTAACCAGAATTTTTTTTTTCTACTCTAAAAATATACGCTAGTCTCTACTATAGAAAGAAAAACCGGTCTAATCTAAATTCAATGTAACAACACATGAAGCCAAAATTAAAAGAAAAACTGGTCTAATCTAAATTCAACGTAACAACACATGAAGCCAAAACGAATAGAACTTGGATTTTATGACTGTTATCTGATGTGTCCGATAAAAACTTTGAAAATGAATTTATTCTTTCCGGTACTTAGATTGTGTCAACTTTTTCCGATGTATCCGAGAAATGGATGTTGATATTGAATTTAATCACTCTTATACTTAGATTTTGTGAAATTGCTGTATTGTCTGTCTAGGAAGCGACTTCAATCGATAACGAATGTTAATAGAGAGTTTCTTCATTTTTTTTTATAATTTCCTATAATAAAATTTCTGTATTGTGTAACCAAGAGATGAATTCAAGAAAGAGTTTGTTACTTACTTACTTACTTAGCTACTTCCTACTTACTTACAATTTTTTCATAATGACTATAACATGTTTGAGTATGAGAAAACCTTGTGGAGTACTACATTACATCATATGAACGGACTGGGATTCTACGATAGAGTGATTACACCACTTAATAATAGTGGTCAGGAACTGAGAAATGTCCAGGAGGAAGTCAGTGAAATTTGCAGCTTTTTCGGGGTTGAAGCACTCTATGTAAAGGGTAATGTACCTACAGATAAAGTTTTAATTCAAAAGTGTGACCCTAGGATTCCACTTTTCAATCTAGAAGAATTTAAGTGTCGTAAATTTGAAGGGATTTATCATCGTCCTGAAGACGAGGTCAGGTTCTTCGCGCACTGGATACCTAAGGACATGCCTGATCGTGGTAAATGCATAAGACATGGTAAAAAACTATTCTATATCATGGGACCATCGTTTCTGGATGTTTAAGAGTGAACGTGTGTATGACTATGTGTCATAATATAATTTTGTATTAATATAGCATATAGCATTAATATAGTATTATTATAGCATAATTTTGTATCTACATAGCATTATTTCATTAAAAATATATTATGCATTACATTGTTATGTGTTCATTATTTTTAGAGTAAGCTAGCATATCAAAAAGTTTAGAATGTCTATTAAAACATCGGAGGTGTGAGAAAAGGAATTTGCATACATCTATTGTCAGACACATGGGGTAACATTGACAAAATCTAGGTATCAGAATGAATAATTCTTTATCAACATCCGGTGTTGAATATGTCATTATGAAAAAATTGTAAGTAAGTAGGAAGTAGGTAAGTAAAGTAAGTAAGTACCAAACTCTTTCTTGAATTCATCTCTTGGTTACACAATACAGAAATTTTACTATAGGAAATTATGAAAAAAAATTGAAGAAACTCTCTATTAACATTCGTTATCGATGAAGTCGCTTCCTAGACAGACAATACAGCAATTTCACAAAATCTAAGTATAAGAGTGATTAATTTCTATATCAACATCCATTTCTCGAATACATCAGAAAAAGTTGACACAATCTAAGTACCGGAAAGAATAAATTCATTTTCAAAGTTTTTATCGGTTACATCAGATAACAGTCATAAAATCCAAGTTCTATTCATTTTGGCTTCATGTATTGTTACGTTGAATTTAGATTAGACCGGTTTTTCTTTTCATTTTGGCTGGGTTACGTGCGCGCACGTAACCCCGTCTAATTTTTTTTTCATAATTTCCTGAATTAAATTTCTGTATTGTGTATCCAAGAGGTGAATAACCACGGAATAAGAGGCTGTTAGCTCCCTCTCCCTCGATACACATCTTTTGAAAAAAATACACCAGAGTGGTATTTTCTGCCATTTTTGTTAATTACAATTTTTTTCGTAATTCCTTGAATAAAATTTCCACGTAGCTTTTTTTCTAGCCAAAGATTCACATTTGACCCTAGAGAAATGTATTTTTTATAATTTTCTTACAAAAATTAGAGTTTACGGTCATATCGACAAGCATTTCCTGAGAAAATATCTTCCTTTGAATAGACAGCTCTAGAAAATCGTCATCTAGAATCAAACGTTTTTTCCATAAACAGTAGATCCCCCAGTATTCGCTCTTTCTCAAATCCATCCATTTTTTAGAGTCCTAACACTCTCACAATCAACTTCAGACTAACCAGAATTTTTTTTTTCTACTCTAAAATATACGCTAGTCTCTACTATAGAAAGAAAAACCGGTCTAATCTAAATTCAACGTAACAACACATGAAGCCAAAATGAAAAGAAAAACCGGTCTAATCTAAATTCAACGTAACAACACATGAAGCCAAAATGAATAGAACTTGGATTTCATGACTGTTATCTGATGTAACCGATAAAAACTTTGAAAATGAATTTATTTCTTTCCGGTACTTAGATTGTGTCAACTTTTTCCGATGTATTCGAGAAATGGATGTTGATATAGAATTTAATCACTCTTATACTTAGATTTTGTGAAATTGCTGTATTGTCTGTCTAGGAAGCGACTTCAATCGATAACGAATGTTAATAGAGAGTTTCTTCAATTTTTTTTTTTCATAATTTCCTATAATAAAATTTCTGTATTGTGTAACCAAGAGATGAATTCAAGAAAGAGTTTGTTACTTACTTACTTACTTACCTACTTCCTACTTACTTACAATTTTTTTTCATAATGACATAATGACATATCCAACAACGGATGTTGATAAAGAATTTATTCATTCTGATACCTAGATTTTGTCAATGCTACCCCATGTGTCTGACAATAGATGTATGCAAATTCCTCTTCTCACATCTCCGATGTTTTAATAGACATTCTAAAACTTTTGATATGCTAGCTTACTCTAAAAATAATGAACACATAACAATGTAATGCATAATATATTTTTAATGAAATAATGCTATGTAGAATATTAATACAAAATTATATTATGACACATAGTCATACACACGTTTCACTCTTAAACATCCAGAAACGATGGTCCCATGATATAGAATAGTTTTTACCATGTCTTATGCATTTACCACGATCAGGCATGTCCTTAGGCATCCAGTGCGCGAAGAACCTGACCTCGTCTTCAGGACGATGATAAATCCCTTCAAATTTACGACACTTAAATTCTTCTAGATTGAAAAGTGGAATCCTAGGGTCACACTTTTGAATTAAAACTTTATCTGTAGGTACATTACCCTTTACATAGAGTGCTTCAACCCGAAAAAAGCTGCAAATTTCACTGACTTCCTCCTGGACATTTCTCAGTTCCTGACCACTATTATTAAGTGGTGTAATCACTCTATCGTAGAATCCCAGTCCGTTCATATGATGTAATGTAGTACTCCACAAGCTTTTATCATACTCAAACATGTTATAGTTTCCACCATCCAATGATAACAGTCAATTTCTTCGAGTTCCATTGACAATAATAAAAATGCACATTCAAATAAAACACCACAAGATGATTTTTTCAAACCGATAAATTCTGTGTCATACAGTCCTATCATCTTGGAAGCTATTAATGTAGTTGTTAGAAGAAGAAATACATCATCAAACTTTTATACCTTCTCTCAAGGTTGAATGGAGTTATGGCTAGGGGGATGACTCCTAAAACCATCTGAACTCATCGTGGGAGGGAGTCATAAAACCCTTAGAATTCATTGCGGAGAGGAGTCATAGAACTCTCGGTATCTATTGCATGCAAATGAAGTCTGGAAATTACAAATTTTTTTTTTATAATTTCTGTATTGTGTATCCAAGAGGTGAATTCAAGAATGATATTTTGTCATTTAAAGATACGTACAAAAAAAAAAGATAAAAAATAAATAAAGTTGAATAATTTCGAAGTTTAAAAAAAATATTTTGTTTTTATGAAAAAAAATATTTGAATTAGAACCATCAGTCCTCATCATTATGAGTATCTAAAACTGGACTTAAGTTTCACATTTGAACTAGAGAATTGTATTTTCCATAATTTTTTCTTACAATAAACTAGAGTTTACGGTCGAAAAACCCTTATTAGCTCAGATTTTACGAAATAGTTTTTATTTTTCGATCCAAAAAAATAGACTTAAGTTCCACATTTGAACCAGAGAATTGTATTTTCCATAATTTTCTTACAAAAAACTAGAGTTTACGGTCAAAAAACCCTTAATAGCTCAGATTTTACGGAAATAGTGTGTCTGACAATAGATGTACGCAAATTCCTTTTCTTACATCTCCGATGTTTTAATATACATTCTAAACGCTTGATATGCTAGCTTACTCTAAAAAAATAATGAACACATAACAATGTAATATTTTTAATGAAATAATGCTTTGTAGAATATTAATACAAAATATATTATGATACATTATTAATATCAATGTCCATTAAATAGTTCACCATGTTCTCTCTTGATATTGTAGTTATTGTCTTCTCTTAGTTTTACGTAATCAGTAAAATAATCATTCTTCCATTTTGAATCATACACAATTTTTACTGGTGTCTCATGAACAGGCTCAATATGCTTTTCGTCTTTGCTATTATTTGATTCATTGACTGTTTGATCAATGCCAGTAATGTTTGCTGGTGCTTTGTTCTTCATCGTTTTTCATCTTTATATTCCGTAGTGATATTTTTTGACAATGCCATTTTTATTTTTCTGGCAATTTCACTGTCTATTAACACATTATTTTTACACAGGTAACAGTTTCGGCACGTAAACAAGATATGGTTTACGATATTAGTAGCAAAGTAGGCCTTTCTTTTATTAGCCTTCCGTTGAATGCTAATACCCGAAAGCTGATGATTGGATGTATCCGTAGGTAAAGTGTTACCTGCAGCAGTAGCAAGGAGTTGTCCTCTATCATCAACAATTATTTTTATGTTAGCAATCTCTTTGAGTGCAATCATCTCTGGAGATTCTCAATCTCGCATAACCACCATCATAAGAGTTGAAGTTTTTCGGTATCCCAAAGAAATTTAATTCCTTACTGTCATGGCAATGCATGCATACATTTCCAATAGTGCTACCACTTGTACTTGTTTCATAGTTTAAATACTTCTCCTTGTCGGCATTCAATGCTACAATAACCTTGTTATGTGAACCCACTCTATTAAAATGTTCCATCTTCACTTTTTTTTAAGATATGAATTATGTGTTTATCGTTCCACTGCGTAAAAAATACTGATTTAATACATGCAGTAGACTAGATAGTGACGATAAGCGGTCATAGAATACCAGTGGGAAAGCCACATCGTGTCTCTGACCAATCATAGAGCACAATTGTTTAGAACCGTAAGCATACTTTGAAATTTTAAGATACGTACAAAAAGAAAAAAAAAATAAAGTTGAAAAATTTCGAAGTTTAAAAAAAATAGTTTGTTTTTATGAAAAAATTATTGAATTATTAGTTCAAATTTTACGGATATAGTTTTATTTTTCAATCCAAAAAAAGGAGTTAAGTTTTTCACATTTGAACCAGAGAGAATTGTATTTTCCATAATTTTCTTACAACAAACTAGAGTTTACAGTCAAAAACCTTATTAGCTCAGATTTTACAGAAATAGTTTTATTTTTCGATCCAAAAATGGACTTAAGTTTCACCTATGAACCAGAGAATTGTATTTTCCATAATTTTCTTACAAAAAACTATAGTTTACGGTCCAAAAACCCTTATTAGCTCAGATTTTACGGAAATAGTTTATTTTTTCGATCCAAAAATGGACTTCAAGTTTCACATTTGAACTAGAGAATTGTATTTCCATAATTTTCTTGCAAAAAACTAGAGTTTACGGTCAAAACCCTTATTAACTCAGATTTTTACAGAAATGGTTTATTTTTTCGATCCTAAAAAGGACTTAAGTTTCACATTTGAACCAGAAAATTTGTATTTTCCATATTTTCTTGCAAAAAACTAGAGTTTATGGTCAAAACCCTAATTAGCTCAGATTCCCCCAAAAAAATACTTTTCAGACATTTCTTGTTAAAACTTTATTTTCAACTAATTCATCCGGTTTTTCGAAAGCAATTCATGCCAGAGTAAGCACTATAACTAGTCTAAGACATCCACTCTGTACTCGCCCCCACCCCCCCCAAAAAAACTTTTCAGACATTTCTTGTTAAAACTTTATTTTCAACTAATTCATTTGGGTTTTTTACAAGCAATTCGTACCACAGTACAGCGCTATCACTAGTCTAAGACATCCACTCTGTCATCGCCCCATCTCCCCCCAAAAAATACTTTTCAGACATTTCTTGTTAAAACTTTATTTCCAACTAATTCATTTGGGTTTTTCTCAAGCAATTCGTACCACAGTACAGCACTATCACTAGTCTGAGACATCCAATCTGTCATCGCTCCATCCCCCCAAAAAATTCTTTTCAGACATTTCTTGTTAAAACTTTATTTTCAACTAATTCATCCGGGTTTTTTCGAAAGCAATTCATGCCAGAGTACAGCACTATAGCTAGTCTAAGACATCCACTCTGTCATCGCCCCCCCACCCCTTAAAAAATAATACTTTTCAGACATTTCTTGTTAAAACTTTATTTTCAACTAATTCATCCGGGTTTTCGAAAGCAATTCATGCCAGAGTACAGCACTATAACTAGAAGACATCCACTCTGTCATCGCCCCCCCACCCCCCAATAAAAATACTTTTCAGACATTTTCTTGTTTTAAAACTTTATTTTCAACTAATTCATCCGGTTTTTCACAAGCAATTCATGCCAGAGTACAGCACTATAACTAGTCTAAGACATCCACTCTGTCATCGCCCCCACCCCCCAAAAAAAAAATGATTTTCAGATATTTTCTTGTTAAAACTTTATTTTCAACTAATTCATTTGGGTTTTTCACAAGCAATTCGTACCACAGTACAGCACTATCACTAGTCTAAGACATCCACTCTGTCATCGCCCCATCTCCCCCAAAAAAATACTTTTCAGACATTTCTTGTTAAAACTTTATTTTCAACTAATTCATTTGGGTTTTTCTCAAGCAATTCGTACCACAGTACAGCACTATCACTAGTCTGAGACATCCAATCTGTCATCGCTCCATCCCCCAAAAAAAATTCTTTTCAGACATTTCTTGTTAAAACTTTATTTTCAACTAATTCATCCGGTTTTCGAAAGCAATTCATGCCAGAGTACAGCACTATAACTAGTCTAAGACATCCACTCTGTCATCGCCCCCACCCCCTCAAAAAAAATACTTTTCAGACATTTCTTGTTAAAACTTTATTTTCAACTAATTCATCCGGGTTTTCGAAAGCAATTCATGCCAGAGTACAGCACTATAACTAGTCTAAGACATCCACTCTGTCATCGCCCCCACCCCCCAAAAAATACTTTTCAGACATTCTTGTAAAAACTTTATTTTCAACTAATTCATTTGGGTTTTTCACAAGCAATTCGTACCACAGTACAGCACTATTACTAGTCTAAGACATCCACTCTGTCATCGCCCCCACCTCCCCCAAAACACTTTTCAGCCATTTCTTGTTAAAATTTTTTATTTCAAGTCAATCACACGGGTTTTTCGCTAGCAAGTCGGCTCTGAAGTATTCGCAAATGCTAAACTCTTTTTTTCCACCTTAATAGGATCAAATTTGCAAATGCTAAACCCTTTTTTTTGCAAATGTCAATCAAAGAATTCTGATTGTAGTGTCCAATTTTTTAAATAACAAAACCTACACCCTAAAACATGTTAGACCACATTATATCATGCCAGCTTAAAAAAAAAAAAAAAAAAAAAAAAAAAAAAATGCCCACGTGAACTCACGACGCACATTCTTTATCAGTAACAAAAAACCAGTTTCTGTACGCTTCATATCTATTACACTATTATCTTGTCTCGTTTCATGTCCCTTTTCAATATATAGAGGGCTTTTCTTGCGCAATTCCATGTATTTTTTTCATGTGTAATTAGAAGTACTAGTGGGTTTTCCTTTCGCAATTCAATGTAGGTTTTTCATGTAGGTTTCGTAGTGCCTATTATCATACTAGTAACCGCACTGTCATTAACATTCGTGTTTTTGGATTGTAAGGATTGCTGAAACTCAACAAATCTTCTTGAAGTTGAAGGTTGTTCTATTACAGTTTCTTTGGCTGTTGATGATGACGAGACATCTAAATCAGGCAACTGCAGATCTTTTTTATTTTCTGGAGGTGAGGTTTTTCTCAAACTTAGCCTTTTTTATATTTTTTTATTCAAAAAACAGTAGAGATGCCTCATGAGCTCCGACGCGAACACCATATATGGGCATAGAGCCACGTGGTTTATGGACTTTGTCAGTGAGAATTTGAAAAACAGGAATTTTGTCACATTTATGGATGGTTTATGGATTTTGTCAGTGAGAATGAAAAAACAGGAAGTTTGACACATTTATATCTGTTTTCATGGATGGTTATGTGTGTTGATTATTTGATGTTTTTATGGATTATTGAGTCTAATGGGGGCAGGTCAATGACACTTCCTTCTTGTTGTCGTTCGAAGCAAAGTTAATGACATTTCCTTCCTGTTCGAGGCAGATGTCAAGGTCAATGTTGTTATTGTTATTCGAGCCAGATGTTATGAGGTTCCGAGAAACAGTTAATGACATTTTCCTTCCTGTTCGAGGCAGATGTTATGATCCGAAAATAGTATTTGTTATTGTTTCCGAGCCAAATGTTACGAGTTCCCGGGAAACAGCTACATCCCCCTTCTCAGCCAATCAGAGGGCTTTGTTTACCATAACAATTCGACCTAGATATTTCGTATATAACGGGCATGCAATGCGATTCAATTAACAGAAACTATTGTGACACAATTGATATAACAATGGATAAATTTGATGAGCTTGAGGCCTTGGCAGCCGCAATTAGCAATGTAAGTACATTTTTATTTTCAAAAGAATTTTCCTTGGACACCCTCTATATTTCCAGCTAAATCCCCCCCCCCCCCAACAAACCATACAATCTTTATAGTCAATGTAAATATATTCCTTTACCCTCAACCCCCCCCCCCCAACCATACAATCTTTATAGTCAATGTAAATATATTCCTTTACCCTCAAAACCTAACCCCCCCCCCCCCATTGTCTTACAACCCCATCGCAAAAAGAAATACTTTTTTCGATAAATTCCTGCCCTCTATATTTCCAGCTAAATCCCCCCCCCAACAAACCATACAATCTTTATATTCAGCTAAAATGTAAATATATTCCTTTACCCTCAAACCCCCCCCCCCCCCACAAACCATACTCAATGCAAAACGTAAATATATTCCTTTACCCTCAAACCCCCCCCCCAAACCATGCAAACATCATTATAGTCAATGTAAATATATTCCTTTACCCTCAAAACCTACCCCCCCCCACAACAAACTATACAATCCAAATTCTCGCAAAAAGAAATACTTTTTTCGATAAATTCCTTCCCTCTATATTTCCAGCTAAATCCCCCCCCCCAACAAACCATACTGAATGCAAAACGTAAATATATTCAAAACCTAACCACCGCAAAAAGAAATATCTTTTTGTTAAAATTTGGCCTTTCTGTAAGCCTTATCAACTTCTGCATATCTCTTAGCTATTAACCGCTCTGGTTTTGACACAAGGCTCTATGCAAGGTTAAAATTAGCAGTCACCCTCTTTCCGGTTTACAAACGCGGCAGGCAAAGGGACTATTCTTCTGTCAAATTAAAACACTTTTAAGCAATTGAGGATTCCTAGCCTGTATGGAAGGAGAGAAAGAGATTATGTTTAACAATATATTTAGGGCATTATGTGAAAGGGGGCAATACATCGCTTCTAACAGCTTCGTTTGTAAGTAAATTATGTGAAGGGGGATTCTGTGTGTAGACATATACGCCCATTGACAAGAAAACTAATGCGTAAATTTATAATTTTTTCAAGCCTTCAATAAAACTTCTTTTATATTCCCAGGCGTGAATCCAGGATTTTTGTTGGGGGAGGGGGTTAGCGCTTTTTAGAGATAGAAAAGATAATTGCTTCTTCATCATTTAGTGATTTTAGCTATAACATTTGAATAAAAGCTAGTAAGATATGCCTTTCGCTTGAATAAAACGCATGATTAACTCTATGAGAGAGATGGCTTAATTTTCCTAAATTTGGGGCCGGGAGGGGAGCGTGAATCCAGGATTTTTGCTGGGGAGGGGGTTAGCGCTTTTATTAGAAATAGAAAAGATTATTGCTTCTTCATCATTTAGTGATTTTAGATATAACATTTGAATAAAAACTAGTAAGTTATGCCTTTCGCTTGAATAAAAACGCATGATTAACTCTATGAGAGGGATGGCTTAATTTTCCTAATTTAGGGGGAGAGAATATGGGTTTTGTGCTTTCTTAGTGATAACTAAACAAAATTATGTTTAATAACTTTCCTTCTTTAAAAAGGGAGAAATTATTTTGATTTGATTTTTTCTTCTCTTCTTTAAGGCAAATTATGAAGAATTTGCGGGCACAACATTGATGAGAGCTATGGCTGGCGCAAATAGCGAAGAATGCGTGCCCCCTCCTTCCAAGAAAGCGAGGGCCAATAATGCGCCCCCCTGCGAAGGCGACAGTTGTCCAATATGGTCGCTGGCCGAAGCCCCCCAAACAAGTGTTGCCTGCCCAAGTGCAGCCATCCATGCAAGCCCCTGTCCCGGCTACGCAAGTCACAGCTCCTGCACAAGAAATTAACGTCGGCCCCTCCACCCTCCAACAGACGTTACCTGGGCCTTCAAGACAAGCCGTAGGCCAAACATTGGCTCCTTCTCACGCAATATCTGAGCTATCAGCTCCCCATCAAGTGTCAGTGCACTCTCCGTCAAGTCCTGAGCCTTCCATGCAAGATAGAAGGGTTGGCTCCTTCAAGCAAGTCATAGACCAACCAATGGCTCCCTATCATGTAATGGTCAAGCCTCCAGCTTTCTGTCAAGTGGTTGATCAATTTGAAGACGTGAGTATTTTTTTTTCAATCAAGTAAGCTATTTTTTAGCTGCTAGAGAGCCTTTTACTCTTTACTTTTGTCTTTTCACTTTTTTCTATCATTCAGGACCAAGAAATATCTAAACAAACCGATTTTTCAACACTGTGTAAAAGTATATCTCAGAGATTTATTAAAATATTAACCCCCCCCAACCCTTATTTTCTCTGCCCTCCCTCAGAGATATCTAAATATATTTTTTGCTTGTCAAACTGCTCTTTTTCTAATCTTTGCTATTTTCTATGCATTCACCCCTATCTCTTCGCCGCTATCTCATAAGTGATTATTTTTAGATAATTTCAATTAATGCTCACCATTTGAAACTCAAAATCCCCTATTTTTCACAATTGATTATCACATAGTTTTAAGAGAAGGAACTGAGAGAGAGATTATTCTATTTGTCACATATGGATCCCGTAATTTACACGGAATATTTCTTCGTGCCAAAGATTTTAGTGAGGGGGAAACCGAGTTAACGGTTCAATCCTGGAACACTCGCACGGTGGCTTACAATAATTGTGAGCTAATGAAGAGTTCACCGAACCTATAGAACGGAATTAGATAGAAACTTGGACATATGCAGTCTAAGCGAATATTTCAATTTTTTTGGGACATTATGTAATTGCCCGCGGAGCCAGTGGGTCCAGGAAGCACCGGGGGAAGGCCACGGGTCAGGAAGCGCCACGGGGTCGAGAAGCATCGCGGGAAGCGATGCGGGCCCCGAGAAGCGCCACAGGGATGTGCCACGAGTCAGGGAAGCGTCACGGGGTCGAGAAGCATCGCGGGAAGCGATGCGGGCCCCGAGAAACGCCACAGGGATGCACCACGAGTCAGGGAAGCGCCACGGGGTCGAGAAGCATCGCGGGAAGCGATGCGGGCCCCGAGAAGCGCCACAGGGATGCGCCACGGGTCAGGGAAGCGCGGGGGAAGCGCCACGGGCTCGAGAAGCATCGCGGGTCAGGGAAGTGCCACAGGGACGCCCCCCCCCACCCCCAAAAAAAAAAAAAAAAAAAAAAAAAAAAAAAAAAAAAAAATCGTATGTCATATCTTAGAATATCTTCAGTTGAATTAACCAAATGTTATTAAGCAATAATAATCCAAATTTTAAAAGCAGTAGGGATGATTTGAACACTTTGAAATAAGCTATTTTTCATTTATAGGTTGTCCTGGTCCCCTACTCGCCATCTAGTGAAGAAGGGGAGAACCAATTCTAACACCGCCAGCGGAGTTTCAAGACAATTCACTATGGGACGATAGCATGGAAGTACCTGACAATATTGATGAGTTTTTTAGATGATTTTTTTAATGTAGATAATAGCGCAGTTGAACTGGTAGACTTGAGCCCGAAATACTTTGCAAATTTTAGACGATTTTACTGGGAAACCCTCCTCCAGCCTCCGATACCATAAAGGGTCCACTTCAAACAGCTGAAGTGGAACAGAGTCCGAATATTGTTGAACAAGTAGGGGGAGGGGGTACATCATTCCCAGACTTTCTTTTGTCCAATACGATTTTAAATAATATAGTTGTTTTCACTGCAACGTTTGGGGATCCCTTTAATTCACTAATGGAGGGAAATTTTGTTTTTGATCCAGTAGAAATAGTGCATGCATATGTAGATAAAATTCGTGCACTACTGGAGAACCAAATTCAATTGTGGGGGGGTAGGGATTCAATTAAGGTGTCTATTGTTTTAAAGGTTTTTTATTTGAATGAGGGGAAAAAGTGAGGTTTACTATCATTTTATACATTCCGAGATGCGCATAATTTATCCAAATTTAGAAAATTTTGAGGGAGTTTTTAGTCGAGTGGGTAGGGCAAATTATTGCGCATCTCGAGAACTATAATGAAAATGGGAGTGGCTCAGTAGTTTTATTTATTGAAAATTTAAGTGTAAATATATGTAAATTTAAGAAAGATTTTATTTTAAGAGGGGGGCAGGGGGCTGAGAGGTCAGTAGTTTTAAAATATAATCCAGATCTAGTAGGTTGTCAAGGTGTCCAGAAGATCCGTTTTGAAACAGATCAAAAGTGTTTCAAGTATGCTTTCCTCATATCAGCCTTTCAGCCTCTAGCAGATGACGCTACTAAGAAGAATTTAGATCACTGGGCTGTACATGGGAAGGACGGGTCCCATTTCCCAGTTGTAGATTTTTCATGCTTAGAAGGAAAATACCCAGTAACGCTAAAATCCATTGACATTTTTGAAAGGGCTAATGCCCATTTAAATATCGGCGTTACTGTGGTACAATACGAAACAGAATTTAAAGATGGGGCTCGTTCAAAAAGAAGGGGGTGGTATTCCCCGTAAGGGGCCCGTCAGTTGATTTGGTTAAACACTGGGTTTGGTTGCTTTACACGCCGCCTAGTCAACCAAAACACAATCGGTCATTTTAACCCAATCACTGACATTAGTAGAGTTCTGGGGGAGGGTAAAACTAGGGGGACACGTTTCTACTGTCCAACATGCCTCTCGATTTTGGACTGAACTAAAGCTCCGAAATCATATGAGACACTGTAGACGGCATGGATATCAGACAGTGGAAACGGTTTCAGGGGATAGGGCCATTCTACGTTTTAAAAATTTCAGAGAATACTCTTCTCCAATGCAACAAAATATCTTTGGACTGCGAAGCTAAGCTGGTGGAGGTGAATGACCCACAATATCCAAACCGTATCAAAGAACACCAGGCCATTGCAGTCTCCTATGCCCATGCGCAAAGAGACAATTCTAATACCATGCAGTTGTTAGAAGTAGTAGAAACATGGATGAGGGCGATGAGTGCATGGTCAAGGCATTGACTAAACTGATTGGCACGGCTAATGGTGCTATTTCTCGTTTGAGAAATACGCATTATCCAATGGTGCTGTCTGCAGAGGATCGTCTCGCGATTAAAAATCAAAAAATATGTTGGGTATGTAAGGGGGAGTTTGTAGAGGAGGATAAGGGGACTAAAGGGAAAAGAGGGGGGAGGGGGGAAAGTCAGAGACCACGACCACTTGTGGCAGGAAATATCATCTGGGGGTAGTAATTTTAGAGGGGTAGCGCATCAATCGTGTAACTTAAACGTTAGCCAACAGTTTTTTATCCCAGTTTTTATCCATAATTCTAACTATGACTTAAAATTTATTTTACCGGCACTGGCACGTATGCATAGGGAGGGAGGGGGAGTAGATAGTCCATGGGTAAATAATTCATTTACCTACAACATCATTCCCAAATCGGCCGAGAAGCTATTGCTTCTCGAACTGAAATGGCAGGTAGTGGATAATGAGCGTACGTGCTGGAATAAAATTAGGTTTTTAGATTCTTTTAGTTTTTTCCCCAAATCCCTTAGTCAACTAATTCAAGTGCAGAAAAGCGACAATTTTGATAGCTTTCCCTTGCTTAAACAGCACTTTCCAGACAGTGAAATGTATGACCTATTAACCAGCAAAGGTGTATATGCATATGATTATTACTGTTCTGGCGCTCGCTTAAGCGAGGAGAAAACTACCTCCAATTGAAGCTTTTCACAATTCACTCACCAACAGTGAATGCACAGTCGAGGAGTACGAGTTTGCCAAGAAGGTGTGGGCTAAGGGGAATTGTAAGAATGGGTGGGATTATTGTAGACTGTACTTGGCCAGTGACGTTCTAACTCTGTTGGATATAGTCTGTAAGAATACAGACCAGATCTATTCAGAGTTTGGACTAGATATAGGATATTATTTTTCTACACCACATTTAGTAATGGATTTAATTTTAAAAATTAGCAGGGAGGAAATAGGCCTAATCACCGATGTAGATCAACACCTTTTTGTAGAGCGTTCAATGCGGGGAGGGTATGTTTTTCACGGGGACCGGGTCTTATCAACCGATCCGAGCGGACAAAGCACCGGTGTAAAAGTCAAATGCAGTGTTCTTGGACATGAACTCATTGTACCCCTCGGCAATGTCCCACTACTCTTTGCCATGTGGGAACTATCAATGGCTTGAGAATCCTTGTGAGTTCCCCGACATTAACACCGTCGAGGACAACGGGCCACAAGGATGGTTCTTTGAAATTGACGGTCACATTCCGCTGGCCCTTCACGACTCAGTCAAAGATTTTGTTTTTCCCTGTATCAATCGACCAGTGACCAGGGACTCGCTGAGCCCCTACAATCGATCATTGGTTGAGGATATGGGGATGCATTGGACTCCCTCTAAACAGAAACTGATTGCTGATTTGGACCCTAAGGAGAATATCGTTGTTCACCATGTGCTTTTGCACTGGATGGTGAACAATGGCTTCAAAATCACCAAAATACATAGGGTCCTTCAGTTTAATCAGAAACCTTATTTGAAAACGTTTATCGATACTTTTGTCGATAAACGTTCTAGGGCAAATTCAAAGGTGGAGAAGGAATTGTACAAGCTCATTCTAAATTCAGCGTTTGGCAAAATGTGCGAAAGCGTACGTAACAGATCTCGCTGTGACGTCGTGACTGACCCTCTAGAGTGTGCACGAATTATTGCCGACCCTAATTTTACATCATTCACGAGCATAGAGGCCGGCATGGTTCTTCTACACAGGAAAAAGCGAAACGTAGTACTGAACAAGAATATTGCAGGAGGTAGTTCAGTACTAGAAATTTCAAAAAAGCTCATGTTGTCGTTCTTTTACAATGTGTGCAAGGTGCAATGGCCACGGGAGGGGGAGGTACAAGTTTATTATGGGGATACAGACTCTCTACTGCTAAAAGTAAAAACTGAAGATTTATTGGGTGATTTGCAAAATGGGGTGCACATCAGCTCGCGGATGGATTTCACCAACTGGAATCCATCCTCTACCCCGAGCTGGTGAAACGTCAAGCCCCCAACCAACTATTAAAATTAAAATCTGAAACGGGGAGTGATTTGATATCTAGGGGGGTGTTCCCGGGTCCCAAAGTTTATTGCGTGGAAACACATAGTGGGGATGAAAAGAAAACATGTAAAGGGGTGCCTACACACTTTGTAAAGAGCAATTTTAACATGAGCGTATACAAAGACTGTGTAGAAAGTAGCCTAGTGCCAAGAGCACAAGTGCTTGCAATTCGCTCTCTACAGTATAGAAAAATTATACTGTGAGAGTAGAAAAAAAATGCAATGTCGTGTATATCTGACAAGGTCTATGTGCTCGAGAACGGTGTGAGTGTCCTGCCTCATGGCCATTATCGTATTTCAGATCGAGTTGAATGCGTAGACTATCGTAATCAACTTGGTCTGGATAAACTAATCTGACTAACCACCACTCAACCTCATCTAACCCAACCACTAACCCATCCACTAACCCATAGCAGTGACGACAACTATTTTTCCATCGCGGCTCCAGGGGGGTGGGGACCCTTCCCAAGGCCGGTTCCCGGGGGGGGGGGCGGGGCCACCAATCACTGTAATGTTCAACTGTGCTAGTTCCAAGTGTTGTTTTCAAGTGTTGTATAGAAAAGTGTTGTACAAAAGTGCTGTAGATGGACAAAGGTGTTGTATAGAAAGTGCTGTAGATGGACAAAGGTGTTGTACAGAAAGTGTTGTACAAAAAGTGTTATCATTGTTCATGTCGAACAAGTTTTCATGTTGACCATGAAATTTTGTCAATTGTTCTTGTTGAACAAGTGTTTATCGTAATAAATGTTGCCATGAAATATTGTTTTTGTTGTTCTTGAATAGACGGGAAAATTACTACTTATTCATTGGGCACATGTGATTTACAGTTAGTCATAGTCCGACTGTTGTCAACAGCATGTATCAATTTAAAACACCCTTCAGATCGTTTCTGTGTGGACCCTCAATGTCGGGGAAAACAACGCTTTAGCTAGAATAATTCAAAATTGCGATAAAATGTTTTTGGAAAAAAACGAAAAAAAAATCTATTATTGCTATAGTATTTGGCAAGAGTCCTATGATAAAATAAAAGCTATTGCCACAACCATACCCAATACAATTCATAAGAGGACTTGATGTTTTCAATAGTATTGAACCAAACTCTTGGCTGATCATTGACGATTTGGCTGAATCCATTGAACAGTTCTCACAGGAAATGCTGCAATTGTTCACTGTCCGATCTCATCATGAAAACATTTCCATAACCCTAGTTCTACACAATCTGTTTCATCAGAGCAAATGTATGCGAACCCTTGCTTTGAATTGTACTATCTATATTATATATCGAGTCGTTCGTGATTCTAGCTCACTAATAACTCTCAATAAACAGATATACCCCGGCGCCCCAAAATTTCTGTTGTCGGCGTACACTCAGGCGACTAGCAAGCCCTACGGTTACATTTTATTGGATCTTAATCAGAGCACGCCCGAGGATCTTCGTGTAGTCACCGACATTTTCGACAATGAAATTACAGTATATCTTCCGGTGAATAGTAGAAAAGGCTATTAGTCGCTATCATGACACTGAAGAAACTACACGAAAATAGGCACTTGTTTTCCGTTTTAAGCACTTCAAAAACCTTGCTTAGGAAGGCTATACTCAAACATGGTGTCGACAATGATTTCATTAATTTAATATCTGAACTTTGTTTAAATTTAACTGAGGGCAATGTTCAATTGCCAGAAGGTGTTAGACAACAGACAAAGCAACATCGTTCCACTGTACGTGCCTTGGCTTGTAAAAACAAGGGAAACAAATTTAAAAGAAAACGACTCCTTCAAGCAGGCGGTAGCTTTTTCACACTTTTTGCTGCCAATAATCGCAGGACTTGTAAACAGTTTTCTCTAGAGAATGGCAAAACCCTATAAATTGACACCTATAGAACTCGCTCTCTCGCCCGTCGAGCATTTTGAAGATAATCTAAACAAGTTCATTAATGATGAGAATATTGCCGATGATAAAAAACTGCTTTTACTTCAAGATGCATTGCGACGTATGGACAAACATAGACCTTATCGTGAGAGACCCGTCGCCTCTAAACAAGAAACATCTCAAGATTCTGCACAATCAAAGGAGAAGGAATTGAATTCGATTGTATTGAAAATTGGAAACCTACTGCCACTGTCCTATCGAGAACAGAGTAAAAGAGTATTATCTTATCTCATGTCGGAATCTGGTGATCAAGTTCAAGTCGACAGCATAGGGAAACGAATTATAATTCGGGGAAAAAGTTATAATCTAGTTGATTTAATTTGTGATATGGTGACGAATCGTAAAGGACTCTTATCCTTTGACGATAATCTATACACCTTTCTAAGTGTATCAAACTTTCCCAAAAGTCTTATTGGCAATAAGCAAATTCTAAAGAAATTAAATGAACATTCAACAACACCATTTAAAAAAGAAGAAGAAGAAGAAGATACTAGCACCACTGATTTTACAACACCTGTGGCTGCTAGTCAAAAGCGAAGACGAATTGATTCACCCACCAGTGTGCAAAAGGGGAGTGGACATTACACTACGTGTTTACGTTCAAAATGGATGAAGTTTTGAAAGGTATCTATGAAAATATTGGTGAAGCGGGAAGTTTTAAGTTCTCCCAAAACGCTTTCCAAAGTCTCCGACGCCACATTGAAAAAAGCAAAAGAGTATCTAGAAAATGAACCAAGTTACACACTACATCGGAATCATAGACTTCGCAGTAAACAATATCGTCAAACTAAAGCCTTTTTCCCTCTGCATATAATGCAAATGGACCTTTTAACTTTAGACGCAGTTCAACGACGTCACAATACACCCTACAAATATATTCTAGTGGCAATCAGTATTTTTAGTCGCTATGCCTATGCCATTCCGCTGCGATCAAAGAGAGGTGTTGAAGTTGCTCGGGCCATTGAAAGTATTCTCGAACAGGATTCCTATAGAAAAATTCAATCGGATCGTGGTAGTGAATTTGTTAACCCTCATGTGCGAAAGGTTCTTTTGAAATATAATACAACACTATATCACAGTCATAGTCCGATAAAGGCTGCATTGGCTGAACGATTAATAAGAACGATTCGTCTATTAATTTCAAGATATTGCACTTTAAAAAATACAGCTGCTTTTATTCATGATTTAGATAAAATCATGCAGATATACAACCATCGACCACATCGATCTCTGTCCAACTCTAGCCCTCGGGATGTTCACTACAGTGAGAATACATTTGATGCTTTTCTAAAGCAATACTCCAATGACAATGAGAAGAAAAAGAAGAAGAAATTCAATGTTGGTGATACTGTTCGAATTAATAGAACCAGCAATATTTTTGAAAAGGGGAATTATTTATGGAGCACCGAACTTTTAAAGTGTCCAAAATCCTAGACACTATACCCATAACTTATCGACTGCGAGATACCAAGATGATGAAATTCTCGGTGGTTTTTATGAATATGAACTGCAAAAAGTTAGAAACACTAGTGAAATTTATCAAATTGAAAAGATATTAAAGAGTCGTACTCGTAGGGGCAAGAAGCAGTTGCTTGTTCGCTGGCTAGGATACAACTCGGATTTTGATTCTTGGGTCAGTGCTGAAGATATTAACAATGCCCAATGATTTCTATGTGACTTTCATGTCCAATGTTTCTGATCCTCTCTACAATGACTTGAATAAAACAAGTGATTTTTGGACAAAACTCTCCCCCACCATCAAATTTGACGGAAAGTATGAAGTGGCTCTTGTTGATTGTATTCTCAAAAATACCTATGACATCCTGAGAAAGGATCGTAAATATGAAATAAAAATCAGACCCTATGATTGGCCACCACCACCAGGTGGTCAAGAACAAATTCAAAAAATCAATTGGTTGGATTATCCATATATTGAATTACCCTACGAGGAACTCACCTGTATGAATGATTTATGTCGTACTATTAATAAAAGAATTTCCGCTCGTAAAAAAGGAGCTTTTCATTTCAACTATTCAAAGGAGGAGGGCAAGATCTACATTAGTTCACCTATTGCCAGTGAAAAGATTATTCTCAATGATAACCTAAGGGATGTTCTTGGCTTTAAGCTCAATATAATCAATGGTAAAAGTGCCGGAAACACTAATTTCATTTTTGCCGACTACCCGCCTGCCTTCTCCACAGACACTTGTATATTTCTCTATGCTTCATTTGTGGAAACATCTCGGGTTGGTAATTCAAATGTTCCCCTCCTACGAGTTCTTGAACGAAAAACCAATCATGAACATATTCATCACTACAATATAAAGCATCTTCAGTATATTCCAGTAAACACTTCCTATTTGGAACTCTGTCAGTTAACATTAAGAACTGAATTGGGTGATCCAATAGCAATTTCAAAAGGTTTGGCTGTGATTACATGTCATTTTCGACCCATTCAGCAAGATGTCTAATAGAAAAGTGGTATTCACTTGTCCTGATATTGACTGCTATGTTAATACTCTTGGCCCAAGACAACAGGGCAATGGAATGGACTATTACAAGGGTCGCTCGTCAATGTCTGGCTATGGTCTTGGTAGCTGGTTTGCTAAGCTGTTTCGCTCTTCACTACCACTGGCTAGAAAATATCTTGTACCGGCTGCGACAGATTTTGCATCCTCTACACTATACGATTGGGGGCTCTGGCAAGGATTTAAAAAAAGTGCTACGGAAAATCTTAGGTCCAGTGCGCGAACCCTTGGCGAGAAATTAAAGCAAAATGGTAAAGGTTTTAAAAAGGTTAAGAAACAATGCATCACTCATCAGTCTCTACTCAGGACGGAAACGAAAGACATCCCTTTTGTCAAAGAAAAGAAGGAAAAAGCCGATACGTAGTGTAACCAGAAGCCCCAGGAAGAAAATTGTTAGATCGAAACTTGATTTCTTCTCTTAAGATGTCCTACCTACCACATAAGGATTCTCAACCTTCAATCACCGCCTCATTGAATCTATTCAATGCCGAAAATGTTGATGTGAGTGTCAAGCATGGATACTATGAACAATTTTATCCACTACAACCCCTCTCCGATAATATCCACTTTCAAATTTATTCCAATGAAGACTACTTTATGGATTTATCGTCACATTTATAGATTTACAAATGAAGTCCGGAAATCCGATAATACAATGCCAGTTCGAGCTGATGGGATATCCTATGAAAATTGTATACTACATAATTTATTTCGTCAAATTAGCGTCTACATCAATGGCACGCTGGTGAGCACAAGCAACAATCTCTCAAACTATGCTAGCTATATCCAATTCATGCTGATGACACCCAAGTCATACAAGGAATTGAGAGGTGCCTCCAATGGATATGAATATATTACTAATACTGATAGTACAGATGCACTTAAAAATGCTACAACTAGTGAATTACATCTAGTTGGAAAAATATATCATGAAATATTTAATATACCCCAATGGCTACCACCAAATACTAAAGTGGATATAAAATTGACGCTTGCACCATCCAATTTCATATTGAGAAAGGAACTTGCCGCCAATCCGATGTAAGCCTCTCCCTCACCTCAGCAATACTTCATGTACGCAAACAGCAGGTTATGAGTTCTGTTGCTTTGGCCGTGGAAAAATGAGAGCCAATGGAAATAATATTAAACTACTTGTTCCTCATACAATCACCAATCAGCGTCATATTGCAATGGGGTCACGCACCTTCACCGATTCATCCTTTATCAATGGCGAAATCCCCTCGAAATTGGCTTTGGCATTTGTAAAGAGCGCCAGTGCAATAGGATCATGGACTGAATGCCCACATAAATTCGAGATGTTTGGACTTTCATCTCTTGTGTGCAAAGTAAATGGTATCCCACTCTACAAATCTATCTTTTGATAAATCCTATAGAACATTGTATGAGTTGACCATGCAAACCCTAGATCATGATTCGCAACTATTTGAAAATGGTATAACGAAGATATGTTTGCTAAAACACATGGTATCATTGTATTGGATTTGTCTGGCACACAGGATATGAGTATAGTACGTACGGGGACTGTGCGTTTAGAGTGTACATTTGCCAACCCATTGGCTGAGAGTATTGCCCTAATCTCACTAAATCAATATGAAACCTATTGGGAAATCACTCCCCGAAGGCAGTGTTCTACTAGACTTGGCGCCATGAACACCAGTCAAATAATCAGTGTATTTAATATGGACCCCTACATGTCCCAGTACAAATCCTATTGTCTACCCTCAGACTATCTTGGAAAAATTCAAAGTGCGAACAATACCTTGATTATTGTTAATAGCAGTCCGTCGACTGTGCTGACGGGTCATTGGCTGTGCATCTATCAAACATGAAGAATATCGAATTTTTTGATCCTCTTGGCCTACCCTATACATTCTACACACCACACATCAGCAACTATATTGAGAGCAGTAATAAAACTATTATTCAAAATCGAAAAAGGGTGCAGGATCTCTAACGACTAAAAGCTGTGGCTTCCATGCGCTACTATATTTTGTGTTCGATGTCGTGGCTATACTTACAAGCAGTTTCTCCATATTTATGGTGACAATCCACGTCTGAACGACTTTCTAGTGGAAAATATACTTACAAGTGTATTTAATATTGATTTCAGTGCCCTAAGAGTAAAGTGCTTAAAAAATGTTTGTGAATTTGTTTATTAATAAAATGTATATATACAACAATGTCTTTAAATCTACACTTTTAGATTTCTTCATCGGTGTATAGGTAACTGTCGTGAACCACTAATGCTGGTAAATCATTTGGATTCACTATATATTGATCTTGATTGACTGCAAAGTCAGGATCACATTTTCTGCAGTACAATGTAACTTCACTCTTGTCATATCTCTTTGTATAGTCAATGATACTATTTGCATTCATATTATGAAATTCACGAGTTTTCAATCTGTCTATTTGAAGCAATATCACATACTGTGTTTTCAAGTGGTGAATCACATTCGGTAACTGCCAAATAAAAATCGCTTGGTTTATAGTCATAAGTAGGCAGTGTCGTCACAGCGATGACGTAGAAACCAGATTGTCTTGTTACCCCAACAGTTGAATCGTAGACCAGATTCCTCTTCCCAGAATAATTTAAATCCACGACGATACCAATCTCGTAGAAATAAACTAAAATCACGTTTAGGATTCTTTCCAATCATAGCGGGGTAAGTATTCCCCCCCTGATCACATTTATCATTGGACAATTGGAGCATAGGTGCCCGCAGGGTGTGAGTCACACCTCCTCAAGACATGAATTACATCCTTTAATTTGTACTGCATAGCCTCTATGTAATTTTGCAAGGATTACATAATTTACACTTTTCATTATAGTCCATCAATAATTGTACAATTCTCACATTGAGTCCAACTGCCAAGAGTGTACATGCACAATGGGCATATATAGAACATTTTGGTTTCCGATGTCAACTCTCTCACAGCTAAAACGAAACTGATCCTCTTCGCGCCATAAATTCAAAGTGTAGGAAAGGGGAGAGGAGTAACTCTGTGACGTTGCCTCTTTCGAAGGAGGAGCCATCTACATTGGCAATGAAAGTATATCCATGATATCATTCTGACGTGTCGTGATCAAGATATCAATAAATTGAGTATAAGCATTTGAATCACCATTTTAAGAGTTGAAGAGATAAGTCGAGAAAATCATCATCCAAAATCAAATGTTTTTTCCATAAACACTGATCTAATTCTCTCTTTCTCAAATTTATTCATTTTTTCAATCCTTTCACTCTGACTGCCAACTCTAGACTGAAAATGAAAGTTGGCTCGGAAAACAACATTGACCTTGGCATTTGCATCGCGCAACAACAAGAAGGAAGTGTCATTGACCTGCCCCCATTAGACTCAATAATCCATAAAAACATCAAATAATCAACCACACATAACCATCCATGAAAACAGACATAAACTGTGACAAACTTCCTGTTTTTTTTTCATTCTCAACTGACAAAATCCATAAAACCATCCATAAATGTGACAAAATTCCTGTTTTTTTCAAATTCTCACTGACAAAGTCCAAAACCACGTGGCTCTATTCCCATATCTGGTGTTTGCGTCGGAGCTCGATGAGCATCTCGTATCTATTAAATTTTAACTTGTCCGTTTTGTATCCATTTGCAAAAAAATAAAGAAATAATCTTTAGAACTGCCTTTATGTAATTTTGAGTTAGGGTTTTGCTTGAGCAGGAATGATTTTGTTTTAAATGAAACGTTTTATAGGAAACAGCAAACTTGCAAAAAGTCAATGGAGGTGCCATTAATCAAAACCAGCAGGGCTTTCAATACAGCCGCAACGCTTTATGCGAATAATGAATATCTTCTGCACGCGTACCTAAAATACCAGGAATAACATAAAAAAAAGTGTTTGTTCACCTGAATTAAGGAGCAGCATTAAAACTT
>JAPEVW010000371.1:0-90000 GCA_027921565.1 Artemia sinica
CATGTTTGTTGTGAGTTCTTTTATATCTTTTTATATATTTTTGTTCTTGCTGTGGACGTCCTCCTCGGACATAGGGCCGAAATGATTCATTCAAATTAATCTCCACTGTCTCTTGGCAAAAAGATTTCCCTATCGTTCCTTCGATGCTTTTGTTGTTAGTTATGGAAGGGCAGTGTGGTCTTCGTCGCTATCTACTTTTATTAAACAAAGAGAAAAAAAAGAATCTTCAGAGTTAACAATTAAAAGACATGGTGTGCAACAATGATGAGGATTATAAATTAGACTTTTACCGTATGCTCAACAATTTATCATGTCTGCTCGTATGCTCGACAATTGAAAAACTTATTTATATCCGTTTTTGTTACGTTTTTAAGAGTCGAACAAAAAAATTTTAGGGAGGATTAATTAAATAAATAATCTGTTAAACCTGTCCCGGCAAAAAAGATCCTTCAACTCAAGCTCCGACAGTTTTTCAGCACCCTATATGCTAATAATGACTCTAGAGGAACTTTATTCTTTGTATTTCTGTTAAATGATTGTTATTTATTTTGTGATTGTTGTTCTAAAATATAATTATTTTGATTATTATCATTCCTGAAAATAATTAAATTTAAAAAAAAAAAAACTAATTTTTTCAACTGAAAGTAAGGAGTAAACAATAAGCTTAAAAACGAACCGAAATGTTCCATATGTGAGGGGATTGCCCCCTCCTCAATCCCTCGCTCTTTCCCACTGAAGTTTTTTAGTACTTTAAAAAAACTTCCTATCCTCATTAAATGTTTCTTTGTGTTTCAGGATTCGTTCTTAAATAATTGGGAAAAAAGTAAACTTTTGTGTTAACCTAGGTATTGAGGAGGGGGGGAGGGCAGCCCTTCATAGATGGAATAATTTCTCTTCATTTTAAAGTCTTTAAGTGTTCGTTTTAACTGCCTGGGTTCGGTCGAAAACAGGATCAGCCGCTTTGTGGCATGTTTGAAACAGGTTTTGTGTGTGGCATGGCCGCATAGAAACAAAAATGAATTCTTGTCGAAAAGGGGCATGTTTAAGAGCTGACGTCACAAGACTTGTTTTGTTTCTTAAGCTAATACGAAGGTGATGACATGCCAATTCTAAACCAAAAATATGACTCTATGGAAATGCGGCACGTTTAGGCATTACGTAAAAAACTGGTTTCTGTCACAAAATTTGAATGTCTCTTGTTTTGGCTTTTGCCAAGGATACAAAGACATATCCATCGTATATATGGGTCTGCTAATTACGAGTTATGGAGTTTGTACTTTGAATAGAAGATGGCATATGAGACGCGAATCTCTTATTTTTAAGTGCTATTTTGAAGTCTAATTTTGGATGTGTCAAACGTTCACAGATCTAGATAAATATTTGCAGGTACTGCAGATTATCCCATATACAGGTTTTAATGTGTCCTTCGCAGTGAAAATCAGTGACCGGTAGCACTAATTTATAAAAAGTTTGGGCGGGGGATATTTTCCACTGTTTGTGTTGTTCCAATAAAATACACCAAAAACAGGTTGTTTCAATAAGAATTCTTGCAAACGGTATTTTTATTAATCTAAAGGGTTGGTTAAAAAAGTAGTTCTTAATTAAAAATTTGAATAAACTTGCCCTGAAAATCTCTAATGCTTAGCAAACTTTCACATGTCAAACACTATTAACTGGAAATTTGATTCAGGAGGCCCTTTTTTAAGACTTAGGAAAAAAGGTTTAACTTTACCGTAAAGAGCAGGGTATTGAGGAGAAGGCACCGCACAAATATATTAATTTCTGTTTTTTTCTTAAGTTTTAGTGCTGCTCCGTGCTTTCAGTTGAAAAATATTTTTTCTTAAAATTTAATTTTCTGATCTTTTTTTGTCGAATAATAACGAGACACACACCTCCCCATTCATGGCAATTTCCCAAAGGAAAACTCCCCCAAGGAGAGTTCCCACGCGCAAGATAGTACCCCCATGAATTTTACCTCGTAAAAGTTCATGCTTACTGCAAATGCCCATCCCCCCCCCCCCCCCAAAAAAAAAAAAATCTTGTTCACTATTCTGGACGAAAAATTCTTCTGAACATAATCTAACTCGAAAAAATACTTGTTTTTAACTTTATTTATGATCTTTTTTTTAATTCATACCAAAAATCACCTCTATGTTGAAAATTTTTCAAAGGTCCTTCCCCTCCAACAGGAAGTTTCTTGTGTGGAAAATTTTACAACAGAGAATTATTACTGATGATAGTTCTTCATGGATTACTTCTCATGAGGTAAATGAGTAAATTTTGCTTATGAATTCAGGCAAACTTCCCCCCGTGTAAAATTTTTGTTGAAGTCAACCATCCCCCCCACGATTTTCTGGCGTCCTCTTTCCCTGTTTTTTTTCACTCTTCCTTTAGAATAAACTTGTATATTTGGTCAATTATTGGCCCCTTTGTCAAATTGCCCCCCCCCCCAAAGATTTTGCTCATTGGCGCTTTTGTCACATTGCCCCACCCCTCCCACCAATATTTTGCTATCGATCCGCCCCTGGACTAGAGCTCTCAATTGCTGATCTAATCAGCATCCTCCAGAGTATCAGTGATCACAAGGTGGAGTTGCAGATGACGAAGGGCAGTCCCCCTTCCATATGTAATAGATCCCTGCTTATTTTGGGATTTAATGATACTCTAATTTCATTTCATGATAACAGCGTAGACCAGAAATATCCCAGAATGCAGACCAAAAAGTAATCCAGATACATTTTTTAAAGTTTCTTTTGTCCCCCTCCTCAAACAATACATATCCCCCAAAAAATAAAAATTCTGGTTATGGCCCTGGTGATTATACATCGTTTTTTACTCCCGCAATGCCCTTGTCTCTCACTTAGAACTAATTCTGTATTTATCTGATGGTTCCATTAGAACTGTGATGTTTTGGCATTAAAATACACCATTTGAGATATCCCCCTCCCTCCCAAACTGCAGAATACTCACAGGATTCTATTGTAGAAGTTGAAGGGCCTTTTTAAGTTTATAATTTGTCCACTGCTTACAGATAGGATTTGTTATTGGAAAACTTTGAAGATATTTTGTGCAACCTGCAAATCCCAAATTTTAACTGTCAGCTGTCAAGTTCGTGCTTTCTTTTTCATAAGAAAAACAACGGTACTTGTTTAGAATCTAGGTACACACGCGAGAAGTGGAGTGTCATTAATTCTAATGAAATAAAACAAAAAAATTGGAGGGCAACTTGGCCCCTCCCACGCTCATTTTTTTTCCGAAGTCACCCAATTAAAATTCTGAGATAGCCATTTTGTTCAACATAGTCGAAAATCGGGCACAGCCCCTTTCATATACGGAATAATTTCTGTTCGTCAACAAATGAAACAAATGTCTTTTCAACAAATGAAAAGACAACTTTTTTCAACTGAAAGTAAAGAGCAAGGTTTAAAACTTAAAATGATCAGAAGTTTTTTCCGTTACAGTCGCATTCTCAATCCTCGCTCTTTACTCTAATTAAATAAAAAAAAAACAAGTTTTTTAAACTGAAAGTAAGGAGCGACATTAAAACTTAAAACGAACAGAAATTATTCCGTATATGAAAGGGGCTGTGCCCTCCTCAACGCCTCGCTCTTCACGCTAAAGTTTGACTTTCTCACAACTCTTTTTTTTAAACAATAAAAACTTTAGCGTAAAGAGCGAGGCGTTGAGGAGGGACACAGCCCCTTTCATATACGGAATAATTTCTGTTCGTTTTAAGTTTTAATGTCGCTCCTTACTTTCAGTTTAAAAAACTTGTTTTTTTATTTAATTTCTGATCGTTTTTTTAGTTAATGCAGCTTTTATTTTGGCTCGCCGGCATTGAATAAGTAAGCAAAATTTGCATAAAAAATTTACTTTTCTTTTGCTAAATGGCTCTCTAAATTTGGTTCTGACGTAATTTACAAATTAATTTACGTAACGAACTTCTATATTCGTATATTTTTCTTCTGGCAAAAAATACACAGTTGCAGATTTTTGCAGATATGAGCTTGAAACCTATGTTATAGGGTTTTCTGATACGCTGAATCTGACGGTGTGATTTTCACTAAATTTTTTTCACTTTTAGGGGATGTTTCCCCCTCTTTAAAAAAAATCAGGTAAATTTTCTCAGGCTTTTAGCCTTTGATGAGTAATACTAAACTTAATAAAATTCATATATTTAGAATCAGCATTATAAGCCCATTCTTTTGATACATTTATTGACATCAAAGCTCCGTTTTTAAAAGTTTTCGATTCTATTGAGCCGTATCGCTTGTTTTTTTTTTTGTTTATTGTTTTTTTTTATTACGTATATGATGGGGTTCTCCCCTTAGTCAATACCACGCTCTTTACGTTAAAAGTTAAAAATTTTTTAATTCACAAACCCCTGAATCACAAAGGTCGTTTTAATTAGAATAGATAGCCCCTCCTCCAGCCCCCCCCCCCACCAGAAAAAAATTCTTCCTGAAAATGTCTGTATACTTCCCAATAACCAATACAATATGTAAGCAATGAGCAAAGTTCATAACTTGCAGCCCTTCCCCTGGGAACTGTGGGGGATTAAGTCATCGTAAAAGACATATTTATTAGATTTTCGACTATGCTGGACAAAATGGCTATCTCAAAATTTTAATTGGGTGACTTTGAGAAAAAAAATGAGCGTGGGAGGGGGCCTAGCTGCCCTCCCATTTTTTTTGGTCACTTAAAAAGGGGACTAGAACTTTTAATTTCCATTCCAATGAGCCCTCTTACGATATTCTAGGACCACTGGGTCAATACGATTACCCTGGGAAAAAAAAAAAAACAAATAAACACGCACCCGTGATCTTTCTTCTGGCAAAAAATGCAAAATTCCACATTTTTGTAGATAGGAGCTTGAAACCTCTACAGTAGGGTTTTCTGATACGCTAAATATGATGGTGTGAATTTCATTAAGGTTCAATTACTTTTAGGGGGGTCTTTCCCCCTTTTTTCGAAAACCAGCCAATTTTCTCAGGCACGTAACTTTTGATGAGTAATATTAAACTTGATGAAACTTATATATTTGAAATCAGAATTAAAATCTAATTCTTTTGATGTATCTATTGGTACCAAATTTTGTTTTTTTAGAGTTTCGGTTACCATTGAGCCGGGTCGCTCCTTACTTACAGTTCGTTACCACGAAACTGTTTGAAAAGCAAGTTATTTAAAAATACTTCAAATTCAACAGCCCTTGTGTTCTATGACTCAATCCTAAAGGAACGAGTCATAGAAGCGATAACAAAATTGACTAGCTTAAAGAGCAAGGGTTGAGAAAGGAGCCGCTCCACTCATATTTAAAATGGCTCTTGTTTCTCTTAAGCTTAAAACTTGGTTTTATAAATGGAATTTCTGATTGTTTTTCAAATTTTGACAAGAAATCCTTTCCTGCTTTCTGTGTAAAATTTGGCTCAGAAATTTCCCTGAATCTTACCATGAAAAATTATTCCTACCGAAAGGGCTTTATACCACTCAAGGACCCCCTTCCCACCAAAAAATACCACTTCCCATTATAATTTTTTTTCCTATTCTGCAATGAGAAATACTATATGTGAACGGTGGGCAAAACTGCGTAACTTGTAGTTCCTTCTTCTTGGACTATAAGGGATCATTTCCTCCCCAAAGATAAATTATTGGACCTTTCTACTGTTTTAAATCAAATTAATAATGCCAAATTTTGATATGTCATTATATGGGTAAAAAGAGGCGTGGAACAATTGCTAGCTACCCTCCAATCTTTGGTTATTCTCAAAGGTCAGTAATATTTGTGATTCACGATCAAATAAGCCCTCTTCTAATCTTCTAGGTTTGGTTTGCTACAATTGGGCATGGGGAACGAAACATATAAAACCGTACCTCTTCAAGGAAAAAGTACAAAATTCAAGATTTTAGATAGAAAATAGGAGTTAAAACTTCTACACTTAGGCTCTCTAATCAGAAAATAATAAAATGAAAAATAAAATCAAAACAGGTGAGAAAACAAGGATTTTGTCAGCCAGTGGCAAACCATGATGACGAAGAAAACAAGCAAATATTTCTACAAGGACCTCCCTCAAGCTGTCCTCAGTGCTAAACAAAAAAGAAGAAGAAAAAAACAACGAAAATTTAACCTTTCGAAGTTTACCCGACAACGACAAAACAGACACTCAAAGTGTCTATGGATTTGACAGTGGAAGAAGACACAACCATGTATTTTATAAAATAATCTCTTATTTAAAATAAAGTACTTTATCGATTCAACGTTTCTTGTAAATTTTTTTCTATATGAGTGAATACTAGATAGGAATGACACAAAAGGCTAAGAAGAAACAGAGTTGAAGGTATAGAGTGAAAGGATATAAGGATAAAAACAATAGCTCCAGAGGGAGCTATTTAGAGGGTTAGAATCACCCTTTTCCAGTGAACATGGCCATTTAAATCCGTTTTAACAAGAGTCCCACTTGATATGAAACCAGTGATAAACAAAATTTCTTATTTGAACGAAAACCATCAAAATTTTTAACTAAATGTTTTATACAATCTCCTTCCAAAAAATATAATTTATACATAAAGGAAACAAATATATTTACAAATAAAATGTCTACTTTTATTTTTGTACATTCTACACCTTAGAAGTAGGTATTTATAAATCCTAAGTTGAAAAGACATCCATTTTTTTTAAAAAGGGGTTTATCTCTCACTGCCATCTTTATTTCAAAGTACTGACTCTACCACTGAATTCCAGCAAACCCTTAATTATTCAATGCAAATGAACTTTTGCCATTGGTTTCATATTAGCTTATAGAACAAAAACCAGTTTTTTTGACATGATGCCTATACGTGCCACATTTCGATAGAGTCGTTTTTGGTTTAGAATTGGCATGTCATCACCTTCTTATTAGCTTAAGAAACAAAACAAGTCTTGTGACGTCAGCTCTTAAACATGCCCCTTTTCGACAAGAATTCATTTTGTTTCTATGCGGCCATGCCACAAAAAAACCTGTTTCAAACATGCCACAAAGCGGCTGATCCTGTTTTCGACCGACCTAACTGCCTTTAGTCACTTACTAAGGGCAGTAGAATAAAGGGCATAAAAACTTTTACTTTCCGTTTGAATGAGCTCTTTTCCAAATCTTCTAGCACCATTGGTTCGATACGCTTACCCCTAAGAAAAAAAAAAGAAGCAAACAAACAAATAAACACGCACCAGTGATCTTTCTTCTTGCAAATATACAAAATTCCGCATTTTTGTAGATGGGAGCTTGAAACCTCTAAAGTAAGGTTCTCTGATATGCTGGATGTGATGGGGTGATTTTCATTGAGATTCCTTGACTTTACAGGGGTGTTTACTCCGTTTTCGAAAATCAGGCAAATTTTCCCAGGCTCCTAGCTTTTGATTAAACGTAATTAACTTTATAAATGTGGAATCAGCATTAAAAAATATTTCTTTTGATGTGTCTGTTGTTATCAAATTACGTTTTTTAAAATTTCGGTTACTATTGTGCCGAGTTGCTCCTTACGTACGGATCTTTAGTATGAGCTATTTGATAACATTAAGATGAATTTTTCAATCATAAAGGTTGATATTTTGCAAGTTATACCTTTGGAATGTGTCTTTGTCATGAATCAGTGAACCAATGAACCAATAAAAAAACTAATTCTAGTAGTGCGGCTTAATTGCAAAATGGAAAATTTGTAAAAAATGGACGCCTAGCTTTGTATTCAGTTATCTTAAAAAACCCGCTCAGGTTTTTCTTGTACGGATTTTGTATATTGCCGAAGTTGTCTATAGAAAAACTTAGAACTTTCAATAGGATCATAACCATAGGATATTTGGCAGAACTTTCTGAAAAATATCTAAGTTTAAGCGTGAATAAACGTGAAAAAAAAAACAGCAAAGATACAAAGATCATTTCAAAGCTTGTTCATTTGCATATGAACGCCAATAACAACAACGATTGTCAACGAGAATTCTTTTAACTTTTTTAAATTTGTCCCTCAACACCATTGACACAATTCAAACCCATTAAAGTGTTAAAGATTCGATCTCATCACTGGAAAAAGGCAGTTTTTTTTCAGCAAAATCAAAGTTTCAAAATCAAAACCAGATTCCACCTAAAGGGCTGTGACTCGAAGCAGCGAGTCTTCTGAGCCCAAGCCCCCTAAATCTTTCTTCAACTGATCTTTCGAAATTTTTCTTCTGCTTTTTTTTATTTTTAGTTCCTAGCCAATCACTATTGCCCCAAATTGCCATTTTAAAAATGGAATTGTCACTTCTTCATTTGTTCTATGTGTTTAGTATAGCTGGCAAGTTGAAAAGAAATGCTAGAACATTTGAATTTATCTTTACATTAAGCATATTATTCGTCCAGCTTTGTAAGAAAAACGACTTTGTTATTCAGTAAACTATTCATATTTTAGAAAGCCTAATTAGAAAGCCAAATCTCCAAGACATAAATTTATTGCCTTGTTATTAGTGTTCCGAACCCAAACTTAGCAACGCTGTGTAATAAAAACTTTCGAATAAAAACATTTTACTTCTTTAAAACTAAACTATGAAAATGATAAAATAAAGCGAAATATTAATTTTGGGGTTAAATTTCAAGACATAATTTAGGCGTTATTTTTGGCGATATACCTGCCCAACGGGATGGCTAGGGAAGAATCTACTTTTCAGATGGTTTAAAAACGGACTTTTCTGCTGTGACCGTTAAACAACTTAGATCCTCCTAAGGGTTTGAGCTGTCACCAATGATAGCAAATTAGTATATTTTTCTAAATTTTTATATTTTGGATGTTCATTTAGAAAATTATGACTGTGTCCAGGTGGTGAACATAGATTCAGCCCCTTTGGAGGGAGGGTAAAATTTGGACAAAGTACATTTCCAAGTCACAATTTGTAACAATTATATCAATAATTATTCAGTATTTTCCAAAAATAAATCAACAAATTAAATACTGCTTGCTTTATTGAGATACCGTTCTTGTAAGCGAGCATTCTTTTGTATTATAGTACTATGTGTGGAATCCAGATGATGATTCTGCCGCGCATAATATTTATTAGCTGATTCTTAGCCTTTTCAGGAATTTTCATTCCTTTCTGTCCAGACTGAAAGAATTCCATAATGGACGGAAGAATTCCATATCACCAAGGTCAGAAACCCATATAAATAGGCTAATAGGTTATAAGAAATCCGCTCCAAACGATGGAACCTCCATTCCAATTCCAAACGATGGAACCAGGGCAGCCCCTTTTTGGGATTTCCCCGATATATATATATATATATATATATATATATATATATATATATATATATATATATATATATATATATATATATATATATATATATATATATATATATATATATATATATATATATATATATATATATATATATATATATATATATATATATATATATATATATATATATATATATATATATATATATATATATATATATATATATATATATATATATATATATATATATATATATATATATATATATATATATATATATATATATATATATATTATATATATATATATATATATATATATATATATATATATATATATATATATATATATATATATATATATATATATATATATATATATATATATATATATATATATATATATATATATATATATATATATATATATATATATATATATATATATATATATATATATATATATATATATATATATATATATATATATATATATATATATATATATATATATATATATATATATATATATATATATATATATATATATATATTATATATATATATATATATATATATATATATATATATATATAATATATATATATATATATATATATATATATATATATATATATATATATATATATATATATATATATATATATATATATACTATATATATATATATATATATATATATATATATATATATATATATATATATATATATATATATATATATATATATATATATATATATATATATATATATATATATGCAGCCCTTCTCCATATAAATAACTTGCAGCCCTTCTCCAAGGGACTGTGGGGGATTAAGTAATCCTCAAAGACATAGTTATTGGATTTTTCGACTATGCTGTACAAAATGGCTATCTAAAAATTTTGATCGAATGACTTTGGGAAAAATGAGCGAGGGGGGGGGCCTAGTTGCCCTCCAGTTTTTGGTCACTTACAAAAGGCACTAGAAATTTTAATTTCCGTTCAGATTTCTCGCTCTCGCGATATTGTAGGACCACTGGGTCAATACGATCATCCCCGAGAAAAATCTTTCTTCTGGCAGAAAATGCAAAATTCCACATTTTTTAAATAGGAGCTTGAAACCTCTACAGGAGGGTTCTCAGATACCTTAAATCTGATGGTGAGATTTTCATTAAGATTCTATGACTCTTAAAGCTTGGTTCCCCTTTTTTTCTGAAATAAAGCAAATTATCCCAGGCTCGTAACTTTTGATGGATAAGACTAAACTGAATGAAATTTATATATTTGAAAGCAGCATAAAAATCCAATTCTTTTGATGTATCTATTGGTATCAAAATCGTGAATCGTTCGTTTTGTATAGTTCGTTACCACGAACTGTTTGATATAGTATTTGTTATTGTAAAATGTACAGAAATTTTTCGGGGCAATTTTCTGAGGGGTGGATTTTCCAGGGTAAGTATTTTCCTTAAGAAAGGAAGTTTTTTTAGGGGTATATTTCTAGGAGAATGTCACAAGAGGGAGGGGGATATCCTGGCATAAGTAGAAAGGGGGGTGCTACTCCCAACATTACCACGTGGTTTATGGTTTTCTCACTGAAAATAAAAAAACAGAATTTTTCTCACTTGAAAAAACAGGAATTTTCTCACATTTATGATTGTTTCTTGGACGGTTATGTGTGTTGGTTAATTTATTTGTTGTTTTTCATGGATGTCAACAGTAATTTATGTCTGTTTTATGGTTTTTGTCAGTGAGAATGGAAAAACAGTATTTTTCTCACTTTGATGGATGTTTTCTGGATTATTCAGTCTAACGGGGACCGGAGTCAATGACACTTCTTACGAATGTTATGATCCATGAAATAGGAAACAGTTAGATCACGTGTTTCCTTCTCAGCCAATCAGCGAGTCGGTTTACATATTAGCGGCGGAGGGTATATGAGGAAAGGATTTTTGCTATAGTTTTTATTAGTCTGTGAATAGAATTCAAAAGAGTGAGAAGAACAGTTTTGACTTTACTCATTTGGATATATATATTTGTGCTGATGATGAGTGGAATGTTTACCCTCTTAGAAGTTGATAGTGGAGTTGATGGTAATAATACAAAGAGCACCAAACATTGCGGTGGAAATCACGGGAGGATCACGGCTTTGCCTGGAATGGGATGAAGTATATGCAAGATATGTGATATCCTTGAGCAAATTTAAAATGGAGGATCAATTATGTTTCGCTGCAAAAGTTGATATAGCACATGTGAATAGACTTCAAAGTGCTTTAAGTGCATTGGTGAAACATATTGAAGACAATAAACTCTATCGCTAATTGTACATGCATAGTATTATTGTTGTTGTCGTAATTATTCAATAAAATTGTTTCGAAATCGAAAATGTTCCCTTTCTTTTCTGGTTAGGGGCTAACGAATCAGGGTCAGTCTAGAGTCAGCAGTCAGAGTGAAAGGATTGAAAAATGAATAAATTTGAGAAAGAGAGAATTAGATCAAATTTAGTGTTTATGGAAAAACATTTGATTTTGGATGATGATTTTCTCGAGTTATCTCTTCAACGCAGGATATTGTCTCGTCAGGGAACACTTGACAATATAATGAGGAGTGATTCTCCCACATTGGACTATTGTATGAAACTTTTAAAATGTGATTCAAATGCTTATACTCAATTTATTGATATATTAATTGGAACAAAGCAGAATCATATCGTGGATATACTTTTGAAAACATTGCCAATGGATTCAATGTAGATGGCTCCTCCTTCGAAAGAGGTGACGTCACAGAGTTACTCCTCTCCCCATTCCTCCACCTTGAATTTATCCGTCGGCAGGGACGATCAGTTTCGTTTTAGCTGTGAGTGAGTCAAGTGACATTGGAAACCAAAAAAAAAATGTTCTATACATGTCCATTGTGCATGTACACTCTTGGCAGTTGGACTCAATGTGAGAATTGTACAATTATTGATGACTATAGTAAAAAGTGCAAATTATGTAATCCTTGTAAATTACATAGAGGCTATGCAGTACAAATTAAAGGATGTAATTTATGTCTTGAAGAGATTTGCGACTCTCACCCTAGAGGGCACCTGTGCTCCAATTGTCACTATGATAAATGTGATCAGTGGGAGAATACTTACCCCGCTATGATTGGAAAGAATCCCAAACGTGATTTTAGTTTATTTCTACGAGATTGGTATCGTCGTGGATTTAAATTATTCTGGGAAGAGGAATCTGGTCTTCGATTCAACTGTTGGGGTAACAAGACAATTTGGTTTCTACGTCATCGTTGTGACGACACTGCCTACTATGACTATAAACCAAGTGATTTTTATTTGGCAGTTACCGAATGTGATTCACCATTTGAAAACACTGTATGTGATATTGCTTCAAATAGACAGATTGAAACTCGTGAATTTCATAATATGAATGCAAATAGTATCATTGACTATACAAAGAGATATGACAAGAGTGAAGTTACATTGTACTGTAGAAAATGTGACCCTGACTTTGCAGTCAATCAAGATCAATATACAGTGAATCCAAATGATTTACCGGCATTAGTGGTTCACGACAGTTGCCTATACATCGAAGAAGAAATCTAAAGTGAATATTTAAAGACATTGTTGTATATATATATATATATATATATATATATATATATATATATATATATGCATTTTATTAATAAACAAATTCACAAACATTTTTTAAGCACTTTACTCTTAGGGCACTGAAATCAATACTGTATAGGTCTGAGAGGATATTTTCCACTAGAAAGTCGTTCAGATGTGGATTGTCACTATAAATGTGGAGAAACTGCTTGTAAGTATAGCCGCGACATCGGAACACAAAATATAGTAGTGCATGGAAGCCACAGCTTTTAGTCGTTAGATCCTGCACCCTCTTCCGATTTTGAATAATAGTTTTCCCACTGCTCTCAATATAGTTGCTGATGTGAGGTGTGTAGAATGTATAGGGTAGACCAAGAGGATCAAAAAATTCAATCGTCTTCATTGTTTGAAAGATGCACAGCCAATGACCCGTCAGCACAGTCGACGGACTGCTATTAACAATAATCAAGGTATTGTTGACACTTTGAATTTTTCCAAGAAAGTCCGAGGGTAGACAATAGGATTTGTACTGGGACATGTAGGGGTCCATATTAAATACATTGATTATTTGACTGGTGTTCATGGCGCCAAGTCTAGTAGAACACTACCTTCGGGAGTGATTTCCCAATAGGTTTCATATTGATTTAGTGAGATTAGTGCAATACTCTCAGCCAATGGATCGGCATATGTACACTCTAAACGCACACTCCCCGTACGTACTATACTCATATCCGGTGTGCCAGACAAATCCAGTACAATGATACCATGTGTTTTAGCAAACATATCTTCGGTTATACCATTTTCAAATAGTTGTGAATCATGATCTAGGGTTTGCATGGTCAACTCATACAATGTTCTATAGGATTTATCAAAAAATAGATTGTAGAGTGGGATACCGTTTACTTTGCACACAAGAGATGAAAGTTCAAACATCTCGAATTTATGTGGGCATTCAGTCCACGATCCTATTGCACTGGCGCTTTTTACAAATGCCAAAGCGAGTTTTGACGGAATTTCGCCATTGATAAAGGATGAATCGGTGAAGGTGCGTGAGCCCATGGCAATATGACGTTGATTGGTGATTGTATGAGGAACAAGTAGTTTAATATTATTTCCATTGGCTCTCAGTTTTTCCACTGCCAAAGCAACAGAACTCATAACCTGTTGTTTGTGTACATGAAGTATTGTTGAGGTGAGGGAGAGACTTACATCAGGATTGGCAGCAAGTTCTTTTCTCAACATGAAATTGGATGGTGCATGCGTCAGTTTTATATCCACTTTAACATTGGGTTGCAGCCATTGGGGTATATTAAATATTTCATGATATATTTTTCCAACTAGATGTAATTCACTAGTTGTAGCATTTTTAAGTGCATCTGTACTATCAGTATTAGTAATATATTCATATCCATTGGAGGTGCCTCTCAATTCCTTGTATGACTTGGGTGTCATCAGCATGAATTGCATATAGCTTGTATAATTTGAGAGATTGTTGCTTGTGCTCACCAGCGTGCCATTGATGTAGACACTGATTTGACGAAATAGATTATGTAATATACAATTTTCATAGGATATTCCATCGGCTCGAATTGGTATTGTATTATCAGATTTCCGGACTTTCATTTGTAAATCTATAAATGTTGAAGACATTTCCATAAAGTAGTCTTCATTGGAATAAAATTTGAAAGTGGATATTATCGGAGAGGGGTTGTTGTGGATAAAATTGTTCATAGTATCCATGCTTGACACTCACATCAACATTTTCAGCATTGAATAGATTCAATGAGGCGGTGATTGAAGGTTGAGAATCCTTATGCGGCAGGTAGGACATCTTAAGAGAAGAAACCTAGTTTCGATCTAACAATTCTCTTCCTGGGGCTTCTTCTTCTGTTAACACTACGTGTTGGCTTTTTCCTTCTTTTCTTTGACAAGAGGGATGATGTCTTTCGTTTCCGACCTGAGTGGAGACTGATGAGTGCTGCATTGTTTCTTGACCTTTTTAAGCCTTTACCATTTTGTTTTAATCTCTCGCCAAGGGTTCGCGCACTGGACCTAAGATTTTCCGCAGCACTTTTTTTAAAATCCTTGCCAGAACCCCAATCGTATAGTGTAGAGGATGAAAAATCTGTCGCAGCCGGTACAAGATATTTTCTAGCCAGTGGTAGTGAAGAGCGAAACAGCTTAGCAAACCAACTGCCAAGAACGTAGCCAGACATTGACGAGCGACCTTTGTAATAGTCCATTCCATTGCCCTGTTGTCTTGAGCCAAGAGTATTAACATAGCAGTCAATATCAGGACAAATGAATACCACTTTTTTATTAGACATCTTGTTGTTGTTGAACGATGGGACGAAAATGGCATGTAATCACAGCCAAATCTTTTGAAATTGCTATGGGATCACTTTTCTGTACAACAACAACACTTTTTGTCCAGCAACATGAACACTTTTCTATACAACAACACTTGAAAAAACACTTGGAACATGAACTAGCACAGTTGAACATTATGAATTTAAAAGTGGGGTCCCCCCCCCACCCCCCGGGGGCCGCGGGGCCGAAGACCGGTCGTGGGCGGCCCCCCCCCCCGGGAGCCGCTGTCGGCCGGCCCCGGGGGGGGGGGGGGGGGTCCCGCCCGCGACCGGCCTTCGGCCCCGCAGCCCAATGGGGGGTAGGGGGGACCCCAATTTTAAATTCATAATGTTCAACTGTGCTAGTTAATGTTCCAAGTGTTTTTTCAAGTGTTGTTGTATAGAAAAGTGTTCATGTTGCTGGACCAAAAGTGTTGTTGTTGTACAGAAAAGTGTTTAAAGACAATAAGTGTTGTACAGATAGTGTTCATGTTGATGGACAAAAAGTGTTTTAAGAAAATAAGTGTTGCTCTTCATGGACAAAAAGTGTTTTTTTATTTATGTTGTACATAAAGTGTCATTTTTATCATTGTTGTTCATGTTGAACAAATAGAGTTTTCATGTTGCCGAAATAAATGACCATGAAATATTGTTGTTGTTGTTCTTGTTGAACAAGTGTTATTTTTATCGTTGTTGTTCATGTTGAACAAATAGAGTTTTCATTTTGCCGAAATAAATGACCATAAAATATTGTTTTTTTTGTTGTTGTTCTTGTTAACGTAGATAGATCTATGGGAAAATTATTGCTACTACTACTTATTCATTGGACACGTATGATTTACAGTTAGTTATAGTCCAACTGTTGTCAGCAGCAGCAGCAGCAACATGTATCAATTTAAAACACCCTTCAGATCGTTTCTGTGTGGTCCCTCAATGTCGGGGAAAACAACACTCTTAACTAAAATAATTAAAAATTGCGATAAAATGTTTTTGGAAAAGCCGAAAAAAATCTACTATTGCTATAGTATTTGGCAGGAGTCCTATGATCAAATAAAAGCAGTCGCCACAACCATACCAATACAATTCATACGGGGACTTGATGTTTTCAATAGTATTGAATCGAACTCGTGGTTGATTATTGATGATTTGGCTGAATCCATTGAACAGTTCTCACAGGAAATGCTACAACTGTTCACGGTTCGCTCCCACCATGAACACATTTCCATAACCCTAGTTCTACACAATCTGTTTCATCAGAGCAAATGTATGCGAACCCTTGCATTGAACTGCACCATCTATATTATCTATCGAGTTGTTCGTGATTCTAGCTCGCTCATAACTCTCAATAAACAGATATACCCCGGCACCCCTAAATTTCTGCTGTCAGCGTACACTCAGGCGACTAATAAACCCTACGGTTACATTTTGCTGGATCTTAATCAGAGCACACCCGAGGATCTACGTGTAGTCACCGACATTTTCAACAATGAAATTACAGTATATCTTCCGGTGAACAGTAGAAAAGGCTATTAGTTGCCATTATGACACTGAAGAAACTACACGAACAACGGCATTTATTTTCCGTTTTAAGCACTTCAAAACCCTTGCTTAGGAAGGCCATACTCAAACATGGTGTTGACAATGATTTCATTAATCTAATATCTGAACTTTGTTTAAATTTCTAAATTTCTAGTCACCGACATTTTCAACAATGAAATTACAGTATATCTTCCGGTGAACAGTAGAAAAGGCTATTAGTTTGCCATTATGACACTGAAGAAACTACACGAACAACGGCATTTATTTTCCGTTTTAAGCACTTCAAAAACCCTTGCTTAGGAAGGCCATACTCAAACATGGTGTTGACAATGATTTCATTAATCTAATATCTGAACTTTGTTTAAATTTAACTGAGGGCAATGTTCAACTGCCAGAAGGTGTTAGACAACAGACAAAGCAACATCGTTCCACTGTACGCGCCTTGGCTTGTAAAAACAAGGGAAAAAATTTTAAAAGAAAAACGGCTCCTTCAAGCGGGTGGTAGCTTTTTCACACTTTTACTGCCAATAATTGCAGGACTTGTAAACAGTTTTCTCTAGAGAATGGCAAAACCCTATAAATTGACACCATTTGAACTTGTCCTCTCACCCGTCGAACATTTTGAAGACAATCTAAGCAAATTCATTAATGATCAGAATATTGCCGATGACAAAAAACGGCTTTTACTTCAAGATGAATTGCGACGTGTGGACAAGCATAAACCATATCGTGAGAGACCCACCGCCACTGATCCCTATAAACAGGAAACATCTCCTCAAGATTCTGCACAATCAAAGGAGAAGGAATTGAATTCAATTGTATCGAAAATTGGAAACCTATTGCCACTCACCTATCGTGAACAGAGTAAAAGAGTATTATCTTATCTCATGTTGGAAACTGCTGGTGATCAAGTTCAATTCGATAGCACAAGGAAACGAATTATAATTCAGGGAAAAAGTTATAATCTAGTTGATTTAATTTGTGATATGGTAACGAATCGTAAAGGACTTTTATCATTTGACAATAATCTATACACCTTTCTAAGTGTATCAAACTTTCCCAAAAGTCTTATTGGCAATAAGCAAATTCTAAAGAAACTAAAAGAATATAGTCCTCCAACAACACCAACACCATTTAAAAAAGAAGAAGAAGATTCAATATTTGAAAATACTATCAGTAGCAGCAGCAATGATTTTACAACACCTGTGGCTGCTAGTCAAAAGCGAAGACGAATTGATTCACCCTCCAGTGTGCAAAAGGGGAGTGGACATTACACTACGTGTTTACGTTCAAATGGATGAAGTTCTGAAAGGTGTCTATGAAAATATTGGTGAAGCGGGAAGTTTAAGTTCTCCCAAAACGCTTTCTAAAGTTGTCTCCGGCACCACATTGAAAAAAGCAAAAGAGTATCTAGAGAATGAACCGAGTTACACACTGCATCGGAATCACAGGCTTCGCAGCAAACAATATCGACAAACTAAAGCCTTTTTCCCTCTGCATATAATGCAAACGGATCTTTTAACTTTAGACGCAGTTCAACAGCGTCACAATGCACCCTAAAATATATTCTGGTGGCAATCAGTGTCTTTAGTCGCTATGCCTATGCCATTCCACTGCGATCAAAGAGAGGTGTTGAAGTTGCTCGGGTCATTGAAAGTATTCTTGAACAGGATTCATATAGAAAAATTCAATCGGATCGTGGCAGTGAATTTGTTAACCCCCATGTGCAAAAGGTTCTATTGAAATATAATACAACACTTTATCATAGTCACAGCCTGAGAAAGGCTGCATTGGCTGAACGATTAATAAGAACGATTCGTCTATTAATTTCAAGATATTGTAGCCTGAAAAATACACCGGCTTTTATTCATGATTTAGATAAAATCATGCGGATATACAACCATCGACCTCATCGATCTCTGTCCAACTCAAGCCCTCAGGATATTCACTACAATGAAAATACATTTGATGCTTTTCTAAAGCAATATTCCAATGGTGACAAAGAAAAAAAAAAATGTGAAGAAGAAATTCAATGTTGGTGATACTGTTCGAATTAATAGAACCACCAATATTTTTGAAAAGGGGAATTATTTATGGAGCACCGAACTTTTTAAAGTGTCCAAAATCCTGGACACCAAGCCCACGACATCGACTGCGAGACACCAAAGATGATGAGGTTCTCGGCGGTTTTTATGAATATGAACTGCAAAAAGTTAGAAACACTAGTGAAATTTATCAAATTGAAAAGATATTAAAGAGTCGTACTCGTAGGGGCAAGAGACAGTTGCTTGTTCGCTGGCTAGGATACAACTCAGATTTTGATTCTTGGGTCAGTGCTGAAGACATTGACAATGCCCAATGATTTCTATGTGACTTTCATGTCCAATGTTTCTGATCCTCTCTACAATGACTTGAATAGAACAAGTGATTTTTGGACGAAACTCTCCCCCACCATCAAATTCGACGACGGAAAGTATGAAGTGGCTCTTGTCGACTGTATTCTCAAAAATACCTATGACATCCTGAGAAAGGATCGTAAAAATGATACAAAAATTAGACCCTATGATTTGCCGCCACCACCATCCTCAAGTGATCAAGAACAAATTCAAAAAATCAATTGGATGGATTATCCATATATTGAATTGCCCTACGAGGAACTCACCTGTATTAATGATTTATGTCGTTCTATTAATAAAAGAATTTCCGCTCGTAAAAAAGGAGCTTTTCATTTCAACTATTCAAAGGAGGAGGGTAAGATCTACATTAGTTCACCTATTGCCAACGAAAAGGTTATTCTCAATGATAACCTAAAGGATGTTCTTGGCTTTAAGCTCAATATAATCAATGGTAAAAGTGCCGGAAACACTAATTTCATTTTTGCTGACTACCCGCCTGCCTTCTCCACAGACACTTGTATATTTCTCTACGCCTCATTTGTGGAAACATCTCGGGTTGGTAATTCAAATGTTCCCCTCCTACGAGTTCTTGAACGAAAAACCACATAAAGAAAGAAAAACGAGCAAAAATGGGGTTTTTATAGGCCAAAATGACGATACTGAAAAAACAAAGCGAATATTTCGAGAGGACAAACGCCTCTCTTCTTCAGCGCGAAACGAAACGATGTATCAATAAAAGCCAAAAATTAAAAGAATTAAAACCAACTACCTAACAACCATAAAAGCGAGTTATTCGCCAATATCCGCGATTTGCACAAAATCCAAAAAAACATGAACTGCCATCGACGGATACTAGCGAGCAGAGTTGCTCGCTAGTATCCGTCGATGGCAGTTCATGTTTTTTTGGATTTTGTGCAAATCGCGGATATTGGCAAATAACTTGCTTTTATGGTTGTTAGGTATTTGGTTTTAATTCTTTTAATTTTTGGCTTTTATTGAATTTTATTCATCTTTTAAGTTTTTGGTTTTTTCTTTGGTTTTTTGGTTCTTTTCACATTGACTTTCCGCGTTTGTTTTTTCTTGTTGTTTTTTTCTCTTCGGCACTTTCCTTGGGGAGGGAAGTTTTTGGCGATGAGTTTTTAAGGGGGAAATTTAAACCAGGGAATTTTGACAGGAGTCCTATACGGAATTCTTTTTATTTGTCTTACTTTCTGTTTGCCTACTCAATAATGCATTTGGAGATGTTACTGGGGAATTGTCCGTGGGAAATTTTCAGCGGGGTTGGAATTGTCCGGAGGATTTTTCTGTGGGGGGACGTTCGCAGGAGGAATACTTCTAGGGAGAATTTTCCGCGGGACAAATTCTCCGTGGGACAATTTTCCGCGGGAGCAACTTCCCAATGGGGGGAGGCGGATTCCCAAGAAAATTTCCCATGGAAGGGGGATTTCCGGCATGATTTGGAAAACAATTAGAAATTAAAGTCTTTTTCAAATGAAATTATGCTAAGGAGAATTTTTCAGGTGGTATCGTCCGCAAGAAACTCTATGTGAGGGATTTTCAGCGAGGATAGAATTGTCCGGAGGAAATATTCCAGGGAGGGATATTTTACGTGGAAGGGACTTTTTACAGAGGATTTCTCGGCTAGACGAGGGAATTTTAAATGGAGGGGGGTGCCAAACTTCCTGGAATTATTTGAAAAACGATCAGAAACTAAATAAAAAAACAAGATTTTTCAAACTGAAAGTAAGGAGCAATATTAAAACTTAAAACGAACCGAAATTATTCCGTATTTGAGGGGGTCCCTCTTCCTCAATACTTTACTCTTTATGCTAAAGTTTGACTGATTGTCCATTTTTTTAGGAACGACTCCCTGAAACGTAAGGGCCGTTTAATTAGAATAAAAGCTATTTTAAAAGTACTAAAAAACTTTAGCGTGAAGAGCGAGGTATTGCAGAGGGGGGAGTAACCCCTTTATAAACGAAATAATTTCTGTTCGTTTTAAGATTTAATGTTGCTCCTTACTTTCAGTTGAAAAAACTTTTTTTTTAATTTAATAAAAAATACGAGACGTGTTATTCTTTACAGAGGTGATGCTACAGCATTGCCTCTGAAAAGAAGGAAAATAAAATTGAATGTCTGCCAAAAAAAGGAAATTGAAAGTATTTCTATGATTTTTTTTTGTCTTGGGAAACGCCACTATAAATCTTTCATGGAAGAAAAACTGTTATTTATGGTTTATAACAAAACAAATAGGGTAATTGAGTATGGAAACGAGAAATAAAATAAAAATATGACATCTCGAAATCGTAAATTTCACATTGAAAAAGCATATAAACATTAGTTCAATTTTTTTGTTCATTTCTTTTTTTTTTTTTTTTTTGTAGCTGAAAGAGAGGGAAAACCATTTAAAAGAATAGCATTCAAATTTTTTAAAGTCTCTAAAGAGAGTTTATATAAACGTTTCTTTAGTATATCTATTTAGTGCGTCATTTACTTACTATTGGCCCTAGTTATTCATCTCCATCTCTGAAATATCAAATAGCCTATTCCCTTTTCTCAATAAAGGACTATTGTAACTTGTATTACAATAAGGCCTTCATATGTTAAAGGCCTACCTTCTCTGATGTCCATATTGATCCCTGTATGTCTGTTGTTTCCTTGCTTGCATCTGATCAGCAAGAAGGATTAGGTTTAGTAAGTCTTCATCAGACAAGGTTTGTTGGTTGCGCTGGGATACTCCTCGTTTGGTTCTATTTTTCTTAGCTGGTGCCTGCGCTGGATGTCGAGCATTTTCCAGTCTCTTACGAGCTGCCCCTTGAGCTAAAATATAAAATTATCTGCTTAAAAACCTTCAGGTACTAGGCTTATGCACTAAAAATTATAATATTTTTTTCATTGTTACTGGGTAGGCACATAAGGGCTGGCAAAATTTGTTGTATATCTTGAGAGTAGTAATTGCCATAAGGTACCACCTATAAATCAGCTTAAAGTCACCTTTGCTGTCATGTATACATCTTGTCTGCTCATTATCTTATGAAAGATTGTTGTCTCTGAGAAATCATCGTCTGTCTCATGCACTAATCTCCCGAACGGTCGGTAATGATCTCATTACTAGGCCTAGCGACTCATTCCCTGCAGAGCAAACCCATTTAGCTGCCATAATTGTAAAGTAATTCAAGGATCTACAAACATGCTATAAAATGTATATTTTTTTTTGTGATGTTTTTTGGTACTAAATCTCTTATCCTTGAGGAAATCAGAAAATTTTCCTTCGGGACGGAAAGGGAGCCAAATCCTGAAAAGGGTGAAATTTTAGGTCATGATATTTCAGTTTCCACTAATTTGTCTCCTTGGCCCTCTCAACATTCCCTTAATTCCTGAAATTTTCCTGAAACTTTCAACTTGGCAGCCTTAGACTGCCCTAAGATATCGCAGATACTCTCTTTTTACAACCAGAAGTTGAATATTGTCTTTTGACTTAGTCCAACTCCCCCTACATTCCATGAGAGTTTAACCTTAATATTCTTAGCCGTTTCTGAGATTATGCATACAATTTCGACAACCTGGATACATATAGTGTCTTTTGGTTTGGTTTAATGTTACCTGAAATTTTTAACTTAATACCCTTAGCCATTTCCTGCTATATTGCAGGTGCACCCTTTTGACAAACTATGAATGCTCATAGTGTCTTTTGATTTAGTCTAACACCACCACCCCCAAGATTCTCTTGAAGTTTCAACTTATTACCCTTTCTCGTTCCTGAGATAGTGCAGATACGTCCTTTTGTCAAACCTGGATGCAAAAAGTGTCTTCTTATGTAGTTGAACATCCCCCTCAAAGTTCCTGATATTCTCAATTTAATACCTGCAGCTGTTCCTGAACTACTGGATATACGAATTTTTTACAACCTGGATACACGTATTATCTTTTGATTTAGTTCAATATCCCCCTCAACATTCACTGAGAGCTCTAACTTAATACTCTTAGCCTTAGATTGCTATTTTGAACAAAATTACTATCTCAAAAGTTATATCGGATGACTTTGGATGTCGTGGGGTTATAAAACAATGCTAAAAAAATGGTTAGGAAAAATTTTGGTAAGGGGTTTTGATTCTTAAAAAGGGCACTAGAGTTTACAATTTCAATTGAATGAGCCCCTTGCGAAGTTTCCACGACAATCCATACAATATGAAGTGGCTTTGGGAAAAAATAAAATAAATAGATAATAATTAGTACATTGAAGGTTTATGGCTCTTTACCACAAGAACCAACGCTAGAGCGTTGGTTTTCGTTGTACCAGTAGTCCAATTTCTCCTCGATTAGGCAGAATAATATCATCTGAGAAAAATCTTCTTATTAACAGAGGATTTACACATGAATGTTGAAAATTTAGCAGTCTCTTCCTAGAAAAAATTGGCCAGTCTTAGTGATAAAATTCAAGAAACAGTGAAAAATGAAAATTAAAAAAATTTTGAATCCTTGAAATAAAACAGTATAAAATGCAAACGCGTTGTAAAAGTCCACCGCTAAACTGTTCTCGGTGTTGAAGATACTTTAAAAAAGCAAAAAACGAACTTGATAACAAAGGAACAGAATGCCCACCAGTAAAAACAGGAAAAGACAAATCCAAAACTTAAAACCAATAGCAAGAAGAAATTGAAGAGCCACCCTCTTACATGAAAAGCGAAAAGATAATTATATGGAAAAAAATGGAGTTGCACTCTCGGTAGAAAACGAACTATGGCAATGGCCTGGAAAGAAGCAGTTAATTGTTTTGGTGTAGCAGCATAAAGGTTTAGTACTATTTTTTCTTTTTTCGTTTTTCTTGTGCCACCGATTTCAGTTTATTGCGAGAAATTCGTAGGAGCCTACTCTCTGCAGTTTTCTCAGAAAGTTTCACCTGAGACACAATTGATGAACCTGACAATATTTTTTGAAAGTTTCACAAAATCCTTGTCCGGGACCAATAAGAAGTGTTTTTTGCTTGTACTTGAGCCAGAGCATACAATTTGTGAACTAAAGTGGAAGTTACTGGTCCATTGCTTAAAAAGTTCGCTAACTGTTCTTGAATTCTGTAATTTAGTGAACTTTCTAAATCAATGGACTGGTAACCTGCTTTGACCTACAATTTTGAAGAAAATTATACCAACTTTATTCAAGGCAGTATTACAAAACTCAAGAACAGTTAGTGAACTTTTAAATCAATGGACCGGTAACTTGCTTTGACCCTGAAGTGATTATTTTGTTTAGTATAAATACAGTTTGTTTTAATTTTGATATATTCGTAGCTCTACTGATGATGATGACCGACTGTGTCATCGAAATATTTAGAGTCTTTGTTTATATTTTTGTTTCACTATCTAATAAAAGGACCTATCCCTATTTGGAACTCTTATTGATTTCGTCATAGAAAAGGTAGTGTGGCCATGGAAAAAAAATACCAAAAGACATTTGATTTTGGGGACAATTTAATAACGAAACGTCTTGGTGCGCTGGATTTAGGATTCTTTGTCCGTGAGGGTGAGGGTTGGAATCCTAGTGTATCCAATTATTTGATTTGGGATGGGGGTCAGTGGCGTGACTCTGTAAGCTCAGCCAAAGTCCACCCAGCTCTAAATGGATACCTGGAGAAACCTGGGGAAGGTAAACAGAAAGGGTGTGCGAAAGCAGAGGATTGTTGGCCCCCCCAGCCCCCCATTGCACTTCCTGGCGGAAGAACCAAGAAACTGAGATCAGCACCGCCAGTAGGGACTGTAAAGCCCTATGCCGTATTCTTTACCTTTTTCTTTCTTTTTATGAAATCAAAGATGATATTGGGCAGCTGGGGGACCCAGAGCTTTTTTGAAGAGCTAGAGAGGGGGGCAGTTTAATCCTTGAGGCCAACATATCTGAACCATATAAAGAAGACCATTACCTGTGCTTATTTTTTGTATGAAAATGCTGATTTGCAAGGTTTAAGGCGGCAGCAACATTTCTCTTCCTTCTGTCATATACCTGGCCGTCATATATCTCATCGTCAGTCGGGTCATTCCATCCTAAAATTAGTAGATCAGCTATAATGCTTGTATTATGGAATGTGTGGGGTTTTCTGAAACACGTCAAACGAAAAAATATATTATGTTATGGTTAAAGTTTGTGTGGCTTGAAGTTAAGAGGCTGACTAAATGCCCCCCTTTTGATAAAAACTACCTTTCGGTGAACTGCTTCTTTGAACTCTTGAACACACTTAAGGCAGAGGCGGTTTTATGGGGGGAAGAGGGGGTACTTACACCGGGCGGATTTTTAGGGGGCGCAAAATTCTAAACAAATAATGTAACGGTTACAGTCATTCTGTAATTTCTGAAATTTCATTTTATTAAAATAAAGTAGAGGGCATAATTATCAGTAAGTATAAGCAAATTGAATCCAATTTTTTTATTTTTCCCAGAAGCAATCAATTGGGACGAGATAATTGATAATTTTGCAGTGGCTAAAGTAAGAAAAGTGAAAATTTAGATAAAATTTGACCTGAAAATTTTTAGGAGCCAAGGGGGTCGACTATGCCTTGGGGGTAAGAGATGCCAGTACCGCCACCGATTTAATGGATTTTGTTTTGCCACACTTTGAAAGGACTATAAAAGACACAAGAAGGATATTTTTTGCAGTATGCAGAAAACACGAGATAAATAAAATAACCTCGCTCCCAAATGAACAGCCACTGACTGAATAGCAAATATATGGGTCACTAGTTCTGTTTTTTTTTTTTTTTTTTTTGTGAGTCCTGGGTTTGAGGTGAGTAGCGCAAGTCAGATTAGTCACCAAGAGCACTGTGTCTAAAAAATTCCTCATGAGCTAGCAAAAAGTTCCCTGTGATTTACCAGTAGCTGGTGACCGACATTTTAGTGGAAACAATACAGCCCTGGTTCTTCAGCCCTCTTCTTCAATACATTATCCCCCAGATGCATCAAATGCGTGGATGAGCAGCTTAATATCCAAAATAATCAACTCAATAACAGTAAACTCCAGAAAAACATGGAAAATATTATTCATGGCTATTTATAGTTGCTAATGTCATACTTTGTGGTGTATATCAATTTGGATGAGGGTTTTGGTGTATAATTCAACTCTGCCTCTACAAATATTGCTATTAATATTTTTTGTGTAATTTAGAGCATAATTGCCGTTTTGAGCTTTTTAGAAATTTTTGTGTACCCCCTCCCCATGTCTGGTCAGTTTTCCCATGTGTCATGTTTGTATTAATGAGGTATTGTGGGGTTACCTTTAAAAGCTGAGTAAAAAAGCCCTAACAAGCAAGTTTTCCATATTGTTTTAAATCTAGTTTCTTTTTTGGGTTTGTTTTAATGAACCAGCAAACAGTTCGTGGTAACAAACTGTAAGTAAGGAGCAACCCGGCTCAGTAGTAACCAAAACTCTAAAAAACAGAATTTTGATACCAATAGGTATATCAAAAGAATTGGATTTATTTATGCTGGTTTCAAAAATATAGGTTCCATTAAGTGTAATTGTACCCATTAAAGGTTACGAGCCTGAGAAAATGTGCAGTATTTTCGAAAAAAGGGGGAAACGCCCTCTAAAAGTCATAGAATCTTAATGAAAACCACACCGTCAGATTCAGCGTATCAGGGACTCCCTACTGTAAAGGTTTTCAAGCTCCTATCTGCAAAAATGTAAAATTTTGTATATTTTGCCAGAAGAAAGATCACGGATGCGCATTTATTTGTTGTTTTTGCTGTTTTTCCCCTAGGGGTGATCATATCAACCCAGTGGTCCTAGAATATCGGGAGAGGGCTCATTTGAACGGAAATTAAAAGTTATAGTACCCTTTTTAAGTGACCAATAAAAAATTGGAGAGCAACTAGGCTTCCTCACTTGCCCCTTTTTTCTCAAAATCGCCCGAACAAAATTTTGAGATAGCCATTTTGTTCATCACAGTTAAAAGGCCCAATAACTATGTCTTCGGAGATATCATGACTCCCCACAGCTGCTGGGAAAGCTCTTTAAGTCACAAAATTTGCCCATTGTTTATGTATAGTATTTGTTATTGGGAAGTATGCATACATTTTTTGAGTGGGAAGAGGCAAATTTTCCGCTGGTGGGATTATCCACGGGGATAATTTTTCATGAGGAGGGAGGTTTCCAGGGAATGAATTTTTTAGAAGAAATTTTGCACTGGGGAATTTGCCAGAATCCCTATACGAAATTCGTCTTATGTCTCGCTTTCTCTTTGCCGACTCAATTCCACGCATGATGTTAAGGGTAATTGTCTGGGCTAAAATTTCAACAGGATTGAATTGTCTAGGTTATAAATCCGTGGGAAGGAGGGATTTTTCCGTAGAGGTGTAGCCAGATTTCCTGGCATTATCTAACAAACGAAAAGAAATTAAATAAAAAATAAGTTTTTTCAACTGAAAGTAAGGAGCAACATTAAAACTTTAAACGAACAGAAATTATTGCGTATAGGAGGGGGTTGCTCTTCCTCAACACCTCGCTCTTTACGCTAAAGTTTGAATTATGTCCCAATTCTTTAATAACGACTCCTGAAAGACTATGTTCGTTTAATTAGAACAATAAGAAGCTTTTTTTTAAGTACTAAAAACTTTAATGTTAATTATCTCCGGGAAAGGAAAAATGAATCATGTGATGAAGATAAGTTAACATTATCTAAGACCGTCTTGGCTAAAAGCAAAATAATAAAAGATTATTTGAGGTCATCCAGGAGCTTCTTTGTTTGCAATTTGGATGTATTTTTGTGTGGCACAGTCAAAATGGTTTTTTATAGATGGTCAAATGTCAATGGTCAAAAGTTTTAATTATTACTGAGTAGTAAGACTCGTCTCTAGTTAATTTCCTTTTGACTGCAGCTCACAGAATTTAAAAAATCAACTGAGGATCACAGAATTTAAAAAATCAACTGAGGCTAGAATTTCAAAATAAGGTAAAAAGAATGGATTTGGCTTTTTAGTGGTTCGTATACGGAAATTATTCCAGTATCTCAATGACGCTTTTACCATAGGCAATCCCCAAGAATGGTCAAGTAATTCATGCTCAGTCATGAAATGACCAGCATAGAGATAGTTCAAAGAAAAAAAAAAACTAATAAGAAAGTCCTAATAGTCAACGTTTCATGACTTTCAATGAGTTTCTTTACTCTTCGCATGTCTCGTACGTAAATTAACTTTATTTTTTTTCAAGAAATAAGTTCTTAAAAAAAAAGTAAAGAGCTCCTTTAAACCAAAATGAGAAGAAATAAAGTCGAATAATCTCCCAAGCGTAAAACTACCACAAATCACCGTCAATAAATAAACAAACCCAAAACGAGCAGAAATTACAATAAACAACCGAGTCAAACTCAAAACAAGCAGAAATTAGCATGAGTAGGGCTTAAAAATTTGTCCTTTACTGAAGACAAAACACATTTTAAGTGATTTCCCTTTAATAAGTTTAATAAATCAACATTACCAAGACTTTAAGGAATAAATATCACTATATGCATATTAAACTGTCAATCCAAATTAATTTTTTCAGTAAAGCGCAAATTATTTCCTGGTCTTCAGAAGGAACGGGGGACTGGCTCCCCCCCTAAAAGACATAATTTATGGACCATTCAACTATGCTGAACAAAATAGCTGTCTGTCTCAAAATTTTCATTGGATATATTTTGGGGTAATGATGGACGTAGGGGGAGGAGCGCTGGTTGTTCTGCGATCACTTTCGATTCTTAAAAAGGGCACTAAAGCTTTCAATTTCAATAAAAGAAAACCTTATATACCCCCGGGACATAATTTACAACCCTTGCCCCTGGAGCGTGGGGGGTTGTTTCAATCCTGAAGACATTGTTATATGGTCTTTTGACTATTTTTAACTAAAGAGTTATTTCAGAATTTTGATCAGATGCATTTGTGCAAAATAGGGCATGGCAGTGCTAGTTGTCCTCTGATCACTTGTGACTCTTAAAAGAGGCACAAGAACTTTCAATTTCCAATCAAATGAGCTTCCTCCAGAATTTTTACGACCACCCCTTCCATAAGCACCTTATATGCCCCTAGGTATAACTTACAACCCTTGCCCCCAGGTCTTGAGGTTTAAAAAAGCACTAGAACTTCCGATTTTCAATCAAATGAACCCCTCCGAAGTTTATATGACCACCCCTTCAATAAAAACCTTATATCTTAACAATGAAAAACTAATATTACATATAACCCTTGCCCTAAGGGCTGTGGAGGGGGTTAACATCCCCAAAGACATAATTACTGGACCTTTAAACCATGTTGAACAAAATGGCTGTCTCAAAATTTTGATCGGATGTGTTTGGAGAAGTGGTGGGCATGGGGTGGGGGGGGGGCTGGTTGCCCTCCAGTCACCTTTGACACTTAAAAAGGGCTCTAGAACTTTCTATTTCCAATCGAATTAGCTCCTTTTGAATTTTCTACGACAAATCCTTCTATACGAAGTGCCTTGGTTAGAAAATAAAATAATACATTGCACCCACATCACTCTTTACTCAGGCAGCGCTATTGTGCTGCCTATGATAGACTAGGTTTAGTGAGCTTCCTTAGATGTCCCCTCCCTTTACATTTCCATTTTATACAAAAACATAGTATTTTGGATGTCCTCCTGTAGTTTTCTCCTCTTTATATTTCTGTTTCTGGAATCTTGACGAAGGTGTAAACCTCTTTGTTTATATGCCTTTTATATTGGCTGATATAACGGTTTACGTAAATTCTCAAAAATAGTCCATAGCATTGACGTTGGTATATGGTCTTTATTTAATAACGTGAGAATACACATACAGTAAAGCTAAGGTAGCAGAAAAACATACAACCAATACGAAGGCGAAAGAAGGGACTGACTTTAAAAGTATACACTTGGCTCCAACTCACTAGCATCGGAAGTCCTAGCTATTGGCTGTTCAACCAACCTGGGAACAAAACCTCTTCTCCGAATAACTTTAGTCTCACAAGCCCCTCTGGATAAGCTCTGGTTGACATATACATGGCCCATGGCCCCGCCACGTGACACGGCCCGGCACGGCACATATTGCGGTCTTGTCAAATACATTTGATTATTTAGGCAAGTCTGATTACAACGTCTAACAACGATATCTACCAAGCTTCAAACTCGTTTTTTTTTTAAGGCTTTTGAATTGTTGTAATCCATTGTTCAAATATATAAAAATGTTTCTGCAATTAACAGCCGACTAAATTTAACAGCCGATTAAATTAAATTCCGTTAGGAATTTGACTCCAGGAAAAGCTTCTCGAATTTATATTCCAAATACTTTAAAGAGGTCATCTTACGCTTTATTCAATATATCTTATTCAAGAAACACAAAAAAGTACGACACAATATTTCCACTACCTTTTTCTCCGAAACTGCTGCACATACAATCACCAATTCTGTTAGTGGATGAATGATGTTTTCCCCCAGGAAAAATGATAGAAGCCTTACGATAAATCCAGTTAATTCTCGTCCTTATCTTTCCAGGGAAAACTCATCCGTATCCAGGTTGCATTCGTTAAGCTGGATTATCAAATCAAGCAATATCTGCTGCATATTTTGATAAAACTACACTAAAGGGACATTTTATTGAAGGAAGATAATTATGTTGCAGGGAAGTGATCGAACTCCAAATGGAAAGGAAATAGAGGAATCTTTGGAGCGTGCTTAATTAAAAAAATATTTTTGATTCCTTAATGCTTTCGGAAAGGCTTTTATCCGCGACCAGTAATTTAAATTAGCTAAGGTTGATTTTAAAGCATGCTGTTTTCAATGTTTAAATCTTGTAAATTTGCAGTTATTTGCCCTCCAAGTATACATAACACATAGATTGTAATAATAAGCTGCCAAAAATTCAAAAATTAGCTTCGGATGTAACACTACTTTGTTCTCTCAAACGATTCAAGCTACTAGGCCGACATTCAGAACAAATTCTGAAATGTTTTATGTTTCACGAGACATTCTATAAAAATTTGTTGTAGGGAAGCACATAAACAATAGACAAAGCGGCTTTAGAATGTTTCAATATCTAACTACCTTATAAAATTAAAATCATGATATACAATACATGTGATATACAACGATTAAATCAACATGCTTCAAAATGGGCGTGCAGGTGAGCACCATGGTTCAAGGATTAGTTGAGACACTAAAAATGTATTCATGATAAAATAAGAAAAGATTCAATTGTAATGAATAAACCTACAATAAATACATTGAATTAATCCCTACAAAAACCCTTGGCCTTTAAAGGAGGGAAAAGATATGTGACTCATTTAAACACTAGCTTAAAGAGAAAAAATGAGGATTATAAGAATTACAATATCACTTTGCAAAGGGAATAAATAGACTTTGATCAATCCTAGACAAAAAAGAAACTAAAGAAAAGCTAAAGAATTTTCAACAATTCTTTTGAGAAAGCTAAACCAGTGACGCCTTTGAGCTTATTTAGGCATTATGTTCCATTTAATATGACTTGCCGTTACAAAGTTGAAATTGGACCTGACAGAAGGGGTAAAAGTAGTTGCAGTATGATTAGTGTTACGAAGATAATAATTAACTTGATCAGAGGTAAAAATAAACGGTGGAATATTAAGGAGTTCAGGGAGACATAAAAAGGTATAACTAGATAACATAGAAATTCCTGGATGACCTCAGATAAACCTTTCTTATTTTACTTGTAGCCAAGACGGTTTTAGATAACGTAAACTTGTCTTCAGCACATGATCCGTTTTTCCTTTCCCGGAGATATATTCTCACGTACTCAGGTTTCATTCGTTTAGATTGATTTTCAAATCAAACAATATCTGCAGCATACCTTCACCAAACTAAGCTGAAGGAATGTTTTCTCAAATGGAAGATAATTATTTTGCAGTGATGAGATTGAACGTGAAGGAAATCGAATAAACCGTTGAGGCGTAAAAAATTAGGATAGATTGTTCAGTTCCTTAAGGACTAAACAGACGAACTGTTTATGCCAGCCTTTTAAGAGCGTACACCTGCGGACAATCACTTGTTCTTTTTTTCACAAAAGATGTAGCGTATTAGCGGAAAATTATTTTAAATTTCTAAAACTGGGAAATCAACGGAAACAATTTACTTGCCAAGGCATCAAGTAGCATATTGAGTAAGCTGGTAAGTAGCTCCACAAATCTGATATGAAAAATATTACAACATATTGAGAGAATCTCTCTAGCTTAAAGTCAGCCTAAATCACGCTAAAAGTGACTGTTAGCCTAGAAAGAAATCCTGGTGCGAAAGTTAGCGCAAAATATGCCCCTTTTGAATAAATACGGTCATTTTTATCCTGAAAAAAGCTAGGTGTGTCTAGCCCTTAAAGGTCTGTCGTAAAGTTTTCTGTGTATAGTCAGCAATGAGTTGAACTAATATTGAATTTTGACGGTTTTGACGGAAGATATTTTTAGTGCTAGGATTCCAAGACCTTTTTCCATCATCCTAACAGAAATCATTGACTGATAATTTTAATAAAAATAGGTCTTCGAGAGTTTCAAAATATCTTAGCTCGCATCGTTAGAAAATTTGTCCAAAAAGTTTAAGCGTTGTAATAGAAAGTTTTCGGATAATTTGAAGCGCAAATTAACAGGTGAAACTGCAGCAAAGCCGGATGCTTTGAAGTTTCAGTAAATATCGATATAGAGTCCGTGACACCTAATGTTTATTACAGTTAGCACACCTATTACCGTAGGTCCATTTTTATTGAGATTTTACAAACGCTGAGATTCAGCCAAAATTGTGGCTGGGTATCATGTTTGGAATTATTGCAGAAAATTATGGCAGTTTTTTTTTAGTATTTAAATAAAAAACTAAAACCTGAACAATAACTTCAAGTAAGGCCGAGTTTCGAAACAAAAGTTCTTTGCGAACTATATAAGTGTAAAAAGCATGCTCCTTCTTCATATGAACTATAGAAAGTAAGATTAACCTCATCTAAATACAAACGTACATTCCTTCCATGAAAACCTTAAATGCCCCCGGGGATAAACTTACAACCCTTCCCCCCCCGCTCCTGGTGGTTTGTACAACCCCGTAAGCTTTGTTATATGATTTTTGGACTATTTTGAATGAAATAACTGTTTATATCAAATATATGTATCAACTATATGCATCAAACATATCAAAATATATATTGGATGCATTTCGAAAAAACACAACTTGGGGGGGGGGGATATCTGCCCTCTGAACCTTTTGACTCTTAAAAAGGGCACTAGAAATTCTGATTACCAATCTAATGAGTCTCCCCCGAACTATATGCGCCAACCCTTTCTATAAAAACCTTGTATGCCCCCTAGGGCATAACTTACAACCCTTGCCTTGAGGGCTTTGGAAGGGGATGTGTAATCCTCAAAGATAAAATTTCTGGACCTTTCAACTACGTTGAACAAAATGGCTATCTCAAAATTTTGATCGGAAGTGTTTGGGGAAATGATGAGCGTGGGGGGTTGAGCTATTCACCCTCCAATTTCTTTCAACTATTAAAAAGGGCACTAGTCCTCTCAATTTCCAATCGAATAAGCCCTTTTTGAAGTTTCTACGACATTTTTTTTGTGCGAAGTGCCCTGGTCTAAAACCAAAAAAAAATAATAATAATACATTGTGTCAACATCTTTCTTTACTTAGACAGCACTATTGCGCTGCCTATGATAAGAAGCTTTTTAAGGCACTAAGAAACATTAGCGTAAAAAGCAAAGAATTGGTGAGGAGGCAACCCCCCTCATATGCAGAATAATTTCAGTTCACTTCAGGTTTTAATGTTGCTTCTTACTTTCAGTTGACAAAACTTGTTTTTTTATTTAATTATAACTTAGATCGATCTGATATCTATGTTGTGTAAAACCCAATCCGTTTCGTGCCTCTCATTCTCACTTGTATTCACAGATTCTCAAGAACAAAAATTATACTTTTTATATTCTATTTTGAATTTTTTTTTATTTATATTTATTATCGTAATTTTAAGCTTCAGTAGGCAATTGCAATCACTGAATTTCAATTCAAAGCATTTATTAAAGCCTACTACAATTAATTATTTGTTTATTGTGGTTTAGGGCTCCATAAGCTTCAATTCGGTCTTTTAGTGATAGATAATTCTTGGAGTATTTATATATTTGTTTAAGCTAAACAATATTTTGATTAGTTTCAAAGGTTTTATGGATATCAAAGGTTTTTTTTTGTAAGGGATTCAGTTTCATATCTAAATTGCGCTCAACAGAGGACAATAATTAAGCTTATTCAATAAGTTATTGCCATTAATTGTAAATTAATTACAAAAAAACTTTCCGAAAAATAAGTTTTTCAAAGAAAAGTAAAGGCCATTTTAAACTTAAGCCCAGCAGATACAAATACCTGTTAAAATTCAAACTCAAAACGACCAGAAATTACTATTAAAAAATAAACGAAACCCAACCCAAAACGAACAGAAATTAAATAAACAATCATAGCAAAAAACATGCAACAAGTAATAATATAAATGAATAAATAGATCTTAAAGCGAGTAATGCTTAGATTGAATATGAAAATCAAGCTTAAAACGGAAAAAATATTTTGCTATTGAAGTATAAATGAAACTTAAAACGCACAGAAATTAAATAAACAATCAATGCGAGCAAACATACAATAGATATTAATGTAAATGAATAAATAAATCTTAAAATGAGCGAAACTTAAATTGAATATGCAAATCAAGCTTGAATCAAATAAAAATAACTACAAACAAGAGTTTGGGTATCGCCTCACTGCAGAAGCCTAAAACCTACTGCGTCATAGGCGCTTTACTGAAAACTATATGAGTCTTGAACAGTCTTGGAAAGTATAAACAAAATCAAATTGAATATTAGATATATAATGATGTTAATTGTTGAAAGATCCATCACTTCAAGATTTTGTTGTCACTGTAATTTTTATTTTCATTTTCAATGCTGTAAGAACTTGAAAAGAATAAATTTGTAATATACAAGTAATTCGTTTTCAGTGAAGCGCCAATGACGCAGAAGGCTTTAGGTTTTTAAAGTTAAAGAAGGGGGCAGTATCCAAATTTTGTTTGTAGTGAAACTATATTTGTCTTAAACAATCTTGGAAAGTACTAATAAATTAACTGAATATTTGATGTATTATCATGTTAATTGCTGAAAGCTCATCAGTTCAAAATTTTACTGTAATTTTAATATTTATTTTCAATATTAAATACAAAAGAAAATATTTGCAATATGATTCGTTTTCAGTAAGGCGCCAATGACGCAGTAAGTTTTAGGGCTTCTGCAGGGAGGCGATACCCAAACTCTTGTTTGCAGTTATTTTTATTCGATTCAAGCTTGATTTCCATATTCAATTTCAGTTTCACTCGTTTTAAGATTTATTTTTTCATTTACATTAATGTCTATTGTATTTTTGCTCGCATGGATTGTTTATTTAATTTCTGTTCGTTTAAGTTTCATTTATACTTCAATAGCAAAATATTGTTTTTCGTTTTAAGCTTGATTTTCATATTAAATCTAAGCATTACTCGCTTTAAGATCTATTTATTCATTTACATTATTACTTGTTGTATGTTTTTTGCTATGATTGTTTATTTAATTTCTGTTTGTTTTGGGTTTCATTTATTCTTTAATTAGTAGTATAAGAAATACAGGAGCTGGACCACATCATTAATTAATCCAATTTACCCCCTTTTCAATTGAATTCACCCCATTTTAATGAAAATTTCCAACATTTTAACAATTTTCCATCATGAGCTTTAACATTAAAAAAGGTCTTGTGAATAATAATTTTTGATGTAATTTAAAGAAATACTCCATTCTTCTTATACTACTGATAAAATTTAATAATTTAATATTTATTAGATAGTTCGATATACTACTAATTAAGTTCAATATCAATATCTAGATAATTATTAGTATCTTTTCCCTTTTCTTTCAATAACCTTTAAAATCATGCCTTTATCTTTTTCTAATTTTTTAAATTTCTTTTCAAAATCAGCTGCTTTAGAATCAAATCGTTTTGATGCAAACATATCAACCATTTCACCCTCAAAATTAATAATAATAACAAGTTTATTACCATATTTAGTTACTACGTTTTTCATTGCTTTAATTGTGTATTCTATTCCAATGTCTAACTCTTCTTTCTTAACGGTTCGATTGTATTTATTTTCCACTTTCATTTCTCTTAAAAGTTTCTCAATTTATTTGTAAATTATTTTATTAAACAAATTTTCTGAATCGAAAATAATTTATAGATTAACATGTAATTTATGGTCAATAACCTTGGCATTATTCCCAAGAATCTTTCACTTGGTGAAAGATTTCTAGGAATAATGCCAAACACGCGACAAAAACACCTGTATGTATCTAACGCAATTGTCAGCGCGTAGCCTTAGCATTCTATGAAAAAGAATTTTTAAACTTTTGGAGAATATAGTGTGGAAAGTAATATAGGAAAAAATAGGCTTTATTTTGACTCAACTGAATTAGCTTTACAGTATTTATATACCCATTTAATTTCACTTGCTTCATATATTTTTTCACGAGGAAAAAACTGTAGTGTTTTCCGTAATTCATTTTCTCGTTTAATTATTTCTTCATTCGTCAATTCAATTCACCCGATTTGTATATGGCAAGCAATTCTAAATAGAAAGAAGAAGCAGTTTTATACTCAACCTTTCTTTCTGCTATTCTTAGATATTTTTCAAGTATTTCAATCAGAACTGTGCCAAGACTTAAAGAAGCAAGGGGTAACATAGCAAAAGCAGATAACCTGAAGCACTAAATATAAATTTAGATACTAAGAAAGCATTACTAACATTTCCATAATATTTACAATTTCTACGATATACAATAATCGTTACTCTAATTCTTCTTCCTTTTATATTAAGAATAAAATCTGAATAAAATTTTGTGGATTCACTCTTTTTCTAATATACTCTGCACATAAATGTCCACAATTGACATCAGTTAAATTTTGTATTGGAATAAAATGATAAGCAATTTGTTTTTATTTTTTCTTCTATTATAGACAAATTATTTATACTATTTCCATTATCTATGTCTTGGATTTTAATCAATAAAACTAATTCATAAATTAATAATGAAATAATAAGCAAATAACATAAATATTTTAACCATTCTTTTGCTGTTCTTAATTTCTCCCGAATTGAAAACATTCATTTATATTAAGAAATAAAATCTAAATAAAATTTTGTGGATCCACTCCCTTAAATTTTTTTTTAATATACTCTGCACATAAATGTCCACAATTGACATCAGTTAAATTTTGTATTGGGATAGAATGATAAGCAATTGGTTTATTTGAAGTCTTTAAATATTTTACTATTTCATTTCCTGGCGGAATACCAAACGAGTCAAAAACTCTACAAATAGATGCTTAGGGTCATTGAAATAACAAGTCCAATGAGTTCCAGGTGAACCACTTAAATCATAATTAACAACACCACATTCTCTTTTATTGATTTTATTTGTAACTTGTTTCTAGAAAATACGCCTCTGAAGTAAGGAATGTGGTGTAATTCAGCAGTTATATCAATATTTGTTAAGCGGTTTTTTCTTTTTTTACTCGCTTCACGTTTTTTGGATAAGAAGATAAAACTGCAGTATCAGCAAATTTTTTGGGTCTTCCACGTTTCTTAGGAACTTCAAGGTTTCCCATTCCAACGATTTTCTGTGTACCTGGAAGTCTTAAAGCTCCTCCACCGATTTTCCCAGGTAATTTTAAAGCTCCACCAGAGTTGCCAGTAATTTTATCAGCAACTTTTTTTACCAGCATAAGTTCCTAAGGCTGCAGCACCACTTGTTTAAGCCGCTTTTCCAAGTGCAAGAGCTAAAGGTATTAAAAACGGTAAAAATCCTCCATTTTGGACTAGCTGTTTGTACGAAACATCAATATCACATCCTTTATTTTCTTTTTTAAATTTTTCTATTGTATTCACTTGCCTTTGATTTAAAAGAAATTGAACGGGTTCTCTATCATTTTTTCTGCTGTGATTTACACGAATTTGACATTTTTATTTTGCCTTAAAGCATTTTTTAATTTTTCTTTTTTGAAAAGGGGATAGATAAATTGTATATTCAATAAAACTTGACATTTATTAGTGAATTATTTTATGTAATAAAAAATCTAACATTATTTATTTCGCTTCAGCCTTCCTTTCATTCCCTTTTTAAATGCTTCATCGGGATCTTTTTCAAGCATATTTATTATAACATTTTCTATATTGTCTAAACGATCAGATAAGTGCATAATTTCATTCGCATATACCAATAGTGATGAAAGATTAACTGCATCTGCACCATTTTTTGGGTTTGCAACGTTTCTAATTCTTCTACTTTCAGCATCTATATCTTCTTTTGTTACTTTTAAGGTATTTTTTTACGAATAATCCTTTGTTATCAACTCTAGTCAATATATTGTCAGGTGATTCATAAATTTTAGTTAATCTATTAACATCCTCGCTTAAATACTGATTTGTAAGGATTTGTTGGTTAACAATTTCACCCTTGAAATGGTTTAAAATAATTTTGACATTTTGTAGAGTAATAGCATCATTATTTGATTTTGTATCACCTAAATTAATTAAGCGCTTACCCTGTAGATCAAGATTACCATTATCATCGAGTAATCTGCTATCTTTCAGCGTCACTGTGATCTTTACTGGATTTACTTCCTAAACTTCCAAACTTATTCATTTATTATACAAATAAACTTATTAACTAATTTTATTCGATGAGTAGTATAGAAGCATATAAAACAAGCCAGTGATTTTTTTTTCATAATGTTATGTCAAATTTCTTTCTATATTTTAGAGATTCTTTATTTGTTTTCAGATCAATAAGTAAAAATCCATGATCCTTTGTAGCACGATTAAACTAATTGAGAAATTTATCTTCTTTTAAGTCAGATGCAGGATTTTGTCCAATTCTACCGATTTCGCTTCGATTACAGCATTTGAAAAATGCAAAATAATTACAATGTAATCGTATGATTTTAGGGGTATTAAAATAGCTTTGAGAAATATATACTATTGAGGCATTTCGTTTTCTACCTCTCACGAATAAATCTTCAATTTTATTCTAATCCTTTTCTATTACAAAATCGTCAAAGATAACTAAATTCATATAATTAGGGTCTAAGTCATCTACTTCTACGATATCATTTTTATCATTACTTGCAAACAATATATCCTGCCCACTTTTTTCTTCTAAACAATTTATGCTCTGAATAAAGTCTTGATATTTGTCTTCTTCAAGATCTTTAGCATATAAATAAACTTTATTGAAATATACATAATCATATATTAAATTTAAAAGTAAATTGGTTTACCACTACCCGAATTTCCGCAAATTAATTATCAAAAAGGCCATTGAGGTGCTAGTGGATGTTTATTTTGCGATTGACTATTCGAGTGTTTAAACTCATATACTTTAATAGGTGCTTTTTGATTCATTTACTTAGTATAAAATTTTAATAGATAAAGTACTAGTAGTATATAATGTAGTATACCTACCTACCTAACTTAGCTACCTACCTACGTAACTTAACTACCTACCTACCTAACTTAGCTACCTACCTAACTAACTTAACTACCTAACTATGGGTTAAATCCCCACGGTACTGTGTTAACTATATTTTTCAAAACTTTTCTTTTAGTGTCATTGGGATCTAGAGTTGTTTGTTGTTTTTCTAAGAACATTCTGTGTTTATTTGCTCTTAAAATGTATTGGGTTTTTGATAGACTTTCCACTTTTCCCGAATAATACATCTTTATAATTTTGTAATGTTTATTTATCTTTGACGATATTATTTTTGATGCCTTTTAATTTTTTCTTTGCTTTAGTTTTATTGTCACCCTCTTTTAAATAAGCGTATACTTTTGCTACAAACTCAGACATTATTGTTCCAGATAATTCATCCTTCATCATACCTATCAATTTTTTATTGACTGCAGGGAAGTTATAAGGATTATCTTTTTTATAATCTGAAGTACCGAATTTTTCTTGGAGGTCAGCTTTAATATCTCCATAAAAATCCTCAGTTCGAATATCATAAATAAAACTATCCGTATCCATGTAGCATAAGTCAATATTTTTATCATACTTAGGTTTCATGTATTCATAATGAAATCATACATTAATAGCTTGGATAACTCTAATACAGCGAATCTGATATAAATAGGTTTATCTATATTTATTTTTGACTTGGCCATTCTGGCTACCGAGAAATTCTCGCTAAAGATTATTTCCGATCTAAAGTTATGTTTTTTAGTTATTTTTTGTCTTTGTTCATCACTAGTGATTATTTCAATACTAGCTCTTTTTCTAACATTTTCCATAGTTTTCCCAAAACAAGTATTATTCATTAATTTAAAGAAATCTTTCTCGAAATCATTCTTTCTCTTTTGTCGTAATTTAGTATTATGATTGATATATTCTTTTAAATAGGGTGCTTCAGTAAATGCTAGTATTCTATGTACTTTTTTTCAATACTAAGCCATGTTTTAAATACAATTCTAAATTCTTATAATGCACAACATAGTTTATTTTATTATTTAAAGTTGTACTTCATTTATATTGAAAATGTTTAGGAGCTAGTGGTAAATCTTTGTGTAAATTGTGTAACTCTCTTGGATATTCTAAATCAACTTCATAAATGGCTCCCACATTATCTTTATTCATTTCTTATTGGATATGTTGTTTTAGTTGTTGGTAGTAATCTAAAGAATTGTTTTCTTTTAAATTTTCTGGTATATTAATAAAAGTAAAATCTTTTTCTGGTAATTGTTGGGATATTGCCCAACCATATAAATTGTTAGCGTCTAAATACATTAAATAATTAGGTTTTGTTTTATCAAAGTTTTTCATATATTTATTATTTGCTTTAGCATATCTTTTCATACACTGAGATACGCCACCTCTTATACCTTTTTCAATAAATGTATACCTATCTTCGTCAGAAAATAAGGGAATTATAGCTTCAGAATGTTTGAGAAACGCTTCCCATGTTAATCCCGGTGCTGAGAAGAAATGTAAGGGATCTAGTTTATAATTATTTAAACATACATTTCGAAAATTTTCAACGACATCTGATAGAATTAAAACATCACTTTTTAGGTATAATTTAGTGTAATCTAATAGCGTTTTACATTTAAATAATTTCCAAATAGTGTGTGCTCTTTCATAATCTTCTTCTGAAACGTTCTTTCCTGTTAATCTAGAATAAAACTTATCAATTGAAGGTAATTTTCTAACATTCATTTTATCATATCCATCGACATATCCATAAGGATATACACCTTTCTTTATTATTTCTTTAAATTCTTCAGTATTTTCAAATACAGCAGAAGTATACTTGAAATTATTTCTCAAACAGTTGTAATTTAATTTAAAATCCCATTTTGCTAAATTTTCAGATAATTTATCCAATGATGAAGCCATAAATCGAAATGAATCTATGAAGCGCATTTCGTATTGGGTTTCATTAACAGTAATTGTCTTATAAAATGATATAAAACTCTCCACTGAATCAAAAATACCATTATCAGGTACTAATTCTCTAAGAACATATTTTGAGAGATTGTGCATTACAATAGGTATATGTTTAGGAATTCTAAAGTTTTTTATTACATTCAGCATGTGTAAATCCACGTATATTACCAGTCATGTGGTCATGATCTAAATGGAAATTATTATCTACTATTTCTTTTTCACAAATATAGCAGCTTTTATTAGTTGTATTATTCCATTTTTCTCTTACTTCTCCTTGTGTATAACCATGTTCTTTTTGTCTATTTTCATACTCATTGGCTATTTCTTTACAAACTTCTGTTATGGTAGTTACAAAATGTTTGCTAGCATCTTCACCAAAGTATTCGTAATATTTATTTTGTGCTGTATCAAAATAACAACAAACTTGGAATCCATAAGCAAATGCTTTTTGTTCTGCTACTTTAATTGTCTTTTTACCTTTCTTTTGATTAAATTCTTCATTTTATGATTCAAAATCACCTATTATACAGTAAGGTACTTTCATTTGTTTAGCTATATTTTTAAATTCAATTTTAGATCCTGGTTTTGGTATAATGATGTCAGGATCTTCACAATTTTTTTCTTTTTTATCATGGTTTTCAATTTTTTCTTGTTCATTAAAGTGTCTTCCACAGTAGGTACAAAGATGAATTTTCCATTTAGTTTTTGATATTTGAGATGCAAGTAGTTTGTTTAAATCTTTAATTAAAACATAATGATTATTAAAATAGAGTAAATTAACCACATGTGTAGCAGTTTTTCCATTGATCTTAGTTTTAGGAATATGAGTTCTAATCACTTTATTTTCACTTATTTCAAATAAACAAATTTTAATATTGTATTTGTTTTTCAAATTTATAAATATCTTGAATATCCGTTGGAAAATTAGTAATCCCTGTGAAATTGAATTCATTTTCATATTTTTGATAGTTTGATAGTATGTCTACACGATTTTTAGCTGGATGAAGATAAGCTAAGATTGACCAAAGAAAGCATTTATTATCATTATTTTTTATATTCATACACGTTTTTATATTTTTTACAAATTCAGGTAATTCTTTATAAGTACCTCCCACATAATTGGTAATCTTGTCATTCGATAATCAATTCCATCGACTCTTTCAAATTGCAAGCCTGATCTTGGGGTATTTTCAATGACTAATGTATGTATATTCCTGTGATTACTATTTATAGATGGCTTTGATCGATATCACTATTTTTATTAAAAATCCAGGAATAACTATGATAATGGATAGGTTCGAGTTCTTCATTATCCTTCTGAGAATAAAATATCACCCGAGTTGTGAATTGAACTCTGTAACTATCTCTTTCATTCATTCTATTTTTTAAAATCTCTAACAACAGTGTCAAAAAGTGTTCCAAATCAACTCCATTTGCATTCATTGAAATATTAAGCGTAAGGGAATTTTCTCTAATCCATTGAATACTTGGGTTATTATTATGTTCTTCTTCTATTTTAAAAATATACTCTGGAATATCTGGAACTTCCCTTGTTTTTTTCTTATTTATAAATAAATTAGAAATGTCAATATTCCTATCTTTTTTAATCCTATTTCTACCACTTAAGTCTCTAATAAGTTTTTGAGTTTCGTCATTCACTTTTGTATTAATCTCAACTTGTTTATTGAAATAAATTTTTACTTTATTCTTCACTTCGTTATAATTTCCAGCAGTTGTAATCTGTTTTGATTTTAAGAATTTTTTAAGTTCAATAATATCTTTATTTCTCATAGTGTTAAATTGATTTTGTAAATCTGAAATAATTTCATTCTTTTCTTTTATTTCATTTTCTAACCCTTTTTTTTAACTCTGGAATAATATTAAATCTGTGGGGTTTTTTATCATCTCGACGCTTTGCATTACGCTCTAACTCAATCTGATTATCTTCAAGTAAAATTTTATTATTAAGATGATTATTTATTTTATTGAATAGTTCATCTTTTCTACCAACAGCTTTTATATCAAATAATTTAGCTGCTGCGCGTAATTCATGAATTGTGTAACGCGATAATTTATTTTTTATTTTGATGAATTTGGATTTTCGTTGTAAACAACTTTTAATCACTTCTGCAATACCCTCCATTTATTTAGAAATTATTTTATAAAACAAATTTCCAAATCTTAAAAATTTTCAATCCTGAGGAATTCCTTGTTTTTTTTTTTTAATTTGTATTTATTTTATATGTTTAATTATATTTGTTTTAAAATAACAAATTAATTTTAATTAAATTTTAAGATAATTTTGATAAATTGCATTATATTCATTTTTCTTTAATATTTTATTTTTTAATAAGGAATTTAACAAAGTTACAGCTTCATTTCTAACTTCATCTGATGTATTTCCAGCAGCTCTGCTACCTATTAGACTGTATAATCGTTCAATCATTTCATTTGCATTCAGAAACAATCCAGTTCCTACTTGTGGTATTTCTATGACCATTTTAAGGATTTCAGCAACCTTTAAACAATCTGTACCTATAAATTTTTACAAAATCAACTATTTCTTCATATCCAGGTATTCCATGTCTTTTTTCCCACTATATTTTTGATTCAATTCACCCGATTTCTTTATAGCTCTTGGAGGAATTCAGGATGATTTATGTAATAATTAGGCAATTCAAAAGAAGTTGGTTCTTGATGATAATTCTTTTTTATCGTCTTCATTTAAGCGTTTCAGCAGTATAGTGTCAAGATTCAAATTAAGATCATATACTCTTGGTGATTTATCAGGAGTTTTTGTTTTTGGTATTTCTAATGGTTCAATACCTTGAAGTAACGATAATGGTGCTGGTAATGATTCAATACCTTGAAGTTGCGATGGTGCCGGTAAAGCGTTTTTTAAATTTTGATCTAATCTTAGAAATCGCCGTTTCAAATTATCATCATTTTCTTTTAATTTTTATACAATTGGAGCATTCAGCTCTTCAGTATATTCATGAAATCCTTCTTGTATTAACGCATTCTGTCTAACCTTTTGTCTTAGTATTTCCCTGTTGTGAACTATATTTGTTAACAACTTTTTTAATTCTTTAACATCCATTCATATAGATTAAATTATATATAAGAAAAAATTATTATATAAATCAATAACTTTTGATAGCTCTTTTTCATAAAAAGCACCAATAACTAACTCACCCGATTTATCGGATAATTCATACGCAATAGGAGTTGTCTGTTTAACTGTAGCAATTTGAAATATTTCCGTTGTATAATTTGGAAGATAGCCTTTATCAAAAACACTCTTTTTCTTATTAATTCTAACCAAATCACCTGCATTAAATTTATGTTTCGTTGTTTGAGAATGTACGTCTGGAAACAGATTTTTATACACCCTGTTTTCATTTTCTTTTCTACTAGCTTCTATTGGTTTCATTTTGATTGATCTATTATATGACTTATTATAATTGTCAACTAATGACGGTAATACATCTATCCAACGTTTAGTATTGTTGTAAGTAAAATGTTTCCATAATTTCTCTTTAATAGTTCTATTAAATCGTTTCACTATTTGAGCTTTCAATTCACTTTCAGATGAAAACCAATGAATTTCATGACTTTTTAAAAATACTTGAACATTTTTCATAACAAATTCTTTACCTTTATCTGTTTGTAACTTTTTAAGTTTTCTGTTTTTAAGTAAATCCGTGAAAGCATCAATAATTTCCTTACCCATTTTATTTTTTAAAGGGATACACCAAGTATATTTACTAAAACAATCAATCACTGTAAGAATGTAATTAAAATTATTATTTTCCTTTTTATACTGTGGCATATCAACTAAATCAGCTTGCCACTGTTCATCAATACTATGTATATAGACTCGCCTTCTTTCAAATGTGTGATAAGAGGGATGGTGTAAAGAATAAATATTTTGTTTTTTCAATATTTCTTTTATTTTAGCTTTTGAAACAGTATAACCATTTCCTCTTAATTTTCTATGTAAATCATCAATCCCTGAAAAATTAGCGTAATATAATTCCAAAATTTTGTCTTCGATTTACTTATACCCAGCTTTTTGCTCTACCCAGGGTTTTTGTTCATTGCTTCCTTTTTTAAAAAACGATTTTTCTTGCAACCACATAGTGCACATATACCTTTAATCATTGGCACATCATTTCATTTTGAAAAATGCTTGAGTCATTGAAGTTGTAGCAGTAACCTTTTTACATCGCATACAATAAATCTTACTTTGTAAATTCATTACCATTTATAAGAGACTGAAATTATTAGATAGATTTTCTAAATAATAGAAAAAAAAATTGTTCTTAAAAAAGTATTCTATTTAATGGGTTTGATAATTATTGAAGGTAATAAAAGTGAAATTGAACAATCTTATACAAGTAATCCAATTAGATTAGATCGTAATTATGATTATGAAATCGCCTTAACGCAGTGTACTTTATGGTATTCATGGTATAATATTAGTGATAAATTTAAAAACAATACACTTGAGTTTAGAAAAAATAAAGATGAACCATGGCTAAATGTTGTGATACCCAATGGTATGTATAATGAAGAGTGTTTCAATTATTTTCTAAGTCATTATTTTAAGGCTTCTAGATAAAATTGTCCAATAACTGTTTCATCAAATCCTGCAACAATGAGATTCGCTATATTATTAAAAGATAATTATGAATTTAAATTTAATAGTGATTTAAGTATTATTTTAGGATTTGAAAATGATGTTAAATTATCAGATAAAATTAATGAAGGTACAAAAGTTCCAAATGTTGATAAAATCCAAGTCCATTGTTCATTAGTTGATAGTTCAATCGTTAATGGAGCTAGATCTGGTGTAAGATGGACATTTGCACCTAATACTGAACCAGGTTGTTTAATTGTAGAAATTCCTAAAGAAAGACAATATCTCTTAATAAATCGAAAAGAGTTTATTAATTCTTTGAAAATGACAATTACAGATCAATTAGGTAGACTTATCGATTTTTAAATGTTGGTTATGTATTGGATTTGAAAAAAGTTTAATGAAATTAAAAAAGTTTTTGTTAATGATTTTCTCTTATAAAATTTTCACTATAATAAATGTTAATTAATAAAAAAGAATTGCTATACACAAGACAATACGGTAGTGGTATTGGCGGTTTCCTTAAGAATATAGCTAACTCGGAATTATTCAAGACTTCCCTGAAAAATATACGAGATGGAGCTTTATCAGTGTATAATAATATGATTAAACCTCGATTAGAGTTAGTAAAAAATAGAGGTATTGAATATGGTAAAGAATTAGATGATGTATTTAAAAATAAAAATCGATGAAAGAAGCTATTGGAAATAATAAAAGGTTTATAGATAGAAGAGGTCGAGATCTCTTAAATACGTTGATTACAGGTAAGGGATTAAAAATTTTAAAATGAAAAATTATTTAATAGATTTCTTCTCTATATAAATGGAAGTTGTTAATGAAGTTGTTGCTCCTTATTGGCAAATATTTGAAAAGCCTATTGTTGATTATTCGACAACGAAATATGAATTTGAAGAAATTAGAGAAACAAATATTAATGTTTCAATATTAGATAATTTTGAATTTACAATAAAAGACTTAGAATCTTGGATCCTTCCTAGTGATAGCTATCTTCATGCAAAATAAAAATATCGCGAGAGGATGGAAAGAATATGGATGCTGTAGATAAGGCTACTTTAACAAGTAATGGGTTTAATCTGTTTAAAAATGCTGAATGCATCATTAATAGTAAAACAATTGAATCTATTGATTATGTTAGTATATCGACAACCGTTAAAAATCAATTAGAATTTTCTTATGATTATTCGAGAAGCGCAGCAACAAAAATATTTTGGTATAAAGATAAAACATAAGCAAATGATTCATTTACAGAAGAAAGTGATTTTGTAAGTACTTCTACAACTGCAAAAGCAGGTGAAAGTCCAACAATTAAAACAAAGAAAAATGATAAATTTAATAGCGGTTTATTAAAAAGATATAATAAAACAAAAGAAAGTCATGTAGTTAGTATGTATTTACCATTATCAAGATTATTTGGATTTTGTCAAGACATTAATCGTGTATTTAGAGGTGTTACATATAAAATTGCATTGAAAAAGAATAGTAACAATAATATGATTATAAAAAAGGGTTCTCAAAATTTTAAAGTAGATATAATGTATTTATCTTGGATTCTACCAGTATTAAATCCTAGTTTATTCATTAGAAATGAGTTAGAAGGTAAATTAGTTAAAAAGAGTTCATTTGAATTAAGATGGGAAGCGTGTAATACTTATAAAAGTGATAATAGAAATGACAAAGAATTGACATGGAGAGTCGTCAATAAAAGATGCAATACAACTAAAATTGTTGTAGTATTACAGAAAACAGAAAAAAATAGTAATGCTTTACAAAATAATATGGTATTTGATCATATGAATATTGAAAAAATTGAAGTGAGAGTGAATGGCTATAAATATCCACAAGAAGAATTAAAATGTGATTTTAGTAATGATAATGAGGATTATTCTAATGCTTATCAAAGATTTTTACATTTAGGATACAAACATCGAAATGTTGATAGTGGAACTATTGTTAGCTATAATGACTTTAAAACAGTATATCCATTATTTTGTTTTGACGTTTCAAAACATGAATCTAATATTTATGCATCTGGATCAAATGTTGATATAGAAATTAAACTTTTGTTAGATCAAGAGCCTGCTGATTCATACAACATTTACTGCGTTATATTTTCAGAAAGAAAAGCAAACATGGATGTCATTGATCATAAATTATATTTTAATCTAAAAATTATTTTCGATTCAGAAAACTTGTTTAATAAAATAATTTACAAATAAATGGAGAAACTTTTAAGAGAAATGAAAGTGGAAAATAAATACAATCGAACCGTTAAGAAAGAAGATTAGACATTGGAATAGAATACACAATTAAAGCAATGAAAAACGTAGTAACTAAATATGGTAATAAACTTGTTATTATTATTAATTTTGAGGGTGAAATGGTTGATATCTTTGCATCAAAACGATTTGATTCTAAAGCAGCTGATTTTGAAAAGAAATTTAAAAAATTAGAAAAAGATAAAGGTATGATTTTAAAGGTTATTGAAAGAAAATGGAAAGATAATAATAATTATCTAGATGTTGATATTGAACTTGATTAGTAGTATATCGAACTATCTAATAAATATTAAATTATTACATTTTATCAGTAGTATAAGAAGAATGGAGTATTTTTTTCAAATTACATCAAAAATTCTTATTTCACAAGACCTTTTTAATGTTAAAGCTCATGATGGAAAATTGTTAAAATGTTGGAAATTTTCATTTAAAATGGGTTGAATTCAATTGAAAAGGGGGTAAATTGGATAAATTAATTATGTGGTCCAGCTCCTGTATTTCTTATACTACTTTAATAGTAATTTCTGGCCGTTTCGAGTTTGAATTTTAACAGGTATTTGTATCTGCTGAGCTTAAGTTTAAAATGGCCTATACTTTTCTTTGAAAAACTTATTTTTTTGAAAGTTTTTTTAATTAATTTTTGTTCGTTTTTGATTGCAAAAAGTTTCAAGTTTTTATGGTAGGGGTGGATGCTTACTGTCCGATTATTCTTGACTTTAAAAAACGGATCTAGAACTTTCGATTTTAGTCGAATGAGGCTTTTTCAAAGTCTATACGATTACCTCTTTGATAAAAACCTTATATATGAAAAAAGGACAGCTTGCATAACATATGGACAGCGATTGACACAACAATGAATGGATTGAAAAAAATAGCTTCAATAAGGGTAGTTAGACCATTTCATTTGCTGACTCAGAGAGATCAGGACTGTTTGGATTTTACCTTAATCGGATTTTGTGTGCCAAGGCAATTTTGCATCGATCGCAGACTATGTATTTTAACCTTATTTTAAGTATGGCAGTAATTTTAATTCTTTTAGCATGTTCAGTTTGAGAGAATTTCTGGGAGTAGTCATATAGCCAATTCTTTATCTAGTTCTAATTAGTGTATTTTTATGTGTCTTAACGTCCCCTCGAAACTTCTATATACAGTTATACAGAATAGTTACAGTTATTGAAACCTTTGAAAAAATGGAAACGGATACCGTAAGTTCATTTCTTATTGGATATTTTCTGCATACTATGGAGAAAGAATTGTTCTTTAAACATGTTGATTAATTAATAGCCCTTATGTAGGCTGATTGGAAAAATTGAGAACTTCTTTCAATTTATTTTTTTTATTTTTATTTATATCGTTCCTAAAACTGCCTCCCTTTACTTAACCTCTCTCTTAATGTGCAAATATATAGCTCAAGTTAAATATTATCCATGAGTGTCTTCGTTGCTAAATTGACGTAGGCTTTCCTCCTTAGTCGTTGAATATATTTAAAGAAAAAATCAAGTATGGGAATTCATTGAAAATAAGTAGGATTAATTCTGGTTAGACCTATATATTTTCGTATTTGCGGGGGAGGGCAGTGGAAAATTGTGCTGAAGTTAAGTGGAGTACTGTTAGGAATAATAAATAAGTAGTTTAAAGGTTTTTTTTTATCAGAGGAGGCCACTCAGAAGTAAATTTTGGGTACAAAAGTGACAAAAGAAAATTTTATTTGACAATCTATTGAACCTAATTGAAAAACGTTTTGTTGAACCTGACGTTAGATCATTGTTCGTGAGGAAATATTCTCTGTAACTGGGAAGCCTTTGCCTTTCCACTAATGCAAAATGTAGAAAGTTGGGTGGAACCTCTTCCCCACACCCTCTCCCAAGAACTACCATGACCTCCTGAACAAAAATTCTAGCTCCTGTCTTTATCCTCTGAATTTATGACAATTTATGGAATCTTCAAGTTAGATAGGGAACCTGCTTCCCCCTCCCCAGAAGTTTCCCAATCCGTCGGAAAGTTTTCCAAGGAAAATCCCCCCTGGTAAAATCCCAAATTCTTTACTTTTAATTGATTAAATATCGATTTTTACAACCATCCCAGCCCCTTCCTTTGAACTAATTCTGTATATGCCTGAAGATTCAATGAGAGTCAGTATGTTTCGGTGTTAACACATGTTTTTTTTTAATGTAAATTATATAATATTATATTTGAATAAAAATCATATATCTACCGTGTGTTTTCCAGCGTTCAAATATAAGTAAAACCAATAAATCGGGTTCAAACTGGATATAAGATAACATTTTGTCAATGTCAATTTCAAAATTTTCATCAGATGGGTTTTGAAAAGAAGGGGTGGGGGGGGGGGGGGCTAGCTGCCCTCGGATCTCTTTTTGACTATTAAAAACTGAGCTCAAAGTTTCAATTTCCAACCAAATGAGCCCTTTCTGAAGTTTATAATAGCATCCCTTTCATACGAACAATATATGCCCCAGGGCATAACTTACAACGCCTGCCCCTGGGCTCTGAGGGGTTGTGACGACACCTGAGTTTTTGTTATCTGACTTTTGAGCTTAATGGCTATCTCAAAATTTTTATTGGATGCATTTGGGGGAAAAGGGGCGTGGGGGGCTAGTTAACCTCCAATCTCTTTTGACTCTAAAAAAATGAACTAGAACTTTCAATTTCCAATCAAATGAGCCATCTCTGAAATTTTTACGAGCATCCCTTCAATAGGAATCCTATATTCCCCCTGGGCATAACTTACAACACCTGCCCTCGGGCTCTGGGGGCTGTATCAACCCCGGAGTTTTCGTTATATGGTCTTCGAACTATTTAAAAAAAAAAGTTATCTCAAAGTTCTTATCGGATGGGTTTGAGGAAAAAAAGAGCGTGGAGGGGGAGGGGGGCTAGGTGCCCTCCAATCTCTTTTGACTCTTAAAAAGTGAACTAGAACTTTCAATTTCCAATCGAATGAGCCCTCTTTAAAGTTAATACGAGTATCCCTTCCATAAGACCCATATATGCCCCCAGGGCATAACTTACAACGCCTGCCCCCGGGCCCTGGGGGGGGGGGGGGGTTGTGTCGACACCCGGAATTTTTGCCACAAAATAGCTATCTTAAAATTTTTATTGGATGCATTTGGGAAAAACGGGTTTAAGGGGGGGATGGGGAGAGCTGGCTACCCTCCAATATCTTTTGACGCTTAAAAAGTGAACTAGAACTTTCAATTTCCAATCAAATAAGCCCTCTCTGAAGTTTATACGAGCATTTCTTTCATACGAACCATATATGCCCCCAGGACATAACTTATAACCCCTGCCCCTGAAGACTGTGGGGGGAGTGTCCTGCTCAAACACATAATTTCCAGAACTTTCAACAACGTTGAACAAAATGGCTATATCAAAATTTTGATTGGATGTGTCTGGGGAAATGGTGGGTGTGGAAGGGATTTCAGTTGCCTTAGAATCACTTTCGATTATTAAAAATGGAACTAGCCATTTAAATTTCCAATCTAATGAGCTCTTTCTGAAGTTTCTACGACAACGTTGTCCATACAAAACCTTACATGCCCCCAAGGCATAACTTACAAACCCTTGCCCTGAGGGCTGTGGGTGAGTTGTCCTCCTCAAAGACCTAATTTCCAGAACTTAAAACTACGTGTAACAAAATGGCTATCTCAAAATTTTGATTGGGTGTGTTTGGGGAAAAGGTGGGCGTGAGAGGGGGGTTAGTTGCCCTCCAATTACTTTTGACTATTAAAAAGTGCACTAGCCTTTTGAATTTCCAATCGAATGAGCCTTTTTTGAAATATCTACGACAACGCCTTCTATAGAAACCTTATATGCCCCCAGGGCATAACTTACAACCCTTGCCCTGAGGGCTGTGGGGGAGTGTCCTCCTCAAATACATAATATCTATCTTGAAATAAACTACGCTGAAGAAAATGGCTATCTCAAAATTTTGATTGGATGTGTTTGGCGGAATGATGGGCGTGGGGGGGGGCTAGTTGCCCTCCAATCACTTTCAACTATTAAAAAGGGCACTAGCCCTTTGAATTTCCAATCGAATGAGCCTTTTTTGAAGTTTTTACTATAATGCCTTCTATAAAAACCTTATATGCCCCCAGGGCATAAACTTAAGACCCTTAGGGTTTTGGGGAAGTGTCGTCCTCAAAAACATATTTTCTATTTGGAAATCAACTACGCTGAACAAAATGGCTATCTCAAAATTTTGATTGGATGTATTTCGGGGGAATGATGGGCGTGGGGGGGCTAGTTGCCCTCCAATCACTTTCGACTATTAAAAAGGGCACTAGCCCTTTGAATTTGCAATCGAATGAGCCTTTCTTGAAGTTTCTACGACAACGCCTTCTATAAAAGCCGTATATGCCCCCAGGGCATAACTTAAAACCCTTGGCCTGAGGGTTGTGGGTGAGTGTTCTCCTCAAAAATATATTTTCTATCTTGAAATCAACTACGCTGAACAAAATAACTATCTCAAAATTTTTATTGGATGTGTTTGGGGGAATGATTGGCGTGGGTTAGGGGCTAGTTGCCCTCCAATCACTTTTGACCCTTAAAAAGGGCACTAGAACTCTCAATTTCCATTCGAATGAGCCCCCTTTGAAGTTTCTACGACGACGCCTTTCATATGAAGTGCCTCTGGGGAAAAATAATAATAATAATAATAAAACATTGGAGCCGTATGGCCTTTACTATAGGCAACGCTATGCCTCTGATAATTGCAATAAGTTCAGTTGAAAACTGAACTTGTTGCAATTATTCCTGGTAACTAAGTCATCAGCGATGGCGAGTAAGTATTCAGCGATGAAAACCAGCTATACTACTACTACTACTACTGCTACTACTACTAACAAATTTCTGCAGCACCTAGCCGCCTGAGGCCAACAAAGGTGAGCAGATTTCTCCTCCAACCTAATCTATTTAAAGGTTCACTCCTTATCCCCTCCCAAGAAGTTTGACTCCCTCGAAACCCTTCATTTTGACCTTTTCCCACCCTATGTTGGGACAACCTACTTTTTGTTGAATCCTAGATCGAAGGTGAAAAAAAGGATATTTGGCAGTCTGTCATCTGCCTTGTGCAAAATGTATCCTCGCTATCTCAGTCTTTCTCTTATTATAGCCCAAGAAAGTAGGATTGAACCACATTTTTATACCGTTTATTGTTTGATATACGGTCTGTCAAACGGATGCCTAAAACTATTCGTAGACAGTTGCTCTGGAAAACATCTCAGTCTTTCAAAGCGCCTAAGTTTCAGAACCCTACTTTACGATCATCACGGTAGCTTCTTATAGTCTAGTCTTGGTGCATAGACTTAACTTCCTATTTTTCGAAACTTTTTCCAAATTATGAAAAAAATACCCTGTGCCTTGACTATTGTACTTGGCTATTCTGACCTAGTGAAGGTGTAAACCTTCACTATATCCACCATTTTTACCAATAATACTATCCAAGTATGTGAAGCTATCCACTTGATCGATCTTATCGTCAGCCAATACCATTTCTTCACCTTCAATTATTCCTATTCTAAGTGACTTAGTCGTCTTAACGTTGGTTTTCAAACCTGTTCATGCAACTTGAACCCTCAAAATCTCAAAAAATTCTTTTATTTTGCTAATATTTTTATGAAGGAAACTCAAATCGTCTGCATAATCTAAGTCTAGAAGGGTCTTAACTCTTCATTTGATTCTATGCTCTCCCATAGCTTTTTGGCGAGTTCCTGTCGACAAAGTCCATGAAAACGACTCATACCTAAATGGAGATAAAATACACCCATGCTTAACTCCTGATTCACTACCAAGCCAGCTACTGACCTCATTTCCTACCTTAACCACAGAAATATTGTTCTCATACATAGCCCTAATCACAGTAATGCATTTATCTGGTATACCATACAAGAATAGTATCTTCACTGAAGCTGCCCTATCGGCTAAATCAAAGCCGGTACTTGAGGTTCAGTTAAAACCTTAAAGTTTGGTCTTATGGATAAGTTTGATGGTAAAGAATCTTGTATACACTGCAGAAAGGATCAAAGAAGCTAGCCCTAAATCAGCCATAGCTTCATGCAAGTAACAAGAAAGCCATAATGATTAACAGTAATTCATTAATTAAAATAATAGTTTGTTATTTCTTATTTCAATGAGTAAGAAATGCTTTATCTTAAAAAGAAACAAAGACGCTATATTTAGATCATAAACAACGGCAAACAAGTAATACAAGCATAAAAAGCTATATAAACGCTCGAAACTGCAGTATTCCTTTAAAAAGGTTTCCAAAGGTTTCAATAGAGTTTAAGACATTTCATATAAGAAAGTTAAGTACATTGACTCTATAATGAGTACAAAATCATTAATTAAGTTTTGATTGCTAGGACTGAGCTCGGGAAGGGGCGTAATCTTTGTATTTTGTTTGGTTTTGGAAGCCCGTCAGTTCTAGAAGATTTTATTTTAAATTCTAGTTACAGTACTAGAACCAAGCCATAGTTGCAACATCCGAACAAATTTTTATTCGTTTGCATCAGCCTCTCATTTAAGTTTGATTGAACCAGTTGCAATGTATGGCTTAATTAGCTTAGATACACAAACATATCTCATTGATAATGTTGTATATAACATAGATAATATGTATGAAAAAAATTATTAACTAGCTGCTGTTTTTACAATGACATGGAGGTGGGGGGGGGGGGCTATTATTATAAATTTTTGTTATTTTGCAGGCTGTTAATTTTAGAAGAATTGTTGCTATGTCAAAGCCAGTTTTGTAACCGTATTTGCAATATCTAAAGCAATTCCTTTGATTCACAGATGTTAATCGAAGCCTAGGTGGGGGCAACATTTTCTAATTTTGCAATGGAAATACCAAAAAAAAAACATTTTTCGATCAAAATACTAAAAAGAGGCGTGTTTCAAAATCTAAGCGGATGTGAAAATCTCGAAAAGGATTAATCCTCCCCCTGTGCCCCAATTATCACCACAGGTCTGAAGATCGGATATTAAAGGGTAAAATTTAAGGAAAATTGGATTTTTGTTGAGAATTCTCAGACTCGTAGAAGTTTGGCAAAACACTACAATAACATCTACTCCAGTGTAAGTATTGTTTGCAAATTTACTATTTAAAAGACAAAAAAATAAATTGTTTTGAATTTTGATTCTTACCCTGAGGGTACAAAGTCAAATCAACATCGTCGTCATCCCCGTCGTCAGAGGCGAGAGGGAGACTGGCAACAAGATCACCAATATCAGTATCTTCTTGGAGACTGGCCAATATCAGTATTTTGTTGTTGTTCATAGCTCCCATCTCCCATGTTGTTTGATTCAGAATCTGAACAAGAAACACACTGACTTAGAAAACAATATAAAAAGATCTTCTGTAAATCTAATGAGTCTCCTTTTGACTCAGCCAGCTTTCTTCTTTCTCTTCAGCGTTGGTTTAAAAGACAAAAGAAAATCCACTAAGTACCACGTCTGCTAAATCATTAAATAGTCCTATCGGATCATTTATCTTCTATTCCTAGTTTTTTGCTAATAATCCAGCATTTTTTAACTTTTTTGCAGTAGCATGATCTTTGCAGAATATGAGAACGATCTAGTAATCAAAATCGAACGTCTTCTCACCTCCTGTCAAACTTAGAGCATTCAGAAGCAAGTTTCTTTTGAACGAGAGAGCTAATGATGAAATAATTTTAATTATAAAATCTACGTTAGAGCATTGGTACATCATTGTCAACAGCAATCTATATTCTTTATATCAGCTTTCTATAATTAGTTTTGAAGGCTTATTTTAATTTTGCCTTTTATACTGATCTTACTGGATATTTGAATTTTTGCCTGGCTTAGTAATAAAATCAAGCTAGCCTAAATAAACTGAACCATAACATTTTATAGAATTTTGAACAACTATCGTTTTACTGAAAACGAATTCACTTAATCTGGACTAGATAATCTAGTAGATTATCATTGTGTAGACAAATCTGAAGATAAGTTCCCGGGTTAGGTGTTAGGGATTATTATCCCTAATTATCCGTATTATAGGAAGAAAAATCGGAAACCACACTGCTTTCCCATGACGTACAATAACAGTTCAATAGAGACAAATCCTTTTATTTGACAGTAAAAAAAAAAAATCTCGATATTTCGGTCACATGTGCAGTGGCCGTCTTCAGCTGATAAACTTTGTTCAATATGGCCATTGTATATGTAACTTAAATATCCAGATAAGTGTTTTTGTTGTTCCACTGTCAAATAAAAGGATTTATCCCTATTGAACTGTTATTTGTAGGGAGAAGAGTATATGAGACAGAATCTACATAATATGTGTCCATAAAAGAGTGAAGTCGTGTTTAAGCGGTATTACCTGAAGCACACGTAAGAGGAAAAATTATAGGAAAAACCCAAAAAAAACTTGAGTCCAAATCCTTTCTCCCGAAGGATATTATTATAAACTTATCCCCCCCCCCGTCCAAAAATCTACTCTTGGAAAACGTTTTTGATTGAGCTGGGATGCCTATTGCTTTGACATGTTACCACTTTATTAAATAGCGTCTTTAGTGAAAAAAGTTCAAAAGAAAATAATGGAACATTTCTAACCCCTCTGTAAAAAAAAAAAAAATGTTTGAGGCCATCCCACCTATTAGAAAACTCCTTTGGGCACCGTAGTAATCCAAGTGTTTTGAATACCACAACTTTGTTAAATAAAGTCTTTAGTGAGGAAAGCAAAAAGAAAATAACCATGAGACTTTTCAATTATAATCCCTCTGACTTTAATTTCGGTTCCCGTCCAGTTTTTATTCTGGCGTATAAGGTCATAATTCGCTTAAAAATGCCTTTGTAGCTTATCAATCTTATAACTTATATAAATGAAAAATTGCTGAAATAGAAAAAAAAAGCTAGCGAGCTCTTTGACCTCAGAAAATTGAACCCGGGGAACGATTAATTAACTTTTTTTTCTGGAGTTTTTAAAGAATCTCAAAATTATTTGTCTATCTTCTTTCAAGCAAAAAGGCAATTGTGAGGTTCTTTGAGGGTTAGAACAGCTTCGTGGATGAAAGGATCCAATAAATTCCTAGGCAGTATAGTAAATTTGATACAGTTTTTAGATAGGTTTTATTACCAGACAATCTGAAACAATATGTGTTCTGCTTAAATCCTAAGAATCACAGAATAAAGTGCTTGACAAAACTAAACAAATTTTCGTTCACATGAATGTGAATTGTATTTCTCTCACCTCCTCAGCTCCCTACTCTTTTACGCTAAGCAGTATTTAGTATTCATAACATGTGAAAACCTTCGCGTAAAAGGAGGAAGGGACTCAAGGGATGGTGATAACACTCCCCATAGAGGATACTTTATGTTTATTTTAAGTTTTATCATCGCCCTGTGCTTTCATTTGGGAATTTCTTATGTATTTAAGCAAACTGTTCGTGGTGATCAACTGTAAGTAAGGACCGACATGGCCTAATACTAACCGAATCTCTAAAAAAAAACTGAATTTTAATATTAATTGACACATCAAAAGAATTAGCTTTTAGTGCTGATTCCAAATATATAGAGTTCATTACGTTTAATGCTGCTAGTCAAAAGCTACAAGCCTGAGAAAATTTGCCTGGTCATAGGCAGCGCAATCGCTCTGCCTAAGTAAAGAACGATGTTGGCACAATATTTTTTTTTTTTTTCCATACCAGGGCACTTCGTATCGAAGGAGTTTTCGTAGAAACTTGGAAAAGAGCTCATTCGATTGGAAATTGGAACTGCTAGTGCCGTTTTTAATAGTCGAAAGTGATTGGGAGGCAACACCCCTTTCCACGCCCACCATTTCCCCAAAAACATCCAATCAAAATTTTGAGATAGCCATTTTGTTCAGCGTAGTTGATTTCTAGATAGAAATTATGTTTTTGAGGAGGACACTCCCTCACAGCCCTCAAGGCAAGGGTTTTAAGTTATGCCCTGGGGGCATATAAGAGCGATGTTGGCACAATGTATTTTTTTTTTTCTTGGGACCAGGGCTCTTTGTATCGAAGAAGTTTTCGTAGAAACTTCGAAAAGGGCTCATTCAATTGGAAATTGGAGTGGCTTGTGCCCTTTTTAATAGTCGAAAGTGATCGGAAGGCAACTAACACCCGTTCCACGCCCACCATTTCCCAAAACACATCCATTCAAAATTTTGAGATAGCCATTTTGTTCAGCGTAGTTAATTTCCACATGGAAATTATGTTTTTGAGGAGAACACTCCCCCACGGTCCTCAGGGCAAGGGTTGTAAGTTATACCCTGGGGGTATATAAGGTTTTTGTAGAAAGCGTTGTCGTAAAAACTTCAAAAACGGCTCATTCAATTGGAAATTCAAAAGGCTAGTGCCCTTTTTAATAGTCCAAAGTGATTGGAGGGCAACTAACCCCCCTCTCATGCCCACCTTTCCCCAAAAACATCCAATCAAAATTTTGAGATAGCTATTTTGTTCAACATAATTGAAAGTTCTGGAAATGAGGTCTTTGAGTATGACAACCCCCCCCCCCCCCACATTCCTCAGGGCAAGGGTTGTAAGTTATACCCTGGGGGCATATAAGGTTTTTATAGAAAGCGGTGTCGTAGAAACTTCAAAAAGGGTTCATTCGATTGGAAATTGAAATGGCTAGTGCCCTTTTTAATAGTCGAGAGTGATTGGAAGGCAACTAATACACCTTCCATGCCCACTATTTCCCCAAACACATCCAATAAAAATTTGGAGATAGCCATATTGTTCAACGTAGTTAAAAGTTCTGGAAATTATACCTTTGAGAAGGACACTCCCCCCACAGTCTTCAGGGCAAGGGTTATAAGTTATGCCCTGGGGGAATATAAGGTTTTCATTGAAAGTTTTGCCGTAGAAACTTGAAAAAGGGTTCATTCGATTGGAAATTCAAAGGGCTAGTGCCATTTTGAATAGTCGAAAATGATTGGAGGGCAACTAACCCTCCTCTCACGCCCACCATTTATCCAAACACATCCAATCAAAATTTTAAGATAGCCATTTTGTTCAACGCACTTGTAAGTTCTGGAAATTAGGTCTTTGAGGCTGACAACCCCTCCCCCTCAGGGCCCTCAGGGCAAGGGTTACAAGTTATGCCCTGGGGGCATATAAGGTTTTCATTGAAATTTTTGTCGTAGAAACTTGAAAAAGGCCTCATTCGATTGGAAATTCAAAGGGCTAGTGCCATTTTTGAACAGTCGAAAGTGATTGGAGGGCAACTAACCCCCCCTCTCACGCCCACCATTTATCCCAACAACACATCCAATCAAAATTTTAAGATAGCTATTTTGTTCAACGCAGTTGTAAGTTCTGGAAATTACATATTTGAGGATGACAACCCCTCCCCCTCAGAGCCCTCAGGGCAAGGGTTACAAGCTATGCCCTGGGGGCATATAAGGTTTTTATTGAAAGCTTTGTCGTAGAAACTTGAAAAAGGGTGCATTCGATTGGAAATTCAAAGGGCTAGTGCCCTTTTTAATAGTCGAAAGTGATAGGAGGACAACTAACCCCCCTCTCACGCCCACTTTTTCCCCAAACACATCCAATAAAATTTTTTAGATAACCGTTTTGTTCAACGTAGAAAGTTTTGGAAATTAAGTTTTTAAGGATGACAACCCCTCCCCCCAGCCCTCAGAGCAAGGGTTGTAAGCTATGCCCTGGGAGCATATCAGGTTTTAATAGAAAGTGTTGTCGTAGAAACTTCAAAAAGGGCTTATTCGATTGGAAATGGAAATGGCTAGTGTCCTTTTTAATAGTTGAAAGTAATTGGACGGCAACTAATCCCCTTTTCACGCCCACCATTTCCCCAAACACATACAATCAAAATTTTGAGATAGCTATTTTTTTCTACATAGTTGAAAGTTCTGGAAATCGTGTCTCTGTAGATGACAACCCCCCCCCCCCCACAGCCCTCAGGGCAAGGGTTGTAAGTTATGCCCTGGGGGCAAAAGAGGTTTTTTGTAGAAAGAGTTGTCGTACAAACTTCAAAAGGGCTCATTCGATTTGAAATTGAAAAGGGTAAGGCCTTTTTTAAAAGTCGAAAGTGATTGAAGAGCAACTAACCCCCCTCTCGCGCCCACCATTTTCCCAAACACATCCAATCAAAATTTTGAGATATTCGTTTTGTTCAACGTAGTTGAAAGTTCTGGAAATTAGGTCTTTGAGGATGACAACCCTCCCCCCCCCCACATCCCTCAGGGCAAAGGTTGTAAGTTATGCCCTGGGGGCATATAAGGCTTTTATAGAAATTTTTGTCGTAGAAACTTCAAAAGGGCTCATTTGATTGGAAATTGAAAGGGCTAGTGCCCTTTTTAATAGTCGAAAGTGATTGAAGAGCAACTAACCCTTCTCTCACGCCCACCATTTTCCCAAACACATCCAATCAGCATTTTGAGATATTCATTCTGTTCAACGTAGTTGAAACCCCCCCCCCCTCCCGCACAACCCTCAGGGCAAAGGTTGTAAGTTATGCCCTCGGGGCATATAATGCTTTTATAGAAAGTTTTGTCGTAGAAAAACTTCAAAAGGGCTCATTTGATTGGAAATTGAAAGGGTTAGTGCCCTTTTTAATAGTCAAAATTGATTAAAGGGCAACTAACACCCTCTCACACCCACCATTTTCCCAAAGACATCCAATCTAAATTTTGAGATAGCCGTTTTGTTTAACGTAGTTGAAAGTTTTGGAAATTAGGTCTTTGAGGATGACAACCCCCTCACAGCCCTCAGGGCAAGGGTTGTAAGTTGTGCCCTGGGGGCATATAAGGTTTTCATAGAAAATGTTGTCGTAGAAACTCAAAAAGGGCTCATTCGATTGGAAATTGAAAGGGCTAGTGCCCTTTTTAATTGTCAAAAGTGATTGGAAGGCTTGACATTTTTATAGTAAAGATCGATCTGGGTACAATGTATTATTTGTTATTTTTTTTTATTTTTTTTTTTAGGGCACTTCGTATCGAACGAGTTGTCGTAGAAACTTCGTAAAGGGCTCATTCGATTGAAAATAGAAAGGCCCTTTTCAATAGTCGAAAGCAATTGGAGGACAACTAGTCCCCCTCCCACACCAATCCTCCCATTTGTCCATTATGTTTAAAAACTAAATGTTGCCTTAAGATTAAATCAAAATGCACTGTGTTAATGCTAATTCCCCATAAGGGGTCTCAGCAGTATCCCAAGAACGACTGAGGGTATTATGTTCAAACTTTCGGGGCTACTTCTGCTCTTAAAATTTAACCAAATCAAAATAGCGCAAGTGTATCCAAGCAATCAAAGAAAGTAAACAGATTTGTCTTGCTAATGGTATCAAGTTTTCTATTTCAGGTCAACTAGAGGAAGTATGAAACTAAATTAAATACTGCTATTTGTGTCCATATTTTTAAAAGGGTGTATGTTGTTAAAAATTGCTGAAAATTATTCTCCAGCATACAAATAGCAGGCCAAACTATAAAGTCTTAAAAAAAGAAAAGATTTAAAGTATTATTTTCTTTTTCCCTGAAAAGACTATGTCAATATAAAAGGAACAGAAATTAATTTTTAAAAAACTTTTTTCACAAAATAAATTTTTCAAAGAAAAGTAACGAACTGCATTAAACCAAAAATGAGCAAAAGTTAAAATCAAATAACCTACCAAGCGTGAAACCACCACAAATCCGCATCGATAAATAAATGTATCCCAAAACGAACAGAAATTACATTAAATAACCGAGTCAAACTCAAAACTAGCAGAAATTAACATGAATAGGGCTCAAAACCCCTGCCCTTCTAAGGCTAGAAAACAATTTGCACTTTACTAAAAAAAATACAAATGAATGTGAATTGTTAGTTTAATATTCATATACTGATATTTAGTAGTCAAAATGTTAATATTATTTGATTTATTAAAGTTATGAAAGTAAAAACATTTATATTTTTTCAGTAAAGTGCAAATTATATTTTGACTCGGTTATTTATTGTAATTTCTGTTGGTTTTGGGTTTCATTTATTTATCGATGCTGATTTGTGGTAGTTTCACGCTTGGTAGATTATTTGATTTGATTTTTTGCTCATTTTTGGTTTAATGGAGATCTTTACTTTGCTTTGAAAAACTTATTTTGTGTGGAAAAAGTTTTTTCATTAATTTTCAAAAAAAGGGGGAAATGCCCCCTAAATGTTAAGCGAGAAAATAACACCATCATGTTCGTTCAGTATATCAGAGAATTCTACTGTACAGGTTTCAAACTTTTATTTACAAAAATGTGGAATTTTGCATTTTTTGCTAGACAAATAATCACGGATTCGTGTTTATTTTTTTCATTTTTGTTTCTCTGTTTTTTTTTTTTTTTTTTTTTTTTTCCCCGGGGGTTATCGTATTTATACAATGGTCCTTGAGGATTGAGGAAGGATTCATTTAAAAAAGAATCAAAACCTCTAGTGCCCTGTTTTAAGTAGCCAGACAGATATGAGGGCAACTAGCCCTCCTTCCACTCTGCTCAGAAATCAAATACATTTTAACTGAAAGTAAAGACAAATACTAAAACTTAAAACAAACAGAAATTATTGCGTCTATAAGGAGGCCTACCTTTCTTCGAGCCATTTTTGCATTTTTGTGAATTGACTCCCCTGTGCAGCATTGTGTGTAGCTCATGCTACATGTTGAATACTCAATTTCGTCTCACTCCCTCCTTCTCTCTCTCACCCTCACCTAACTTCTCTTTCTTGTTCCTTGTATTTTCCAGTTTATTATTTTTTTTTCTCTCTCTATCTTTTATGCATAGGAATCACCGACAATTTTTTCTCATCTTAAGATATTCAAATGAAAACAAGAACGGGGATTTTTTTATGGATGTTACAGATCAATTTTCTTAAGACACAAGGGAAAAAATGCTTTTAAGCTAAAAGCTTGCCTTTGGCAGCCAGAGTTTTACCATCAAAGGGGTGTTTTTTATAAAGAAAGATTATCTGAAGTGCTAAGACCTCAAGCCACCCTCTTGGCATACTGTAATATTTGATTTGATTTTGGAAATGCATATTTGATGTACCTAATGGTATAATAATTTCTATGCTCTTGAAAACTTGGATTATTTCATATGTAAAAGTTTTGGACAAATTAAAAGCTGAAATGAACAATTTGTTTCGAATCACAACTGTTCCTTAAGACAATGAATTTTGAACTTGAAGTTATTCAGAGATTAAATCATAAACAAAAAATGCTCATCCAAATTAAACAGCGATATTAAAACTGAAAATCACCAGATATGAACCTATAAATGACATCAAACTTAACGAGCTGTCAAAGTTAAAACGAATATGGGTATCAAACATAAGATAAACAGTAATTAGAGCAAATAGGCAGGGGCGTCGTTTGGGGGTGGCAAGGGGTGCAGTTGCCCCCCCAATAATGTGGAGAAAAAATATTAAACATCCCATGCCCTTTGAGTGTCCAGATATGGACCCCTCTTGCCCCCCCCCCAATAAAAATGTTGGAGATTCGCCCCTGCAAATAGAGGTAGCCAAGACCATATTCAGGGGTCGGGTGAGGGGGTTTGAATCCCAAAGCGAAATGATTGTCTGACTCGTAAAAACGTAATAAAAATGCATAAAGAGACATTTTTAATGTTTTTTTACAGCTATTTGTACCCCCCCCCCCCCCCCCAAAAAAAAAAAAAAAAAAAACCACACCCGAATGAAAAATCATGGATAAGACCCTTGGGGCAGGGCCATTGGGTTCTAAAAGCATGATTTATTGTTTCCAATATTACCAATTGCTGTAACTGGTCATTTTGTCTAACTATTGATTTTCTATACCTTTGAAAATAATACATTCAAAAGAAAGGAAACATTGATGTGTGTGCCATATTTTAAGTGCCATTTGTACTTTACTGAAACTTAAACTTGGTTCAAATATTGTTAATTGATTTTTCAGGACGCTTCATTAAGCTATCGATTTTCGATACATTTGAAAGGAATGGCTTTGAAAGGAAGAAGAGCATCGATGAAAATTGGTGTCGTATTAAAACAGCATGACCGTCATGCTGAACGTCAGCTCGTCAAGTTGATCGTCAGAAATATATTTATTCTCACGTAAAATAGAAACTCTCATATATTTATAAGAAGCTCTTTGCGGAAGTTTCACTGTAGTTTGATTTTGACGGGTTTTGTTTCTTAATAATAAAAAAAAAAATGTAAACTGTAAAAAATATACCCAAGTTCTCAGTAAAGTGTAAACCAGGCTGTAGCCTTTACTGGGGGGGTGGTTTACTGAGGAGAGTGGCATCCCCACTAGCAATTAAAATTATTTCTGCTCTCTTTAATCTTAATACCATTATTCAGTTGTAATTTATATTCATTTCGGGTTCTATTTTATTCATCATAGCCTTTTTTTCAGGTTTGAATGCTTGTATCGGTTAATTTCTGCTCGTTTGAAGTTCTAAAATTGGGCTTTCCATTTCGTTGACGTTTTTTTTAAGTGTTATTGATTTTGTTTATTTCATTGCCTCTCATCTTTAATTGACAAACTCCATCTATGTCGCCATAAACCAAATCTCACACCCTCGCGTACACCAGGCCTTATCATCAGTCTTGTATCCACCTTCATCATTTATTTAATCATTTTTAATTTAAGCTGGCGAAATTCAATGCATTAAATAACGCTAAAGAGTTGCATCAACGCTCCTTAAGTCATCCTTGGGTGATCATTTTCAGAAAGCTGTAAACACGTCTATATAATAGAAGTGGTTAAGGGGGCTTGGAAGTCCCTTTAACCATTGTTGCAATCCTTGCAAGTTTCTGATTTCAAGAACCTTGAACATGACACCCTGAAGCCACTAGAAAATGGTATAGCAGTGAAATAAAAACTACACCGTCGTAATCAAAATAGCCGATAACCTTATATAGGAGAATTACAGTCCCCCATCTTGAGTTGCGAGGAAAACCTTTTTTTCGGAATTGCATGTTGTAGTACAAATACTAAAGTTTTTAATGAAACAGGCGCAGTCACTAAGCGGTGTGTGAGGGTTTGCAGAGAGCCTTTTACGAGCAGATAAGGAATGAGGTCTTTCCATGAGAGAAGAATGCTAAATTACTGTTTGGACAGTTTGTATCGGTAGCCAAAGGTGTCACTGTAAAAGTGTTCCTTTTTTTTGTTTTATTTTTTTACATCCAACGATCTGCCACTGGTTTGTTTCAGTACTTGAAAATTTTCATAGCCTTTTTGCTATTTAGCAAAGTGTTATCGTTTCAATTCAGTGGAATAAAATAAGATCGCTTAAAAAACCTAAATAGCTATATTTCTTCATGCGAAAAATACCGTATTTCTAACTTATTTCTAAATAAACTAATGTCCTCAACCCCCGGATCCCAGTAGGAATATTATTCGAAATTTCTGGATCTAAACAACAGATAGTGAAGCCTGTACGTGTGGTGTCTCGGTACTTCCTAGACTCCCTCGATATTCCTAATACCATATTAGTAAGGGCACTATTAACACGAAAGAACTGAATAAGGCTAAGAGATACATTATAAGACATCATACACCGGAGGAGGAGCTTTTCAAAAATATGTGCGTTATATTATCATGTCAAGAGATACAGGTGTCAAGTCATCTTGTAAGAATATTTGGTTTTCGTCAAAAAATTGTGTTTAGTTGAATATATTTTGTTTATTAAAAAACGGCCTCGATATAGCTCTCTATGATGCTTCATTGCCCCACTGGCAATGACGAAAAAAAAGAAGAAAAAGGAGACATCATTACTTTCCATGCGAAAAAGTAATTTTCTTTGTTGCTCAAGATGGGTGACTATAATTCTCCTTAATAGCGTTTTTGGGCACATTGATTCCTATGATGGGGTTTTTATTTCAGTCCGACACCATTTTGTGGGATTTCGCGCTATTTTTCGTAAATTCCATAAATTTGTTTTCGCAATAAACTTTCTTTAGTTACATTCTTTAATCAGGTTCAAGTAGTTGTTTTTTTCTTAAAATGTGTTTTTAAGATTTTGATTTCTACAGGCTAAAGTCCGTTCTTTACTAGGTTGGGGTGTTTTCCACAACTATGATCATCTTGAATATTAGCTCTATCTCCTAAGTTATTTTTGCCAGTCTATTTGTACATATTTGTCATCATCCAAGATGACAAATATTTTTATATTTTTAATTATATTATAATATTAGTTATATATTTTTTTAATAATCATTTTGTTTCTTCAGGGGATCCAGGAACAGCGTTGGGTCTTCACAGTTGCTTTTCGAAAGCCTACCCTTTACTTTCTCACAATTTTCTTTAGCTTTTTTTCTACGTACTAACTGTTGAAAACTTGTCATCCATTGACATATTGCTTCAATTTTTTACTTTTGTTTGCGCAATCAAATTTTACCGTAAGATTAATCGAAATAATATATCATTCTTGATAATATATCAATAATAATATATCATTAAGAGTATCATTCTTGAATCAGGTTTTAAATCTTCCTCGCTTGACGGTTTATTTCAAAATGCATTTTAAAATTTTCGGTTACCATTTTCGGTAAAAATTTCGAGTTCGCTCTTTACTAGTAGGCCCCTAAGGGGGACATTTGATCTATTATGAGCTGCTTTCCTGTTGTAGAGTAATATTCTTAGGCATGAATATACGATGAGCCAAAGATAATAGGATTGTGATTCCTGGGGCAATACGTCGCCTGTTGCTGCTAGAAGAGCACTACCAAGTGGGTGGGCCCAGGGGTTCATAGCGTCTCTCATTAAATTGACGGTTCCAAGGATTTCTTTCCGTCCGGTTCATAGCCGGATGTAGCACTTTGTGTAGACATGAGGAGATAAATTAGTCCCTGGCCTGCACCAGTAGGACATATTGCTTTTTCTGAGACCATAATGATTTCAGTGATTCAAATAATATGAAAATTGTGTCTCTGAACGTTACAGTATTAAGAAGCAACTATCATATTGACAATTGAGCTACTTAGGTCTTGCTTAGGTTAGGTTAGGTATAAATTATAGAATTTTAGTTGCTCATTTTAGGAATAAAAAGTGCAAGGCATTAGTCATAGCAGCATATGCCTCTGTAAAACCAGCTGACGAAGATACTGGAGATTTAGATGAACTTTACACACTCTTATGGGAACAAATTGACAGGATCCTAGGCTTAAATCTAGTATTTTTAAATCTAGTATAAGCTGACATGGTACTCGTATGATGGTAAGAGGGCTAACGTTATTGATTATGTCATTGCAAATCAAAGACTGCCAGGATCTATACAAGGTTCTTGGCTATAAAGTAGTGTTGTTGTTGTTTAAAAAGTAAACGTTTCCTTTCTGTGTTTTAAAAAGTAAACATTACCATCTACTAGTGTCTAGAGTTAATCAAAAGCTGAAATTGAATAATAGTAACAACTTCCGGGACGTTGTTACGCTTGTAGACTCCTAGATGAGAATTTGAGATTAACTTTTCAGGAATACTTGAATATGAAATTGGAGAGTCTAAAATTTGACAACGTAGAAAATGGATAGAATAATTTTAGGAAAATATTTTGTGAAATAGAAGATGGTGTATTAAGGAGAAAAGTTAAAAACGCAGCTAGCGAAAACGTTTAAAGCTTGGTAAAAAAAAATTAAAAAAAAAGAAGAGGGGCTTGCACAAGAACTATTTGTGTGAATTATCATATGATAATAATAGAAAAGTAAAGAAAACGAGAATGCATTGAAGTGTGAATTAAGGAGGCATAAAGTGGAGGATATGGATTAAATTTCGGGGATCTGGAAGATACAGCCAGGTGGAACTGAGAGGAAGATTAATTGAGCTTGGCTTCTCTAGGAAGCAAAATAATTAGTATAATGATACTTTTCAGACACGGAGAAGATGTAGATAAAGTTTTAAGAGAAGAACAGCGTGGTTTTAGGAAGCGGAAAGGACGCGTGGACCAAATTTTCACATTTAGATTATTAATTGGGAAGTGCTGGTATGGTCCGAACCCTATAGTCCTCAGTTTTATAGATTATGAACACTTTATTGATTAGTACTTTGCATGCAAGGCCTTATCCAGGAAGAGGGTTAGGGGTTTTGAATCCCCTCCCTCCGCAATGTTTGCCTGACTCGTAAAAACATAACAAAAATGCATTGAATTGTTGCAACATATATGTTGCATTGAATTGAAGTTATCAAGTATTTTGCAGTAGGTTGCATATGGTTGCATCAAGACATGGCTAATTGTAGACAGAGAAAAGCCAAGACAGATAGTTCAAGTAATTGAGAGGCAAATGTTTAAATGGCTGAGGCTGTACGGGTAAATTGGGGCTGTACGGGGGCTGTACAAAGTTTTGATACGTTATAAATTTTTTATTGTAAACCCCCTCCCCCCGAAATACCCCCCCCTGAATAAAATTCCAGGATGCAGCCTTGTTTGCACGAGCACAATGTTGCTGCGGTCAAGTTAGTATATATGGCTAGTAGCTGGTTTGGTATCAAATCAGGATGGTATTGAATCGTTTTATGTCCAACTTGCGGCTCTCTGATCAAATAGATTATAAATCCATTTGTTATTTGTATTATTTTTTATAATTGTACACTCAGCGTGTCTTACCAAGGTATATTTGAGGCTGTTTTCACCATTCTTACGTTAATGATCGATTAAGATATTGTTATAATTCCGTATTTAGTCATGGAGATACCTCGGAAAACAATAAGGCGACAAAGGGCTAGTCGTGCATCCTCAGGCCCATTTCATCCCTTAGAAATTCGCGATATCTGAGAATTTTCTACCGATTCAATCTTCTGCTAATGCTCTATGATAATCTGTTCTGATCATCAGGCCAAGGGAAAAAAGGGAAGAATGGGCTTAACGTCAAGCGACAAAGAGAAATAGGAAAACCATGATATTCTGAGAAAAATTGGAAATATAAGAGATATAACAGCTTTAAACTGATCTTTTTGAATGTACAGTAATTATCTGGATAATTGACAAACCTCCAGAGGAAGCTGTCAGAAACACCGACAGTTAGGCTATATGTCAGGGAGAAAATGATTTTCATTTTTATTTCTTTTCTTATAGAGCCTAATTCATCTTCAATACATCAACTATACCAAAATAGATTGCAGCACTTTCTTTTCTGTTTAAGATAAACGAAGTAAACTCGAAAGTAGATTAGTTAGCATCATTTGGAACAAAATTAGGCCAATAATCAAAGGCAATGTTATAGCGTTGCTCATGGTAAAGAGCCACTAGGCTTCAATGTTTTATTCTTATTATTCTTTTTTTCCAGAGGCACTTCATGTGTAAGGGGTGTCATATTAACTTTGGAGGGGGCTCATTCGATTGGAAAGGGAAAGTTCTAGTGCCCAATTTAAGAGTAAAAAGTTATCGACGAGAATTTATCCCCCCACGCCCTTTTTTCCCCAAATGCATACGACCAAAATTTTTAAATAGCCACTTTTGTTTAAAATAGTCCAAAAGGAAAATAGCTATGCCTACAGGGTTGGCACAATCTCCCACAACCCCAGGACAAGGTTTGTAATATGCAAGTCACTCATTGCTAACATTTAAGTTTTTCTGGAAAGGATAATGGTATAAGCTTCGGAGAGGCTCATTCGATTGGAAATCGAAAGTTTTAGTTCCTTTTTAAAGAATCTAAAGTGATCAAATAGCAACCAGCCCCCATGGCCTTTTCTCCAAATACGTCCAATCAAAATTTTGAGATAGTCATTTTGTTTGAAATAGTCCAAAAGGTTGAATAATTATGCTTCTGAGTTTGACTACCCCCCCCCCCCTGAGCCCGTGAGGCAAGGGGTGTAATTTATGCAAGCTGTCCATTGTTAACGTATAAGGTTTTTATGGAAGGGGTGGTCGTATAAACTTTGGAAGAGGCTCATTCAATTGGAAATCTAAAATTCTAGTTCCCTTTTAAAAGACAAAAGGGATTGAAGGGTAAGCAGCCCCCACCTCGCACCATTTTTCACCAATTGCTTTAGATCAAAATTTAGAGATAGCCATTCTGTTCAAAATAATTCAAATATCAAATAACTATCCTCTGGGATTGACACACACACGCCCCCAGCATCTGGGATAAGGGCTATAAATCATGCAATTTGTTTTACATGCAGGATTTATCAGTAGGAAAAGTCTAAGAGCACTAAGGTTGAACTTTGGAGAAAGTTGAGGGGTATCTTCTGCTTAATCAAAAGATGCTAAGTGCAGCCAGTTTATCAAAAAGGAAGATGAGCAATATTCTAAGAACGGCTGAGGGTATTGAGTTGAAAATTCTAGGACAAGTTGAGGGGGATTTTGAAAAGTGGTTGGAGGGCCACCAGTCCCCTCCTATGCCCTATTTAGTGGCCCTCCCTCCAAAAGTATTTGATCAAAATTTAAAATAGGAAGCTTATTCAAAAAAGCAACCAATTATAAATAATGTTGCTAGAAAGAGGCTATTCGTTCTAAAAACATTCAATCGAAACAAACACAACCAAGAAATATTATCCATTAATCAAAACCTATTGCAATTCTGTATCGTTTACTAGGCTACAATCGAGGAGAATCACTCCTCAAAGTCAAACTGTAGCACTGTTTGCAGTTATGGCCCTTGTTAGGCAGACTCGTGAGAGAACTCTCCCCGACGCCACTAAGAGGCCATGCAAGCAGGGTTTCCTTTCTGGAGACAGGGACGGGGGAAAGATCATATAGCAGAGTGGAAACCCAAAACCATCTCACAGCACCAGAACAGCTCTATCCTTTTATACTCAGCCTATTCTTGTTACGGAAACGGAAATAAGCGGTAGAAGAGCCATTGACTAGGCGTATAACATTTTATCTTGTTATTCTACCTATCCTGTTAATGCTTGGTGGGTAGCAAATTAAAATTGGAAATATTTCTTGGGCAATAAAAAGTAAACCTTCCTTTCCTGACTAGTGTTTTCCTATTTACACAATAATTACTTTCCCCTCTTTACTATAGCTTTCACAGACTCCTTAACTCTTTTCCTACGATAGCTATGTAAAGAGACAACTTAAAAAAAATAGTGACACAACTAAAGTCAGGCTGATGGAAGGCCTCTTATAATTCTACCCACAGTCATGGAACATATAATGACTATAAAATTGTTTCCTTGGAACAGCCATCCCCGTTCCTAACGAGGATATTCCTAAGTTCCTGAGTTCAAGTTCAAAAATTGATATCCTAGTCATTTTTCTCAGTTCAACTTTGGCTGTCTTTCAATATGCCTGTTAGCTCTTTTCATGGTTCTTTATTGATTGTTATTGTATATTATTGCCTAGGTAACAGTCACATTAGGGGCGTAACCAGGGTAAGCTCTGACAAGCGATTCTCTGAAAATTACAATTTTCTGTGCACTTGACAAATTGCGTCCTTTCAAACTTGTTCATCAACAAAAAATTATCCGAATATCCCCAGTAATTTGACTCCCTAGGAAACCCATTTTGATTACTGAATGAAGTGCATAATGTGTCAAAGGTGTAGAAACAATTACCCTAATTCAAGTAAGAAGTTTTCAAGTGTCGTATTATTATTGCCTACAGTTTTTGGGAGGGGAGGGGATGACAAATAGATACGTTATGTACTTGACGATGTAGATAACTGGTGTGGATTTTTTAGAAACAGATATTGTCATCTATTTTGCAAAAGTGGGAGGATCTTTGAAAAAAACTGTCTATAGTTTGTGGGAGGGGAGGGGTAATAAATATATGCTTTGTGTACTTGGCGATGTAGATCACTGGTGATCTTTTTCTAGAAACAGATATTGTCATCTAAATTGCAAAAGTGGGAGGATCTTTGAAATAATTGTCTACAGTCTGTGGGAGGGGAGGGGGTAATGAATATATGCTTCATGTACTTGACGATGTAGATCACTGGTGAGCTTTTTCTAGAAACAGATATTGTCATCTATATTGCACAAGTGGGAGGATCTTTCACAGAAAAATATTTTCCACTGTACATTCTTTCATACTCTCAGTTACTAAATTCCGCTTACCATGGGAAGAGAGTGTTCGCTCTTTGCTTAATCCCCCAAAGTCCACGGGGGGACTTTGGGGGGACCCAATGTTTACATATAGTATTGGTTATTGGGAAGTATACAGAAGTTTTCAGGGGGATGTTTTCTGGTTGTGGGGGGGGGGTGTCGGTGGTTATGTGAGAGGATCTTTCCATGGAGGAAGTTTTCATGGGGGAAGGGACATTTCTATGACCGGATTTCCCAGCATTATTTAAAAAAACGATCAGAAATTAAATAAAAAAACTGAAAGTAAGGAGGTGACATCAACACTTAAAACGAACAGAAAATATTACGTATATGATAGGGTCTGCCCCCTAGTCAATACCTCGCTCTTTAATCTAAAGACTTTTTAGTACTTTTATAAGAGCTATTTTATCCTAATTAACGGCCTTTTTGGTTAAGGGATCATTTTTAAAGAATTGGAACAAAATTCGAACTTTAGCCTAAAGAGCGAGGTATTGACTAGGGGGCGGACCCCCTAATATACGTATTAAAAATATATGAATATAGAAGTTCGTTGCGTAAGTTAATTCGTAAATTACATATATTTATTACTAATAAAAACGTTCTTGAATAAGTTTAAACAACTTTCGAGAAAGCCATTTAACCAAATAAAAGTAAAATGAATATGCAAATTTTGATTTAATTATTCATGTACGGTGAGCCAAAATAAAAACCTACATTAATTCAAAAACGTTCAAAAATTAAATAAAAAAAACAAGTTTTTTTTAACTGAAAGTAAGGAGCGACATTAAAACTTAAAACGAACAGAAATGATTCCGTATATGAGAGGGGCTGTCTCCTCCTCAACGCCTCGCTCTTTACGCTAAAGTTTTTTATTGTTTTAAAAAAAAAAAAAAAAGTTTTGAGAAAGAGTCTAACTTTAGTGTAAAGAGCGAGGCGTTGAGGAGGAGACAGCCCCTTTCATATACGGAATAATTTCTGTTCGTTTTAAGTTTTAATGTCGCTCCTTACTTTCATTTAAAGAAACTTATTTTTTTATTTAATCTTTTAAAACCCGCTATTTTTAAAGTGATCATTCATAAAAAACATTCGCCTCCCCTCTCTGAATGTTGCTTTTCCTCTCTTTGTAGTAAAATGCTGGATCAGAAGTGTGCAGTAACTTGGCCTGATTTGTCCATGATTTACGTTTGTCCTTTCTTCAGTCTTCATGAAGGTAGCCCTCAGGTGACCATTTTCACACATTTTCTTTTCTTATGTTGCATTTGTTTACTTTGTGCTTAGTCTAGTTATTGCCCTATATTTAGAGGGTTTTTTACTTGACCCATCAAGCAAATTCGGCTCTCTTGGAACTTGAAATAGTCTTTTTGGAAATGAATCTTATGTTGTAGCTTTCTTCATTTAGAGGACTCTTAGGAGCCAAGGCCGTGTCCAGGGGGGGGGGGGGGTACCCGGTTTGAACCCCCCCCCGAAATTTTTGACCGAGTCGAAAAAAGTCAAAAATTAGTAAAATCTAGGTAAAATCAGTAAAATTAGTCGAAAACTGAGTCAAAAATTAGTAAACCCCCCCCAAAAAAAATCCTGGATCTGCCCTTGATAGGAGCCCAATAATTTTTTTTTGGAAAAGTGCGAGATACGCTTCTCTTTTTTAGGCATGGCGATGAAATAAGATTGCTTACTATGTTGGGTCTTGTAGCTCCTGCAACTATTTTATCTTTTTAAGAATTCTTAGTGATGTGATTAAGTAATTGCATATACTTCTTCATTGCAAGTCCCTCAAAAAATGTAAAGTGACTCGGAATCACCATTAGTTTGAATAAATCCTGCTGTTGTTTTTTATTAACCTTGAGATAAATTTTGCCCCAGTAAGAAGTACTTGGGAAACTTAGAAACCATCATTACTATGTTATATTTTCTTCTAACTTATTTATCAAACTAAACGATTTTTACTGCATACGCATGTTTATTTATAGAATTTATTCACGCTAAAAAATGATGCAACAGGGACGGTTGGATTAAATTGTTCTGTTGATTATCTTTATGTAGGTATTGATGGAATGAGGACGGTAGTCAAAAACCATATAGTTTAGGTCTAAACTTCTATAAACTCCTTGGAAATGGGAGTCATGCTGTTTTGAATAGTGTTGCTGGAGAAGATAAGGTCACTAGGGATTTTGTTTGTTTTGAAGACAAAACTGGATTCAGTTAATAACTTTGCTTGTCCGGTAACCTTAAATATTGCATGGCTGAACTTAACTTCTATTTAACTTATATGCATTTTGAATTATGCACAGTTGTTAATTGAAAAGAAAAAAAAACATTTCCTTCATATTTTAGTATCTAAAGCCCACTACATGTAATTTTTTTGGCTATCTATCTATCTATTTTTGGCTTTTTTTTGGCTATATATCTATCTATCTTTGGATTTTTTGGCTATCTATCTATCTATTTTTGGCTGTTTTGGCTATCTATCTACCTATCTTTGGCTTTTTTTTTTGGCTATCTATCTATCTATCTTTGGCTTTTTTGGCTATCTATCTATCTGTGGCTTTTTTTGGCTATCTATCTATCTATCTTTTGTTTTTTTGGCTATCTATCTATCTATCTTTATCTTTTTTGGCTATCCATCTTTGGCTTTTTTGGCTATCTATCTATCTATATTTGCCTTTTTTTTGGCTATCTATCTATCTTGGCTAGTTTATGATTTATTTGTCTTCAAGTATAAATCCATTAAACATAAAAAAAAACGTAGGATATCGAGTTGTTGAAGGATCTGCCGTGGTAAGGTGACAGGGAATCTTAAGGATTTGTATATTACCCGTAAACATACCAATTTGTCTTGAACTGCTTTAAAACTATCTATTGGGCTACATATATACCAGCATATAACTTAGCTTTTTTGATAAAATAGATAGCACAAAAGTCGCAAGTTTTGGGGAAATTTATTTCACTAATAAACTTCTTGTAAGAAAAGTTGGCCCCATGAAATGGTGATTTACTTTCTTAGTCAATGAATTGTTGAAAAAAGCTTTTTCTAGTTCTGAATATGGAAATAGGTGATATCAGAAACGGAAATAGATTTCACACTGTGATATTACGTGACTTTCGTGTTACCCAAAATTTTACTAAAATAGCCTACGTAAAACTGAAATTTGGTCTCTCGAAAAAAAATAGGTTGTGGAAGTTTTCCCTCTCAGTTTCTGTATATTTCAAATACGTTACTGCACTGAGATGAAGGTTAAAAAATCTATAGAAGAAAACGTCTTTCAAAAAAGATTCCCTCCTTAATCATGCAAAAGTATTTTTCTGGGCATTATTAGTGGCAAGTAGCCTCCCCCCCTGACACCAAAAATAAGTTCATATGCATCGAAAAGATGAGAGGCTTCAGCAACAAAAGAATAAGATAAGTAACTGTTTCTTTCTTTAATTTATGCAAGATTCATCATGACAAAACTTTCCGAATAACCAGCTCTAATACATATAAACTCCTAAATAATAGAATCAGTTATGCCGTTAACTTTTATTATTTGTCATGTTGCATAGGAGTAGAAAAAAAAATGAAAGATAGAATGACTATTTGAAAGTGCTCCTTTTGTGACAAAAATTTGCGTTAAAGAACCGAAAATATGTGTATATATGTATGGTAGGGATTGACCTTATCCATGTCAAAATCCAAAACCCAATCATCATCGCCATCATTTTCAAATTGTTTGGTTCGTTTTACCTCGGCTTGTCTTTCATCATTATGAAATACATATTGCCGAACCTTTGGTTTTTTTTTTGTTTTTTTTTTTACAAAGGTATGGTAGGCTTTGATGACCTTATCCATGTCAAAATTCTAAACCCAATCATCATTGCTATCATTTTCAATTTAAACAGGTTTTGATTCTCGCTGTCCAGGTTGATTTTCATTGATTCGCTCATATGTTCGGTGTCACATATCTTCTAACCGCGTGCGTCTTTGCTCTTCATTTTCATTTTTGACACGCCGCAGCTATTCTTCTAACAACGTGTGTCTTTGCTCTTCATTTTTATTTTTTGACTCAGTCACTTACTCGGTGTCGTATTTCTTCTAACAGCATGTGTGTTTGCTATTTTCTTCATTTTTGACACGCTCTAATTGTCGTTTTCGCATATCTTCTAACCGCCCGTATCTTTGCTCTTCATTTTCATTTTTGACACGTTTTTGGATTTTGATTGCTTCAGACAATTTAGCAATGGCCTTTGCTTTAGCTGCCCGTATTGGTGTTGTCACAATTGATAGTGTAGGTTGTCGATTTTCACATCTTGTCACGTTTAGTAGTTCACGTTTGATATATATATATATATATATATATATATATATATATATATATATATATATATATATATATATATATATATATATATATATATATATATATATATATATATATATATATATATATATATATATATATATATATATATATATATATATATATATATATATATATATATATATATATATATATATATATATATATATATATATATATATATATATATATATATATATATATATATATATATATATATATATATATATATATATATATATATATATATATATATATATATATATATATATATATATATATATATATATATATATATATATATATATATATATATATAAAATTTGTTTACTAACCTTGAAGTCCATCTGATATGAGCAAATCGTCAATCATACCAGGAGCTCGCAGACTTGGTTGAGACGTAACATCAACAGCATCCAAATACTGGTTGCCTGAAATAAATCCCAACTTCACTTTCTTTTTAATGTTAAGTTTACGACCTATCGATATAGTCAGGATATTTCAATTTTTTTTTTTATAAATCAATCAAGCGGAACTCAGCAGTATCAAACAATTTGTGGTGACGAACTGTAAGTAAGGAGCAACCCGGCTCAATAGAAACGGAAACTGTAAAAAATGAAATTTTGATACCAATAAATATATCAAAAGAATCGGCTTTTTGTGCTGATTTTAAATATATAATTTTCATAAAATTTTATTTTACACATTAAAGAATACGAGCCTGAGAAAATCTGTCTGATTAAAAAAAAAAAAGGCGGAAATACCCCCTAAAAGTCCTTGAATGTTAACGAAAATTACATCATCAAATTACATCATCATAGCATATCAGAAAACTCTATTGTATAGGTTTCAAGATCCTATCGTCAAAATTAAATTTAAAAAAAAACAAGTTTTTTTTAACTAAAAGTAAGGAGTGACATTAAAACTTAAAACGAACAAAAATTAGTTTCTTATATGAAAGGGGATGTCCCCTCCTCAACGCCTCGCTCTTTAAGCCGAAGTTTTTTATCGTTTAAAAAAAATTGAGTTGTGAGACAGAGTCAAACTTTAGCGTAAAGAGCGTAAACTTGCTATTTTATTTAATTTCGAACGTTTTTGAATTAATGCAGCTTTGATTTTGGCTCACCGTACATGAATAATTAAAAGGAAATTTGCGGATTAATTTTACTTTTTTTGCTAAATGGCTTTCTCGAAATTTTGATCTGACGTAACTTACGAATTAACTTACGTAACGAACTTCGATATTCGTATATTTAATTACGTATATTAAGGGTCCCCCCCTAGTCAATACCTCGCAATTTACGCTAAAGTTCAATTTTGTTCCAATTCTTTAAATATGTCCCCTTAATCACAAAGGTCGTTAATTAGAATAAATAGCTCTGATGAAAGTACAAAAAAAAACTTTAGCGTAAAGAGCAAGGTAATGACTAGGTGGCAAACCCAATCATATACGTAATAATTTCTGTTCGTTTTAAGTTTTGATGTTGCTCCTTACTTTCAGTTGAAAAAATTGTCTTTTTTTTAATTTAATTTCTGATCGTTTTTTTAAATAATGCAGGGAAATCCACCGCCCCCTTCATAGCAGTGTCCCTTCCCCCATGAAAACTTCCTCCATGGAAAGATCCTCCCATGTCCGACCCATCCACCCCCAACTGCCAGAAAAAATCTCCCCTGAAAACTTCTGTATACTTCCCAATAACCAATGTTATATGTAAACATTGGGCAAAGTACATAACTTGCAGACCTTCCCCCGGGGACTGTGGGGATTAAGTCATCCTCAAAGACATAGTTGTTGCATTTTTCGACCATGCTGAACAAAATGGCTATCTCAAAATTTTGATTGGGTGACTTTGAGAAAAAATGAGCGTGGGAGGGGGACTAGTTGCCCTCCATTTTTTTGGTAACTTAAAAAGGGCACTAGAACTCTCAAGTTCCGTTCGAATGAGCCCTCCCATAATATTCTAGGGCCACTGGGTTGATACGATCACCCCTGGGAAAAAAAAAAACGAAAAAAAAAAACGAATAAACACGCATCCGTGATCTTTCTTCTGGCAAAAAATACAAAATTCCACATTTTTTGCAGATAGGAGCTTGAAATTTCTACAGTAGGGTCCTGAAATTTCTATACGCTGAATTTGATGGTACGATTTTCATTAAAGTTCTATCACTTTTAGGGGGTCTTTCCCCCTTTTTTCGAAAATACGGCAATTTATACATTTATTTATACAACTTGTACATTTGAAATAAGCATAAAAATCTGATTCTTGGAAGTATCTACTGGCATCAAAATTCTTTTCGTTTTTTAGAGTTTCAGTTACTATTGAACCGGGTCGCGCCTTACTTACAGTTCGTTACCACGAACTGTTTGAAAATGTGGAATTTTGTATTTTTTGCCAGAAGAAAGATCACGGATGCGTGTTTATTCGCTTTTTTTTTGTTTTCTTTTTTTTTTCCAGGGATGATCGTATCGACTCAGTGGTCCTAGAATATCGTGAGACGACTCATTTGAAAGAAAATTAAAAGTTCAAGTGCCCTTTTTAAATGACCAAAAAGATTAGAGGGCAACTAGGCCCCTTCTTCCTCCCATTTTTCCCAAAAATCGTCAAATCAAAATTTTGAGATAGCCATTTGGTTCATCAGAGTTGAAAGGTCCAAAAACTACGCCTTTGGATATGGCATGAACCCCCCAGAGCCCCAGGGGAAAGATCTTTAAGTTATAAAATTTGCCCATTGTTTACGCATAGTATTTATTATTGGAAAGTATATGTACATGTACGGGTGGGGGGTTCTAATTTTCTGCTAGGGGTTTTTCAGGGGTGAATTATCTATGGAGAGGGAACTTTCCGGGGGGTGAACTTGTCATGGGGAATTATACACTGGGGAAATTTGCGAGAATTCCTACACAAAATTCTTCTTATATGTCTTTTCCCTCTCAATTTTACGCGTGGAGCTGTTAAGGGTAATTGTTCGGGGTAAATTTTCGCAATTGAATTGTCTAGAGGATATTTCCTTGGGGAAAAGGATTGCTCCGTGGAGGTGGGGCTAGATTTCCTGGCATTATTTTAAAAAGATCAGAAATTAAATAAAAAAAAACAAGTTCTTTTCAACTAAAAGTAAGGAACAACATTAAAACTTAAAACGAACAGAAATTATTACGTGTATGAAGGGGAATGCCCCCTCTTCAACACCTCACTCTTCATGCTAAAGTTTGAAATTTGTCCCAGTTCTTTAAGAACGATTCCTGAAACACAAAGGTCGTTTAATTAGAACAATAATAAGCTTTTTTAAAAAGTACTCAAAAACTTCAGCGTAAAGAGCGAGGTGTTGAGGAGGGTGCATTCCCGATCACATACGTAATAATTTCTGTTCGTCTTACGTTTTAATGTTGCTCCTTACTTTCAGTTGAAAATACTTGTTTTTTTTTAATTTAATTGAAACATAAAAAGGATACAGTCCGATTCAACGTAGTAGGTCTGGTTCGGTCAATGTGTTTTTCTTTTTTTCTCCACTTTTTGTCAGACAGTAACTTGAGATGTGGTTCTTTCAATTTAAGATTACAAGTTCTAGAGGGTTATTTTTTGCCTCTACTCACCTCCAAAGCAGCAAAAAACCGATATCTTGGCTGAGAGTTAAGCGTAATTTTACAACATGAAAATCACATGCAGTAAAAAAAAAACCTTCACAAGGCCCTGTCCTCTAGATGTTTTCATGGTTCTAGTCTCTACTCAATGCAAGATGGCATTATGCACATGTGCTAGAAGCCCCAGTTAAAAAAAAAGGACAAAAAAAAAAAACATATGTTGATAAAAGAGAGGACAAGGAATGTCTTCTCTGTTTGTACCTCTCCTATTTGATGCAGTTAGCCAACATTGCAGGAAACTCTCCACAATAAGATTTGCGGTTCTGAGTTCTTACTTTGAGTGGCTGAACAATAACATAGGAGATACGGTTAAATCAGACCTTAAAGTCCTTCAAAACCAGATTTAATAGGAATTGGCATAATTTTAAATGCAATCTCAGGTTAGTAAATTTCCTTTTGACTTCAATTAGTATATTTGCTCTTTAAAACATTGATTGGGGGGCTCTTATGACTGAAGAATCCTGGGAACAAAGTTGACATCAAAAAAAATAACGAAGGAGCTAAAAAGTGTTTAAGCAACCACCTTAATCAATTCTCTTTAATACTATTATCCTTAAAAAAGTAACCTTCTTAAAATATTCCTACCATATTGATTGGTCGAGTCTGTTTTCCACATTTGATTTGGTTCCAAAATGCCAAAAATATCAGTTTTCAAAATTAGCAATATGGAAAAAATTTTGGCTTTTGACATGAAATTTAATTTCTCTGTATTTTACATGGATGAAGATGTCCGTCTTTTACGAACAACTAGTCGCTTAGAGTTTTGTTTTTATCTTTTCTAAAATCAGGTTGCAAAACATAGTACCCTCTGAATCAGAATAGTAGAGTTGCCTTAAGATACTAGAGTTGTCTCGTAATACTAACTCCACGCAAGATGGGAAGATAGCGTGATTTAATCACACTACTACTAGTTGAAAAAACTAAAAAAAAATGTTTTCTCCTCTTCTTTAAAAATTATATTGTGACAGTAGCGGCATCTTTTCAATTGACAAAACTGAACAGATGTCAGATAGTTCTCACTCCAAGAACACAAAAATGAAGTATAGTTTCGCCACTGAACAAATATTGAACAGTTTTGGAAAAAAATAGTATGCCAACTTCAAAGATCATGCACCCTCAAAAGGATGTCGCCTCTATTTTTTTCTAATTACTCTCTGGGTCATTCCTCTAAAAAATCATTACAGTTTAATTACCACCAGATTTTTCTATTTCACTAAACTTCATTGTTCATTTCACTAAACTTCTATTTCACTAAACTTCATTGTTAGTTTACTCGCCTAATTACAATAAACTTCCAATTGGATTTCCTGAGAAGGAAATCTAAATGCCTTCCTTACACCAGAAACGCTCTTTGGTTTCGTGGGGCCGACTAGATTGGTACAGTGATTACTGAGAAATAGGGGGATACATCTGTTTCCAAGAAACTTTAGATATATCTGAGACTATCTTTGCCCTGTTTTGTTCCTGATCCCCAGAAAGAGAGCCTTTTTAGAAGCAATTAGAAAACTTTCTTGCACGGGTGCACTGAATACATCTCCCTTGAGTCAGGTTTATAATAACTTAATTTATATGCACTTGGCATATAAAGGCATTGGGGGATCTTATAAAAGTTTGTAGAAATACCTAAAATTAATATCAATATCTCTATTAAAACTTTCCTCGAGTGAAATTGGTGTTCATTTTTCTCGCACCTGCGTTGCTTAATCGTTTAGATTTATTTAATGCGCGTTTTTATGACTATCAATTAATTTTAGGTATTCATCCTGTAAGTCTATATGCTATTGACTTTCATGGAAATACTTTGAGTTTTTATATTTGGGTTCCTTATTAAGACACATCTGACTAATACAATCTGGGCAGCCTGAATCTAATTATGTGGGGCTTAATTTTTGGCTGATGGTTCGATCCTTCGTTTTTGTTTGATACCTTCATAGGTTCGGCTTTCGACACTTTTTTCGGCTTTTATACTTATTTTCCCAAACAAACAACCCAAAGGTGCTATTCTTAAACTATTCAACCCTAAAATCCAACCACCCAAATAGCTCGAACTTGAGAAACTCATCCAAGACAGCTCAGCCTCGTGTAACTCAACACCGAAACAACTAAACATTACAAGACTCCACGTCCATGGAGCTCAGCCCAACACAGCTGAATACAGAGGAAATCTCACCACTAGGCCTCCCCTACCTTCCCTGACTTTATTATGTTGGTTACCAGACAACTGAGCTACCAAGCAATCAAATCTGACGTAACTTAGCCACATAGTTCGACTCTTTTCAAGGTTATTTTCCAATTCAATAAGTTCCTAAATTGATCTAATACACATTCTTTTTTGCAATGATATTTTCTGGGGCTTATGTGCTATATGTATAGTTGCAGCCAGAGCAGCATGCTGGCGGCACTGGATAAATATATTATATCCAAACCCATATTTTTTTAACATATACTGGCTATTTAAGGACATTTTCTTTAGTTGGATTCTTGCCTCGATCGCTATTAAGGAGAAATCCATACCGATCCTACCCCAAAATCTCATAATTTACGATTATCTCCAAAATTCAAAATATATTTGCCTATCTTTACTCACTTGACAAATAACCCCTCCCCTACCTCTACAAACAACAATCAGGAACCCCTCCACATAAACCTTCCTATTATGGCTTGGTGAACAGAAGTTGAAACGTGTGCATGAATAATCGTGAACAAACGTCATTCACTGTTTGAACAAATATACTGAAGCTTTATAAAATTTTTATCAGTAGTATCTTTCCTGTAAATAGTAAAAAACATTTACAACACAGATTACACGAGCTCTTGTCCAATTCCTAAGCATAAACTCTAAAAAAACTAAATAATTTTACATATTACACTATCTTTGATAATATCTTTCATACCGTGAACACATCTAACTGAATACGTAACCTGCGCTTTCAGTAACAATTTTCCCAGAATTCATACTGATGCCACTCCGGATTCCACTCCGGTTCCTCTCGATTTCATTCATCTAAATATATTATACAGATTACATTGACTGATTAAGAAAATACCAATAAGTTGTTAGCCCCGATTTATTTCAGAGAATTCCAAGAAACTATGTTTAAATCAAGTTTAAACCATATATTAGTAAAGATATCTTTTCTGCTAGTTGGAAGAATGCATGGCTTATTCCATTGTTTAAGAAAGATGATACTAACAATTATGTATAGATTGCTATTCTGTCTCCCTTCTCATAGGTCTTACCAAAGATATATAAAAAAGAATTGTAAAAGATTTAGACAAAAGAAATGCATTTCGCCAAAACTAGTTTAACTGCTTAGCTAAAACTGAACAGAATTGCAATTTATTTAGAAATTATTTAAGCAAATATCGAAAGCAAAAAAACGTAAAAACCAGAAATTTATTCAGCAAAAACCGAACAAGCAATTCCAACCCTTTTACTTAAACTACGTGATTCACCGGACATTGGTAATCATGCTCCAATCATAATCATACGCAGCGCAATCGCGGTGCCTAAGTAAAGAAACGATGTTGGCACAATGTATTATTATTTTTTTTTTTTTTTCATACCAGGGCACTTCGTATCGAAGTAGTTGTCGTAGAAACTTGGAAAAGAGGTCATTCGATAGGAAATTGGAATGGCTAGTGCCCTTTTTAATAGTCGAAAGTGATTGGAAGGGAACTAACACCCCTTCCACGCCTACCATTTCCCCAAACACATCCAATCAAAATTTTGAGATAGCCATTTTGTTCAGCGTAGTTGATTTCCAGATAGAAATTATGTTTTTGAGGAGGACACTTCCCCACAGCCCTTGGGGCAAGGGCTGTAAGTTATGCCCTGGGAGAATGTAAGGTTTTTATAGAAAGTGTTGTCGTAGAAACTTCAAAAAATGCTCATTCGATTGGAAATTCAAAGGGCTAGTGCCCTTTTTAATAGTCAAAAGTGATTGGAGGGCAACTAACCCCCCTCTCATGCCCACCTTTTCCCCAAACACATCCAATCAAAATTTTTAAATAGCCATTTTGTTCAACGTAGTTGAAAGTTCTGGAAATTAGGTCTTTGAGGATGACAACCCCCCCCCCCAAACATTCCTTAGGGCAAGGGTTGTGAAAGTTATGCCCTGGGGGCATATAAGGTTTTTATAGAAAGCGTTGTCGTAGAAACTTCAAAAAGGGCTCATTCGATTGGAAATTGAAATGGCTAGTGCCCTTTTGAATAGTCGAAAGTGATTGGAAGGCAACTAACACCCCTTCCACGTCCACCATTTCCCCAAACATATCCAACCAAAATTTTGAGATAGTCATTTTGTTCAACGTAGTTGAGAGTTCTAAAAATTGTATCTTTGAGCAGGACACTCCGCCCACAGTCTTCAGGGCAAGTGTTATAAGTTATGCCCTGGGGGCATATAAGGTTTTCCTTGAAAGCTTTGTCGTAGAAACTTGAAAAAGGTGCTCATTCGATTGGAAATTCAAAGGGCTAGTGTAATTTTTAATAGTCAAAAATGATTGGAGGGTAGCTAACCCCCCCTCTCACGCCCATCATTTATCCAAACAAATCCAATCAAAATTTTGAGACAGCCATTTTGTTCAACGTAGTTGTAAGTTCTGGAAATTAGGTCTTTGAGGATGACAACCACTCCCCCTCAGAGCCCGCAGGGCAAGGGTTACAAGTTATGCCCTGGGGGCATATAAGACTTTTATTGAAATCTTTGTTGTAGAAACTTGAAAAGGGGAGCATTCGATTGGAAGTTCAAAGGGCTAGCGCTCTTTTTAATAGTCGAAAGTGATTGGAGGACAATTAACCGCCCTCTCACGCCAACATTTTCCCTAAACACATCCAATCAAAATTTTTAGATAGCCATTTTTTGTACGCAGTTGAAAGTTCTGGAAATTATGTCTTTGTGGATGAGAACTCCCCCCTCCCCCACAGCCCTCAGGGCAAGGGCTGTAAGTTATGCCCTGGGGCAAGTGAGGTTTTTATAGAAAGAGTTGTCGTAGAAACTTCAAAAAGGGCTCATTCGATTTGAAATTGAAACGGGTAAAGCCCTTTTGAATAGTCGAAAGTGATTGAAAAGCAACTAACCCCCCTCTCACATCCACCATTTGCTCAAACACATCCAATCGAAATTTTGAGATATTCATTTTGTTCAACGTAGTTGACTGTTCTGGAAATTAGGTCTTTGAGGATGACACCCCCCCCCCCCCCAGAACGGTCAGGGCAAAGGTTGTAAGTTATGCCCTGGGGGCATATAAGGCTTTTATAGAAAGTTGTGTCGTAGAAACTTTAAAAGGGCTCATTTGATTGGAAATTGAAAGGGCTAGTGCCCTTTTTAATAGTCGAAAGAGCTTGAAGGGCAACTCACCCCCCTCTCACACCAACCATTTCTTCAGGTACATCGAATCAAAATTTTGAGATAGCCGTTTTGTTTAACGTAGTTGAAAGTTCTGGAAATTAGGTCTTTGAGGATGACAACCCCATCACAACCCTCAGGGAACGGGTTGTAAGTTATTCTCGGGGGGCATATAAGGTGTTTATAGAAAATGTTATCGTAGAAACTCAAAAAGGGATCATTCGATTGGAAATCGAAAAGGCTAGTGCCCTTTTTAATTGTCAACAGTGGTTGGAAGGCTTGACATTTTTATTATAAAGATCGATCTGGGTACAATGTGTTATTATTGTTTTTTTTTTTTTTAGACCAGGGCACTTCGTATCGAAGGAGTTGTCATAGGAACTTCCAAAAGGGCTTATTCGATTGAAAATAGAAAGGACTAAGACCCTTTTTAATAGTCGAAATTGTTTGGATGGAAACTAGTCCCCTTCCCACGCCCACCCTCCCATTTACCCGTTATGTTTAAAAACTAAATGTTGCCTTAAGATTAAATCAAAATGCACTGTGTTAATGCTAATTCCCAGTAAGGCATCTCAGCAGTATCCCAAGAACGACTGAGGGTATTACGTTCATACTTTCGGGGCTACTTCTGCTCATAAAAGTTAACCAAATCAAAATAGCGTAAGTGTATCCAAGCTATCAAAGAAAGTAAACAGATTTTCTCTGCGATTGGTATCAAGTTTTCTATTTCAGGTCACCTAGAGGAGGTATGAAACTAAATTAAACACTACTATTTGTGTAAAGATTTTTAAAAGGGTGTATGTTGTTAAGAATTGCTGAAAATTTTTCTCTAGCATACAAACAGCAGGCCAAACTATAAAGTCTAAAAAAAAAAATTTAAGTATTATTTTCTTTTTCCCTGAAAAAACCATGTCAATATAAAACGAAGAGAAATTAATTAAAAAAACTTTTTCCACAAAATAATTTTTTCAAAGAAAAGTAAAGAACTCCATTAAACCAAAAATGAGCAAAAAATAAAATCAAATAATCTACCAAGTGTGAAACTATCACAAATCAGCATCGATAAATAAATTAAACCTAAAACGAACAGAAATTACAATAAATAACCGAAGACGGTCGCTGTATATGTGACCGAAATATCTGGACTTTGTACCTGTTTTTTTTTTTCACGGTCTAAATAAATGGATTTAACCCCACTTGAAAGTTTATTTGTTCGTTTCAGAAGTAGAAATCTGAATTTTGTTTTAATATATTCCAAGCTAGTATAATTCTAGGTTTATATTTATCACTTTGGCATTTTTAAAATACGAGTCCAACAAACCGTTTTACAATTACCATCTTCTTTTCCCTTTTTGATTGACTTTTACTCTTCTATTTGTTTTGCAATCTATTAACTCCCTTGAGTGAAAAGTGATAGACCTAGATTTTCGATAAAGTACTAAACTTGTTTTATAGTAGTAAGTTTAGATGAAATCATAAATTTAAGGATTTGAATCGCCGTAGACTATTAAAGAAAGAAATAATAGAAGATATAACTTCGGCTGTCTTAGCGCCTATGGGGGGGGGTGTACATACAGAGATTTTAATACGTAAAATATATATATTTTTTTTTAAGAAAACATGAAATGGAAAAGAAAGAAGTAATATGCTAATTTTTTTCTCAACTTTGGGCATTTGTAATCGAGCCCTGTCACTAAAAATCATCCTAGGATTCCCAGAATTCTCCCATGCACTTTGTTTTCCAGCGAAGAATCAACCCTTACGGAAGAAACTATTGAAGAAAGTCCTTTGGGAAAGACGTGACAAAGTCAAATAATTACATTCATGAGACAGTTTTCAAAAAAGCCAGCTTTAGGTCTCTCTGGAAATGGGATAATTCCTTTTAGTCGGAAGGCTCTTCATCTCTTGACAATATCCAAGTGAAGAAAAGATCTAAAATACTACGGAATTGGTAACTGTACAAACAAACAAATTGGCTGGGCAAACAAAAAAAAGGCACTAAGAGAATTTGTAACAAAGTCCACGAAAAATTTTTATTTGTTTTGACATGATTTTTTTCTGTTTATGGCTGAAAAGATTTTTAGGTTCTTTCCTTATTACTTTTTACTTTTTTTCTCATCTGAAATTCATGCTAAAGTGGAAAATAAAGGCTATCGGGAAAATTGGGAAGTAGCCCCGCTACATGCTTGAATCATTCAAGATTGTATCTATAGCCCAAAGTAGGGCATGGAAAATGTTTTAAATTCCAAGGCGTGTTTTGACTTTGAAAAAAGAGCCTGGATTAGTATCATAACATCTTGGACTGTTGGCCTCTGTATTCTGGCTCCCAGGAAAAGAGCCGAATTTAAGTCGAATTTTATTTCTTCTTCAAAAGTTGAGACCATCTTTTATTGAAATAAGGAATTAGAGGAGTGCAAGAAAGTAAGGAAATAAAAGTAAGGAATGTAAAAGTTTGAACAAGGAAGTAGCAGATTTGAGCTAGAAAAACGATTGTCTGAATCCTAATTTGGATTCCAACCCTCCACCGGAAGTTTCATTCACCTAATGCAGAAATTCTCAACTTCCTGAGAATTCAGTGTCCCAGTGGGGGAAAGAGATAGATATGTGACTTGAAAATACTTTCCCAGCTTCTATTTTGGCTGCAGATCAATCACAGAAAGTCTTATTGACGTATCACAAATATGTTCTAAGATCCTTTTACCTACTTGATCATTCACTTAAAGTTTTTTTTTTTTAGAATACCATAGTCGCAGTAACTACCAAGATCAGTGAATAATTAACCGTGCAAACTTGGCAATTTGATCTTTTGTCTCTTTTTCTGTTCCTCAATCTTTCCTGTTCATACTTTCGAAGCCAACAGATATTATTAAACTCATATCTCGTATTTGTATTATTAAGAACCTAGAACCTCATTAAATAATTAAAATGCAAATTAGATTTGATAAAGATTTTAATTTGTATCCAGCCTGCATGCAGTGGGAATAGCCCCTCTCTCTACAAACAGTCGTCCAAAGATGTTTCCCATTGAAAGTTTGTTTGTTAAATAATGCAAAGATTAGGTTTTATTAGAATCTTCAGTTTTTCTTTAATAGCCCCCTCCTCTTTGATTTTTTGATATGTGCATCTATGCATTGTACATTCAAACCATAGAACTTCCGGCTATATTGAATTTAGCTCTAAATTCAGACTCTGTTTGGAGAATATGTAATGACTTCATAGAAGGATACACCCAAAGTCAATCCCCAAGATCTCTGATAATACTCAAGCATAGATCTTGCATACATATGCACCCATCTAGTTGCCCATGCACATGGGCAACATAGATGGCTACTCCCATAGCCTAGTATAAACAAAACACGTAAGAGTTGAATGTTTAAACTCAACTTACCATTATCTCTTTTTACCCTTTTTGCACTAAAATCCTTGTTATGACCTGGTTTTGGTAGGGCGAAACTTGAGGTAAATAACATCAGCAGTACACATATGACAAATGACTGTGCCATTGTTGCCTGTGAAGAAAAAAACTTTTGCTTTATTTGACACCACTATCGATGGGCTCCTCAGTCCTTACCAATTAGGTAGCATTGAACAGCACCAATATATCCTGCATTTTTATGTGTGTGGGGGGGGGGGGCAATTTGACTTACTAGACACTAAAAAGTTCAAAAACACATTACCTTTGATGATATGAATATATATATACTATATATATATATATATATATATATATATATATATATATATATATATATATATATATATATATATATATATATATATATATATATATATATATATATATATATATATATATATATATATATATATATATATATATATAAGTATATATACAGTACCGTATATAAGTACCGATAAAAAATTGATCTTTTGACGTATCTATTGATATTAAAACTCTGTTTTTTAGAGTTTCAGTTACTATTGAGCCAGGTCGCTCTTACTATACAGTTCGTTACCACGAACTGTTGATTCTTATTGTCGCTTGTCTTCTAACCGCAGACAATTTGTTGTCTTTTCAAAGATATTTGATTGTTAAAGCAAGTCCGATTTCTAACAACGATTTTTTACTAAGCTTCAAACTTTTGGTTTTATTTTTTAAGGTTTTTGAATTGTTGTAATCCCTTGTTAAAATATATACAAATATTT